>CAUYUJ010021148.1:385031-475031 GCA_963575745.1 Prorocentrum cordatum
AGCCCTCAGTTACGGGGCAGGAGTACATGGCCTCCCGCCCCGACTTGTGCACCGCATACAGCGCCTCTTGCGCAGTGCCTGGCATGCGCCAGGAGGCGCCACTTCAGCGTGGCTGAGTGCGACGCTACAGCCCGACAGTCTGGCCGACCCCCAGGCGATGGCCTGGCGCGCCCCGATTTATCAGTGGGCACTGTTGCATCGTGACAAGGCTGTGTCGGGTGACGTACTACAGAGGGCTTGGAGCCAGCAAAGCCGCATCCTCTACAACCACCCCAAGCCTTGGACTAAGTCGCAGGCCCTGCTGGGGCCACACTTCTGGCCTTTCGAGATCTCGGGTGGACCACGGTCTCAGCTCATGTATGTCGTACCGACCTTGGGGGGCATCTTGGACCTCCGCAGAGATGCCCCTTCGACCTTGCTTGCGCTTGCTAAAGAGTCTGCCGCTCGTCGCTGATGGGCCCTGTGGGCGAGCAGGCCCGAAAGCACATCCCAGGAGATGGTCCCGAAAGAATCCACTGGCTACTGGGTCGAGCCCCTCCTGAAGGCCCTGGGTCGAGTTCGCGTGGAGGAGTCGGATTCAGAGGTGGACACTGAACAGCCCCCCCCCCCCCGACCATCACGGCAGCCACTACGAGCAGCGTGCTTCCTCGCGCTGGGAACCAGACCAGCGAGAGGCTGGCATGCTTCAGGCGCTCGTCACAGGTGGCGTTTGGCTACCGCGAAGGCTTGCACGGCTGGGGTACACGGATTGCTCAGAGTGTGCGATGTGCGGTGCCGAGAAATGCGGGGTGCATCATGTGGTTTGGAAATGCTCGTCCGATGTACGATCACAAGAACGTGAACAGGTGATGTTTCGCTTGGATACTCGTGGCTTTCCACCGTGTGTCGAGGGCTCTTGGTTTTGGGATCGTGGACTTATTGGGCGTTCTTGTTTCCCCGTACTACCACCTCGGGACGACTCGGGGGCCTGGCACATCCTGTATGGAAACCCATGGGGCGTCTCGGGCAGGGTCTACACGGACGGAGCCTGTCGTCGAATCTGGCACTGGCCCGAGTCGGCCCGAGCAGGGTGGGGCTTCGCCACCTTAACTGATCGCGACCGGGAGTTCAATGTGTTGTTTACGGAGCTTTGCCAGGTCATGTGCAGACCTCCCCTCGGGCTGAGATGTTCGCTGCCCTTCAAGTTCTGATGGACTGCCTGCCTCCTGTCGTTCTAGTTACCGACTTGAAAGGTTTACCCGATGGGCTTGTCAGGGGTCCAGCTTGGTGTTTAGCTCCTCGTCGAAACAACCTGGACCTATGGGAGGCCATCTGGGGAAAAATTCAAGACCTCGGCGGTCTCCAGAGTGGCGTCTCATTCGAGCTTTGTAAAGGGCGTCAGCGGGGCGGCAGCGAAGTGGCGCGAGGTAATCGGTGGGCCGACCTGGCTGCCACCAGAGGGCGCGATCTACATTGTGCTTCGCAACAGGCCCGCAAGGCCATGGCTGTCGCCTTTCAGAATTATAATCTTTGTCTCCGATGGATGGCGCGCGCCCTCACCATCCATGGTGGCACCGGGCGCTGTCCCACCAAGCCTCGGGTTAAGCGCACCCGCCGCGCTCCCCCCCCCCGGAAGGGGACACGGGCGACACCCCGTCTCATCTCCGACACGTGTTTGTCAAAGTCCCAGGGAGGAGGATTTTCCGCTGCGGGTACTGCAAGCTCGGCGCTAAGATTGCCGTTAGAGTCGGTCGCTTCGAGGTCCTCTCTTGCCCTGCTCGCCTTCGGGCTTCGGCGGCTACGCTCGGACTCGAGGCATCAGAGCTCCCAGAAGACCCCAGGCCTGGCCCCCTTGGGCCTGCGTTGGCCGTCGGCTCCTCCATGGGCTCTGACGCGCCCCCTTCGGCCTCGGCGTCTCTTCGAGACGCCGAAGCTGGCCGAGACGTGCAGCTTCCTAGTGAGGTGGCCGTGGCTGGCGACGACACCGCCATGGGGACGGAGGCTCCTATTCCTGAGAGGAGCACTGGTAGCGCCCATGCTGCTGCCTTCTCGCCTCCTCACGTCTTCGTCGACGTTTCGGACCTTCGTCGGTCGTCCTGTCGTCCTCGCTCGTCTAGTTCTGAAGGCGAGGGCAGTCGCAGCGTCAGGCCGAGAGTCACTTTTGATCCCATCGTCCTGGTTCGGTCTCCTTGCCAGGAGCAGCAGGATCGAGCCATTGCGGACGTCGATGCCGACCTCCCCAGAGTTAAGCGTAGGCGTCAAGCTCGCAACAACCCCCGCCCCAGATTGAGCGACACCATCGTGCCGATTACCCCGTTGCCAGCTGCTGGCACTGTGCCGCCCGAGGCGGCTAGAGGGCATCGGTGCTGGGTCGCCACAGGGGAGGTTGTTTTGTGTATTCGTTGCGGTTTTTACACCACAGGGGTCGCAAGTCACCTCCTTGTGGACTGTCGCCCTCCCGACTTCAACCAGATGTCGGAGAGTGCGACTCGTAATCGCAAACTGTTCTTGGAGTGACGGCACCCTGCCGACGAAGGCAGGCCTAACGGCCGCACCCTTCGAACCCCTCGGCCTCTTTTGGCCACCGACCCCGAAACGCTCTGGTTGCGCTTGGGCCCCTCTGGGGCCTAGCGCTCGTTTTGGGTTTACGTATCTTGGCGCTTGCGCCTGGCTCTCCTGAGCCGTCCGTGCTGGCGGCCCGCCCCGTGATCCTCGGTGGGGGCGAGTCGCACCTTGCTAGCACACTGGATGGGCGATTGCCTGTCCCCTTTCTCTGTGCACGCTAGGCGCGATCACTGCGCGGCGTCCGCCAGGGCAGTGCGTTATCCTCCTCCTCCTCCTCCTCCTCCTCCTCCTCCTCCTCCTCCTCCTCCTCCTCCTCCTCCTCCTCCTCCTCCCCTCCCTCCTTCCCCCTCCCTCCTCCCCCTAAGCTTCCTCCTCCTCCTCCTCGATCCTCGATCCTCGTCCTCCTCCTCCTCTTCGATCCTCCTCCTCCTCAGCCTCCTCTTCCTCCTCCTCCTCCTCCTCCTCCTCGATCCTCCGTCTCTCGGCGGTTTTCACCCCGGGCGTGACACCGCCGCGGCGGCGCGCGCCCGCTTTTGGGCGCGCGGGCGAGGCTGCGGGAGTTCGTGGCGGAGGCGCACAAGGAGCGCAGTCGCCCGGCCACGGCGCACCAGCCTTTCAGTCGGGCGTGTCCCTCCACAGGAAGGATATTGAACGATAGTCAAAAGAGAAACTCTGGAGACGATTGTCCGACTATGTTCCACGATGTCTGAGCATGTTTTGGCTACAGTGGAGGTCCATGCCAAGAAACACCCTGCTTGTCTCCAGGGTGCCGTGGGTTCCTTGGGTTTCGATGGTTTTGCTGTGGAAAGCGCGACGTCCCCACGCCAAAAATCGGTGGACCTCCTGGGGTCTCAGGGTTGGGTTTCTTGTGGCAGGTTTCTTGTGGTCGGGCCCCTACTGTATGGTTCCTTTTTCTCCCAAAGTCCGCCTATAGGAAAACATGCCCGACCTAGCACCAGCCTGAAGCTTTCGGGCAGTGCCACGTTGGAGCCGGCTGGGGGCCTGAGGTGGCCAAGCATTGGTCCTGGCCAGCAAGCAGGGGGGGAGAGGTCCTAGATCCTGGGTTCCATCCGTTTTTGTTCCCAACCATCCTGTGGTGTTGGGTCCTCGTTTTGACGAGACGTCGCCCCGTGTTCTCCTCTCCTCTCCTCTCCTCTCATCTCCTCTCCTCTCCTCTCCTCTCCTCCTCCCCCTCCTCCCTCCTCCCTCCTCCATTTCGGCACACCCCTCACACGCTTCGTGGCCCCATAGGGAGCTCCGCCGAAGGCCCCAGTGCTGCCGCCCGCATGCGTCACGCACGCCCAATTCGGCACACCCCTCACACGTTTCGTGGCCTCAAAGGGAGCTCCGCAGAAAGCCCCAGTGCTGCCGCCCGCATTCGTCACGCACGCCCAATTCGGCACACCCCTCACACGCTTCGTGGCCCCATAGGGAGCTCCGCCGAAGGCCCCAGTGCTGCCGCCCGCATGCGTCACGCACACCCAATTCGGCACCCCTCACACGTGTCGTGGCCCCATAGGGAGCTCCGCCGAAGGCCCCAGTGCTGCCGCCCGCATGCGTCACGCACACCCAATTCGGCACACCCCTCACACGTTTCGTGGCCCCATAGGGAGCTCCGCCGAAGGCCCCAGTGCTGCCGCCCCGCATGCGTCACGCACACCCAATTCGGCACACCCCTCACACGTTTCGTGGCCCCATAGGAGCTCCGCCGAAGGCCCCAGTGCTGCCGCCCGCATGCGTCCCGCACAGCATCGGCATACTCTTCACACCTTTCGTGGCCCATAGGGAGCTCCGCCGAAGGCCCCAGTGCTGCCACGGCCAATTCGCACACCCCTCACACGTTTCGTGGCCCCATAGGAGCTCCGCCGAAGGCCCCAGTGCTGCCGCCCGCATGCGTCACGCACACCCAATTCGGCACACCCCTCACACGTTTCGTGGCCCCATAGGGAGCTCCGCCGAAGGCCCCAGTGCTGCCGCCCGCATGCGTCACGCACACCCCTCACACGTTTCGTGGCCCCATAGGGAGCTCCACCGAAGGCCCCAGTGCTGCCGCCCGCATGCGTCACGCACACCCAATTCGGCACACCCCTCACACGTTTCGTGGCCCCATAGGGAGCTCCACCGAAGGCCCCAGTGCTGCCGCCCGCATGCGTCACGCACACCCAATTCGGCACCCCTCACACGTTCGTGGCCCCAAGGGAGCTCCGCCGAAGGCCCCAGTGCTGCCGCCCGCATGCGTCACGCACGCCCAATTCGGCACACCCCTCACACGTTTCGTGGCCCCAAAGGGAGCTCCACCGAAGGTCCCGGTGGGTGTGCCCGCATGCGTCCCGCACATTCATGTCGGCACACCCCACACACGTTTCGTGGCCCCGTAGGGAGCTCCACCGAAGGCCCCAGTGTTGCCGCCCGCATGCGTCCCGCACACCCATTTCGGCACACCCCTCACACGTTTCGTGGCCCCATAGGGAGCTCCGCCGAAGGTCCCAGTGGGTGTGCCCGCATGCGTCCCGCACACCCATTCCGGCATACTCTTCACACGTTTCGTGGCCCCATAGGGAGCTCCACCGAAGGCCCCAGTGGGTGTGCCCGCATGCGTCCCGCACACCCATTTCGGCACACCCCTCACGCGTTTCGTGACCCCTCACACGTGTCGTGGTCCCATAGGGAGCTCCACCGAAGGCCCCAGTGGGTGTGCCCGCATGCGTCCCGCACACCCATTTCGGCACACCCCTCGCACATTTCATGGCCCCGTAGGGGGCTCCACCGAAGGTCCCAGTGGGTGTGCCCGCATGCGTCCCGCGCACCCATTTCGGCATACTCTTCACACGTTTCGTGGCCCCATAGGGAGCGCCACCGAAGAAGATATTCACAATTGTTGTACTCACAATTGCATATGGTTGGGTTCTTCGCCAGGACAATTTTTGTTCTGCCGCCGCCAAAAGGGATCCGGGGTGAAAGACTGCACCAGATGGACCCTAGGAGGGGTCCGAGTTCCGATGTTGACCAGATTTGGCCTCGCCATCCCTTCCGATCGATTTTCTGGGGCCCCATCCAGTTCAGACCCCCTGGCCGTACCCAAGTGCCAAGGGCCACCGCCGCTGGGGGGGTTCGCCACCGCCTCCTGGAGATCCTGGAGATCGAAGAGAGGACGAGCGAGGATCGAGGAAAAGAGCAGAGGAGAGAGAGAGAGAGAGAGAGGATCGAGGATCGAGGATCGAGGAGAGGAGAGATCGAGGATCGAGGAGAGGAGAGAGGAGGATCGAGGAACGAGGATCCGAGGAGGTTCGGCACGTTTTTGTGGGGGATCCTGGAGGGTCCGTTCCCTGGAGGCGGTGGCGGTCCCCTCGGTGGTGACCCCCTTTTTGGCATTGCTCTTGGCATCGCTCGGACGCTACGCTACGCTACTCCCGATCGGCCTGAAGGCCGTGCCAGTCTAGAACTCGTGGGAGAAACTTGGCTGTGCCTCCGGCACCTGGGCGACTAGTCAGGCGATCGCAAGCATGGATCAAGGGGCGTGGATTAGCGACGGGTCCCGCTTCCATGGGCAATCGCGGATTTCCGCCGCCGAACATGGCGGCACCGGCCGCATTTTGGGGAGAGCACCTCCTCCGATACATGGATTCGGCGACCGCGCGCCAAATCCATGGATCGCTAGTCCATGTTTGCGCGCCCCCGACTTATGTGATCGTCGTGCATGGATGCTTCACGGGCAGGCAAGAGTGGGAGCAGCAAGGAGGAAGGGGGAGGGTATGAAGAAGCTTTACGCGATCTCCTTTTCTCCACGGCAGCACGTATCATTGCGACCGCCTCCACTTAGGTGCGCTCCGGCACCGCAAACTGCAAGCAAATGAGCTGGGACAGTGTGGGATAGGATGGAATGTGGAGTGTAGGTATTAGGCTCAATGAGGAGGATAAGATAGGAAAGGCGAGGGGGGAACTCTTTCCCCCGGGGTTCCTCTGACTCTGGCCCCGATGAAGGCCTGCAGCCACATGGCTACGGACGGAGCGAGTCAAACCAACATCGAGCAATCGACACCGGTCCTCAAATATTTACACTCAAGTCCACTGAAACTTAGGATGGGCAAAATTAGCCTGGCGAAGAACCCAACCATATGCAGTTGTTAGTACCGCAGCTGCGGGATTCATCTTCAGCGGAACTCCCCATAGGACCACGGAACGTGTGAGGGGTGTGCCGGGATGGGTGCCACTGGGGCATTCGGTGAAGCTTCCTATAGGGACATGAAACATGCGCGGGGCGTGCCGACATGGGTGGCGGAAACGCATGTGAGGGCCGCCACTGGGGCCTCAAGTGAAGCTCCCTATGGGTCCCCGAAACATGATGCTGCTGCGGGGAGGGGGCCGGGATGGGTGGCGGAGACGCATGTAAGCGCCGCTACTGGGGCCTTCGGTGGAGCTCCCTATGAGGCCACGAAGCGCGTGAGGGGTGTACTGGGATGTGTTGCGGGGACGCATGTGAGCGCCGCCACTGGGGCCTTCGGTGGAGCTCCCTATGGGGCCACGAAACGTGTGAGGGGTGTGCCGAATTGGGTGCGGGTGGTGACGCATGCGGGCGGTGCCACTGGGGCCTTCGGTGGAGCTCCCTATGGGGCCACGAAACCTGTTGTTGTGAGGGGCGTGCCGGGATGGGTGGCGGGGACGCATGTGAGCGCGGCCGCTGGGGCCGAGCTCCCTATGGGGCCACGAAACGTGTGAGGGGTGTGCCGAATTGGGTGGGTGTGGGTGACGCATGTGAGCGCTGCCACTGGGGCCTCCGGTGGATGATGGGGCCACGAAACCTGTGCGGGATGTGCCGAAATGGGTGTGCGGGACGCATGCGCATGAGCGCCGCCACTGAGGCTTTCGGCGGAGCTCCCTATGGGGCCACGAAGCGTGTGAGGGGTGTGCCGAATTGGGTGTGCGGGACGCATGCGGGCGGCAGCACTGGGACCTTCGGTGGAGCTCCCTGTGGGGCCACGAAACGTGTGAGGGGTGTGCCGAAATGGGTGTGCGGGACGCATGCGGGCGGCAGCACTGGGGCCTTCGGTGGAGCTTCCTACGGGGCCACGAAACGTGAGAGGTGTGCCGAATTGGGTGTGCGGGACGCATGCGGGCGGCAGCACTGGGGCCCTCGGCGGAGCTCCCTATGGGGCCACGAAACGTGTGAGGGGTGTGCCGAAATGGGTGTGCGGGACGCATGCGGGCGGCAGCACTGGGGCCTTCGGTGGAGCTCCCTATGGGGCCACGAAACGTCTGTGAAGGGGTGTGCCGAATTGGGCGTGCGTGACGCATGCGGCAGCACTGGGGCCTTCGGTGGAGCTCCCTATGGGGCCACGAAACGTGTGAGGGGTGTGCCGAAATGGGTGTGCGTGACGCATGCGGGCGGCAGCACTGGGGCCTTCGGCGGAGCTCCGTATGGGGCCACGAAACGTGTGAGGGGTGTGCCGAATTGGGTGTGCGGGACGCATGCGGGCGGCAGCACTGGGGCCTTCGGTGGAGCTCCCTATGGGGCCACGAAACGTGTGAGGGGTGTGCCGAATTGGGTGTGCGTGACGCATGCGGGCGGCAGCACTGGGGCCTTCTGGCGGAGCTCCCTATGGGGCCACGAAACGTGTGAGGGGTGTGCCGAATTGGGTGTGCGTGACGCATGCGGGCGGCAGCACTGGGGCCTTCGGCGGAGCTCCCTATGGGGCCACGGTGCCCGTGACGCATGCGGGCGGCAGCACTGGGGCCTTCGGCGGGCTCCCTATGGGGCCACGAAACGTGTGATGGGTGTGCCGAAATGGGTGTGCGGGACGCAATGCGGGCGGCAGCACTGGGGCCTTCGGCTGCGCTCCCTATGGGGCCACGAAACGCGTGAGGGGTGTGCCGAATTGGGTGTGCGTGACGCATGCGGGCGGCAGCACTGGGGCCTTCGGCGGAGCGCCCTATGTGGCCACGAAACGTGTGAGGGGTGTGCCGAATTGGGCGTGCGTGACGCATGCGGGCGGCAGCACTGGGGCCTTCGGCGGAGCTCCCTATGGGGCCACGAAACGTGTGAGTGGTGTGCCGAAATGGGTGTGCGTGACGCATGCGGGCGGCAGCACTGGGGCCTTCGGCGGAGCTCCCTATGGGGCCACGAAACGTTTTACGGGTGTGCCGAATTGGGTGTGCGTGACGCATGCGGGCGGCAGCACTGGAGCCTTCGGCGGAGCTCCCTATGGGGCCACGAAACGTGTGAGGGGTGTGCCGAATTGGGTGTGCGTGACGCATGCGGGCGGCAGCACTGGGGCCTTCGGCGGAGCTCCCTATGGGGCCACGAAACGTGTGAGGGGTGTGCCGAATTGGGTGTGCGTGACGCATGCGGGCGGCAGCACTGGGGCCTTCGGCGGAGCTCCGTATGGGGCCACGAAACGTGTGAGGGGTGTGCCGAATTGGGCGTGCGTGACGCATGCCGGCGGCAGCACTGGGGCCTTCGGCGGAGCTCCCTATGGGGCCACGAAACGTGTGAGGGGTGTGCCGAAATGGGGGTGTGCGGGACGCATGCGGGCGGCAGCACTGGGGCCTTCGGCGGAGCTCCCTATGGGGCCACGAAACGAGTGAGGGGTGTGCCAATTGGGTGTGCGTGACGCATGCGGGCGGCAGCACTGGGGCCTTCGGCGGGGCTCCCTATGGGGCCACGAAACGTGTGAGGGGTGTGCCGAATTGGGTGTGCGGGACGCATGCGGGCGGCAGCACTGGGGCCTTCGGTGGAGCTCCCTATGGGACCACGAAGCGTGTGAGGGGTGTGCCGAAATGGAGGAGGGAGGAGGGAGGGGGCAGCGGGAAATGGTGGGAGGAGGGAGGAGGGAGGAGGGGGAGGAGGAGTGAGTGACGGACGCGGGGCGCTGTCTTTTCAAAACGAGGACCCAACACCACAGGATGGTTGGGAAAAACAGAGGATATCATTTGGCAGCTTCCGGGGCGAGGTCATCGCAGAAATCAGAACGGAAATCGACGCACTCTGCGTGCTCTAGGGCCTGGATCCCCAGACCTTTTCGACGCGTCGCCGACTAAAACATCTGATCGTAAACCAATCGCCACCGACATCGGTTGCTGACAGACAAATAGATATACTTGCCAACGCTCGTGACCCTTAGTGAGACGAGTAGCCAACATCGCATCGCTATGTACCCATCTGACAGGGCACTCGCACTCTTCGATTCCGTCTCACAAAGCTAACAGGTCTAAACCAGTGCGTAACTATTTTCCAGCTCATGAGCTTCTCAGGGCACATTATTGGAGTCGGTGATAAGGCATTATGGGATCATTCGGACCTGGGCCAACTGGTCCCTGAGATCTGGTTTCCACCCCGAAAGTTCTGCCAGGAGAAACCTCACATATGTCAGCTCGTCCTCCGTGTTGATTGTTCTGGAAATTTCTCCGACAGGTTGCGAACGACAAGAGTACGCTCTATTTTACTTGAGCGGCAACTGATCATAGACACGCCGGCTTCTCCTCCTGTCAGGAAAGCGCCAGGATCCCGAGCACCCGTCCTCCCGTCGACTCGCCGTCCACCCGGTTGCCAAACTCTGGCACCGCCCATGCCGACCACGGCAAAATCCTCCTCCTCCTCCTCCTGCTCTTCCTCCACCTACTCTTCCTCCTTCTCATCTTCCTCCTCATCCTCCTCCTCCTCCTGATCCTCCTCCTCCTCCTCCTCCTCCTGCTCTTCCCCCTCCTGCTCTTCCTCCTCCTCCTCCTCCTCCTCCTCCTCCTCCCCGTCCTGCTCCCTCCTCTCTCCTCCCTGTTCCCTCCTCCTCCTTCTTCTTCTTTTACATGGAAGGTCTTCAGCACTCGGTCCTGGGTCTCCTTCGCGCGTTTGATCAGCTTGTTAACCTCCACCGGGTCCTCGACGGCGCACGACTCCGTCTTGTTCCGCAGCAGGCTCAGCTCCGCCGGGACATCAGGACCCGTCGGAGTACTTTTCCGCTGCAGGCTCCCAGTAGCCGCACGGAACTGTCTCTTTTTCCATGGGTGTCACAGTGGAGGATGGTTGTTGCCGTCGGTCAGCTGGAATCTCAATATCCTCGATCTGTTACGTGTAAGTCGCCTGATTCAGCGTGAAGCCGAAGTGGCTCCGCTGTGTGATGTCCACCCTGCACTGGGTGAGGGTTTCGCACTCCCACTCGGTCCACCTGAAAGCTTCTATCACCTGCTGTCTCGCTCGTATCCAGACATCGTCCGATGCGCAGCCTGCCACAAGGAAGTCGTCGACGTGAGCGAGCGCCAGCGCAACCAGGTGGTCAGGGCCGTCCGCCGTTGTCCCCTGGGTCAGAATCCACGCGCAAGGGTCCGACTCCAGCTGCCTCCAACCAAGGTTAGTTTCCGATTGACTCGCTTCTGCCACGCCAGAGTTGCCTGCGCGAGACCGGAGGCAGACTTCTTCAGGATGGCGGCCTGGCTTGATCGTAGTCCAAGCATCTCTGCGATCTCGCCCGTCGGCCGTACGAATAAGTCCCTGCCCAGCTCCACGCCCTGCAAGAACGCGCGCTCCACGACGGCCCTGGCCACCTTCATCTTGAGATGGGCCGCCTTCTGCAAGAAAACCTGGCGAGCGGTTCTGGTAGCCGCTGGTGCATGGGACTCCTCCGTGGTGAGGCCGGGTCCTGAAATCCCAGAGTGACCAGACGGGCCTCGGCATGACGACCGCCGGGTTCAGCGGGATCCATCTTCCACGTCAGCACCCCCCGAAGATGCATCAGCCCGTCACTCGGGGCTGACATGTGGTCCGGAAGGCCCTCGAGCACCATCTCCCAGATCCACCCCTGCGCCTCGCCTCCCTGGTCTGCGCCTGCCTGAACTTCTCCAGGTCCACCGCCGAGAGCGCGCGCTCCTTGACCTGGGCCCTCTGCCTCCTCAGCTGGGTCGCCACGAACGAACGCTCCCAGGTCACGGACAGCGGCTCCTCCGCGCTTACAGACCCCGGAAGGAAGGTCTACCCTAGGCCTACCGCTAGGGCTACCCTAGGCCTACCCCTGGGGCCTACCCCTAGGGCCTACCCCTAGGGCTACCCTGGGCCTACTCCCAGGGCCTACTCCTAGACCTACCCTGGGGCTACCCCTAGGGCCTACCCCTAGGGCTAACCCTGGGCCTACCACTAGGGTCTACCCCTAGGTCTACCCTAGGCCTACCTCTAGGGCCTACCCCCAGGGCTACCCTGGGCCCACCCTTAGGGCCTACCCGCGCAGAGCCGCCTTGGCCGGAGGAGAAGCACGAGGAGGGAGAAGGAGGTGGAGAGGAGGAGGAGGCAGCCCCGCCGTCGCCGCCATGGCGCAAGACAGCGCCGCCGTCGACCGTAGACCGGCTCGGCTTCGCGTCGTCGTCGTCGTCGTTATCACCGTTGCAGTCGTCGTTGTTGTGGGTCGGTCGATCGGTCACGCAGCCGCTCGGTCGGCGGGTCAGTCGGTCGGACGGTCGGCCGTTGTCGTCGTCGCCGTCGTCGTCGAGGGGGTGAAGTAGACGAAAGAGCATGGGAGGACGCACCACAATATACCTTAATGTCCCGCCCGCCCGACCCGGCCCGCCCGCGACGGGCGCCCGCGTGCCAGGCAAAGTGGGATGCACCACATGTATCTCAATGTCCCGCCCGCCCGACCCCGCCCGCCCGCCACGGGCGCTCGCGTGCCAGGCACATGTTGACGCGACGCAGCATTTGTCAGTGTCCCGCTAGCCCAGCCTGGCTTGCCTGCCGTGGGCCCGCAAGGGACCCCTTCCATGTGCGATCGAGGAAGAAGGGAAGGAGGAAGACGAGGGGCAGGAGTAGCCGCAAGAACAGAGGAGGAGGAGGAGGAAGCAGGAGGACGGGGGGGAGGAGAAGGGAGAGGACGAGGAGGAGGAGGAGCAGGCCGAGCTTCGGGTTGGAGGAGGAGGAGGGGGAGGAGCGGGAGGCGGTGGAACTTTGGGTTGAAGGAGGCCCCTGGGCTACCCCTAGGGCCTACCCTTGGGATTACCCTAGGGTTACACCTAGGGCCCACCCCGAGGGTCTACCCCTAGGACTACCCCTGGGGCCTACCCCTAGGGCTACCCTAGGGCTACCCCTAGGGCCTACCCCTAGGGCTACCCTAGAGCCTTCAGTAGGTCCTACCCTTGGCAAGCCTAGGGCCTTCAGTAGGTCCTACCCTTGGCAAGCCTAGGTACTTCAGTAGGCCCTACCCTAGGCAAGCCCAGAGCCTTGAGTAGGCCCTACCCTAGGCAAGCCCCGCAGTCAGAGTCGTTTCCTCAGTCTGATCATGCCGTTCCTGACGAGCGGATTTCACCTTTGCGCGACGACCGCCGCTCGCAGCTTCAGCCGACGGAAGTCCTTTCCAGGCATGCGTAGACGGTCTCGACGACATCGTCCTGGAATTATTCCGAGGTCGTGCCAGCGTCGCTGGAAAGGTACCTGGCTCGGGTGCCAGCACTTGGGTAGACGATGCAGATGAGCTTCCAATCGCCGTCGCCGTCCGTGCTTTCTTGGGTGGAGCTTGCTCGGCATCAGCGTACTCCAAGTCACTGGGTATCAAACGTGGGTTATCCGCAAGATCCTTGCACTGTCCAGGGCAGCTCCGTACCGTGGATGATCTCGTGTTCAGCCACCTCTCGATCAGACGCGTCGCGTAGGTGGCACGGAACACTTCCGATGAGGCGCCCACAGGCGTTGAGCCACATTTGTGGGCGGGGTTATACATTTCCATTCCGATGCATCGACTCGCTGGCCAGGACGCGGGCAGGACCGTAGAAACGCCCCGTCATCGAGCTACTCTTCGGGTTCCTGAATTAGAATACCAGCGCGCCGGGCGCATAGAGCAGCAGTTTTCAGGATCTGGCATGGACAGTTCCGTTCGCCCGCTCGGCGTAGATCCACCTGAGAAGAGCCTCCTGCGCCTGTCTCACGAGCTCGAAAATATGATCAAACCCTGCGTCCACTGCTCCGGACTCCAGCGTTGGCAAGTGCACCGGATCGCCTGGGGCGTCGGGGAGAGAGCCGTCGAGGTCGGGTGCCTTGCCCAGGGCCACCTGCACAGGTGAGAACTCCCTGTGCCTGTCGCACTCGTAGTACAGTGCCGTTTTAAATACATGCTCCGCGTGCGGATCATGTATTGAAAATGCAGGGATTTAGCATTAAAAACAACGATGAATTCATGCATACATTGATTCATGAATTAATCATGTATTAAACATCCTATATGTGCCAGTGGGCCTGACCTGGGATGGGGTCCATCTGGACGCCGCTGGAGGTTCTCGCGAATCGCGTTGCTCTTCCAGGCCTCCTCGGGATCGACTGGAAGCACTCGGGGGCGCCCGAAATATTCAATCCAGCTGATCCAGAGCGAGTTATTCAGGTCCTTCGTCCTTCGCGGTGGCATTCGGCTTTTGACCATCTGGAACATAACATGCCCCGCTCCGAGTCTGGAGCCCATGTCCAAGTATAAAGCCATCTTGAATTTCTCGTGGTTGCACGGGTTCTCCCTTTGGGCGAGATCACTCTGTAGGACTGCCCACTTCTTTGGCACCTCGTGGGGTGACCCGGTACAGGCCTACGTGGACCATGCTTCTGGTTCTCGTCACATGCTGAACATCTCATGCCTTCCGCGTGCTCCACGATACGTTTGTCCGTAAGGGCTTCGCCCCCTGCCCCCGGCCCCCTCTCAATCAGAATGGGATACATCATAATCGCGTCGGTGCGTCTCGGCGCTGCCTTGGCGCATCTGGGAAAATCGTGCGGGGGCGGATAGGAATCATCAGCGCATTTTGAGACGTTGGCGTTATCCTAGTGGCCTTCGACCCATCCCTCCACACTGCCTGTGTTGTGAGTCTGAGGCCTCTTGTATATGTGTTGGGGTGTCGTGGGGGGCCTCTTGGAGGCGGTTTGGGCGCCTCTTGGGGCCTCGTGAGGTATCTTTGGGGCCTCTTGGAGGCCTCTTGGGCGCGTCTTGGGCGCGTCTTGGGCGCCTCTTTAGGCCTCTTCGGGCCTCCTGGGGGCTTCTCGGGGCACAATATCGAATGTTCGATTCGTGGTCACTTGCTTGGGCCCCTCTTGGAGCCGTTTTGGGGCCCTCTTGGGCCGTTTTGAGCGCTTCTCGGGCCATCTTGGAGCCCTCGTGGGCCGTCTTGAGGCCCTCTTGGAGGCGTCTTGGGCTGCCTTGGGGCGGTCTCGGGAGCTTCTTGAGCCGTCTTGGAGCGTCGGAAAGCCGAAAATGTAAGAAGGCCAAAATCCTTCGAACACCATCGTGCACTCTACGATGTTGGCCTCTTGGACCTCTCTCGGAAAGCCTGTTGGAGAGTTCGTGGGGCCTCTTTGAGTCCTCTTGGGCCGTCTTGGAACCATATTTGGGCGCCTTGGAGCTCTCTTGGCCTCGGCCATGCGAAGCGTATGTTGCGAAGGTGTATGGCGTCGGGGGAGGAGTAATGAGAAGCAGTGATGACAATGATGATGATGATGATGATGATGATGATGATGATGATGATGATGATGGTGATGGTGATCATGATGGTGATGGTGATGGTGGTGGTGATGGTGATGGTAATGGTAATGGTGGTGGTGGTGGTGATGGTGATGGTGATGGTGATGATGACATTGACAATGACAATGACAATTATGATGTGTGTGTGTGTTGGTGATGGTGATGCTGCTGATGACGATGGTGATGAGGATGATGAGGATGATGAGGATGATGATGATGATGATGATGATCATGATAATGATGGTGATGATGATGGCGATGATGATGCTGATGATGATGGTGATGATGCTGCTGATTATGGTGTTGATGGTGATGGTGATGATGATGGTGATGATGATGATGATGACGCTGATGATGCTGCGGATGCTGATGCTGGTGCTGATGACGATGCTGGTGATGGTGACGGTGATGGTGATGATAATGTCGATGGTGATGATGGCGACGACGATGTCGATGATGATGATGAGTATGATGGCGATGATGAGTTTGATGTTGATGGTGAAGCTGATAACGATGATGATGGTGTTGATGAGGGTGGTAGTGATGATTTTGATGATGGCTATGGTCATGGTCTTGGCGATTGTGAAGGTCATGGTGATGACGGAGGTGATGGTGATCATCGTGATGATGACAATGATGATGATGATGACGATGACGATGACGATGACGATGTTGTTGATCATGATGATGTTGGCACTGATGATAATGCTGATGTTGATGTTGCTGATGATGATATCGATCTTGACGCTGATTGAGATGATCATGATGACGATGACGATGAAGAGGAGGAGGAAGAGGATGAGAGGAGGATGGGAAGGGGAATATGCATGGGGAGGAGGAATCTGATGAGGACCCGTCAGGAGGATGACGAGGAGGATTTGTGGAGACCGGGAGGGAGCAGGATGAATGAGGAGATTGATGATGCACGGACATGACGGAGATGAACATGGTAAAGATGAAGATAAGGGATGAGATTGAAGACTAAGCAAAATGATATGTATGGTCTTGGGGGGTTGTCAATGCATATATATATATATACAAGACTGCATTGGCGCTGCGCGCCATGCACCTTGGTCCTTTGGAATTCGCACGCTAGCGGAGTGCGAGCGTGCGTACATGCGCACACACATGCGTCTATGAATGCATAGTACATATGTACATATATATACGGTTGTATGGACATGTACGTGTATATGCACATGGTCAGTGTAACTATGTGTGCGCAGACACATGCGTATATCAGGCGGTAGTGGCCTGACCAGTTGCTCATATCATCGCGCCACTGAAAGGCGCGAGGGTCTCAGGCAAACGTGGTCAGACTACCATGGGACAATGCGTCGCCAAGGTCAGTGTTGCGAGGACGTCCCGGGTGAGAATGGCCTGAACACCTCCGCTCAGGGGAGGGCAGATCCGAAGTCAGCCGCGCGAGGAAGTTTCAAGCGAGGAGCGGTCTAAACACCTCTGCTCAGGGCATCCTTGAACTTAGAGTTGCGAGAAGTCGCACGCGAAAGTGGCCGAACCACCATGGTGCAAGGCACCTCCGAAGTGAGACTTGCGAGAGTGTCTCAGGCGACAGTGGCTGGAACACCTCAACTGAGAGTGTCTCGGGCCCCAGAGCTGCGATGATGTCTCAAGCGAAAACGGCGGGGCCGATGCGAAGCAAGGCGCTTTTGAAGTCGGAGTTGCGAGCATATCTCTGGCGAAGCGGATTAGACTACTTTCCGTTATCTCCTCTTCCTCCTTCCCTTTTTACTGTCCTCCTCTTCCTCCTCCCCCTCCTCCTCCTCCTCTTGTTCCTCCTCCTCTTCCTCTCCCCCCTCTCCGCTTCTTTTTTTGTACATTCTCCCCATCCCTGGCGGCGCGGCGCGGTGCCCCTCGGCCTCCTCTGCGAGTCAAGCGGCAAAGGGCGAGAGAACCCCCCCCCCCCCCCGAATTAGGAACGGCTTTTCCCAAGCCGCCAAGGGGGCCCGAAGGTAGTGCAAGAGGCGGCGCAGGTTTTGAAATCCCCCAGGGGCCCCTCGGATTCGGCCAGCCCTCTCCAGCAAGGTAGGCAAGGGCACCGCGTCCAGGTGCTCAATCCCCCGTATCCCCCTCCCCTCGTCTTCGTTCCCTCCTCCATGTCCCCCTCCTCCTCGTCCTCGCCCCCCTTTTCCCCCTCATCCTCCTCCTCCCTCCCCCCTCCTTCTCCTCCCTTGATGCCCCCGCGTGGTTTTCGGGCCATGACTCGGGCCTACGGGGGCCGTTCGCGACGTTTCCGGCGCCCCCAAAACGCTTCCGGCGAGCCGCAAATACTGCAGGAACCCCCCGGGCCGGAAAACCTCCCAGAACAAACAATCCGAAAACCTTGATCCTCCATTCTCGGTTCCTGTCTTTCGGAGGGGGAGGGAGGAGGGGTGAAGGACGAGGGGAGAGACAAGGCGACGACGACGACGACGACGGAGGAGGAGGAGGAGGAGGAGGAGGAGGAGGTAGAGGAGGAAGAGAATGAGGAAGAGCTCTTGGGCCCTTCGGTGGTTTGAACGAAAAATGGCCTCGCTGCGCCATTTGATACGACGACGACGATGAAGAAGGCGACGACAAAGAGAAGGGATAATGAGAGGGGGAGACCGCTGTGTTGGGATCTCGTGGTGCGCCTCTCGGGGCCCTCTGGGAGGCAGCTTTGAAGCCTCTGGGGGGTGTTTTGGGGTTCTTGGGATCTTTTTGGGGCCTCTTGGGGGCCTCTTGGGGGCTCCTTGGGGCCTTTTGGGGGCCTCTTGGGGCCTCATGGGGATCTCGCCGGGCCACTTGGGGCCCTCTCGCGGCGGAAAATTTAGTTTTTGAATTTTTGGGCGCCCTCTTGGGTCTTTCTTGGGGCCGTTTTGGTGCTCTCTTGGGCCGTCTTGGGCGCCTCTTGGGCGGTTTCGGAGCCCTCCTGGACCGTGTTGGGGCCTTTTTGGGGGCCTCTTGGGCAGTACTGGGGCGATCTAGGGAGCCTCTTGGGCCATTGTGGAGCGTCGGGAAGCGGGAAAAGCGAGAAGGCCAAAAACATCGAAAACACACAGGAAAATCAACAATTGTAGCCTCTCGGGGCTCTCTTGGGAGGCCTCTTGGGGGTCTCTGGGGGCGTCTTGGACGCGTCTTGGGCAGTCTTGGGCCCAGATCGGGCGTCTTGGCCGATCTTCGGGTGTCTCGGGGCCCTCTTTGGCCGTCGTGGTTTTTTTTTTTTCGCGTCGCACTCGCAGGACAGACACGGAGCATTCTGCAGGAGCGCCCCAAAGGTTCGGGGAGGCCGAAATTCGTTTTTGGAGGGGGGGGCACCGTGTGCCGCTTTTGCGGGGTCCCCACCCTTGTATATATATATATATATATATATATATATATATATATATATATATGTACACACACATACATAACGGGGGACCGGGTCTGGGGGCCGGGAGCCGGGACCCCGACCACAAATGTGTGGCCCGGGGCCCGGGCCCGCCTCTGGGAGGCTTAAAATCGCCCCGGGGAGCCCTCAGACAGCAATCCTGGCGGCCCCAGGCGGTCTCGAGACACCCCCAAGACGACGTCCAGGGGTCTCCGTCGACGCACGATGCGTTTAGATTTCCCCGGAGGCCCCCAAGACGCCACTAGAGGCATTTTAAGATGCCGCCGAAGAGCGCCCCGAGAGGGGCAAAATCGTTGATTGGCACTGTTCTTTTCGATGTTTTTTTGCATTCTCGCTGTTTCGTGTTTCCGGCGCTAAAGCACCGCCCAAGAGGCTCCCCAAACCGCTCCAAGACGGCCCAAGAGGCCCCCAAGAGGGCCCCAAGACGGCCCGAGAGAGCCCCGAGACGGCCCCAGAGCCGCCCAAGACGGCGCAAGAGGGTCCCAAGAAGGCCCCAAGAGGGGCCCAAGAGAGGGAACGCGAACTGAAAACTCAAGCTCTCCGCCCCAAGATGTCCACAAGAGGCCCCAAGATGCCCCCAGGAAGCCCCCAAGAGGCCCCAAGAGGCCCCAAAGAGGCCCCAAGAAGCCCCAAGACGGCACCCAAAAGGCTTCAAAACTCTTTCTAAGAGGCCCCCGAACACATGCCAAGAAGGTCTCATGACGATTTGAAGAAGCAGTCCAGGATGCTCCGAGGAGGCCCCAAGAAGCCAGCTAGAACTTGAGCGCGCGCGAAGCGCGCGATGGTTCTAGTATATATATATATATATGTATGTGTGTACGTGTATATATATACATACATACATATATATATATATATATATATATATATATATATATAGATCCCCATCCTCACATCACTATCGACTGATCGCTCTTTCCAAAGGCGCGTTACACACGGTAATGCAATGCGTGTGTCGTTCAAAGGTCCATGTACAAGAAGGTTGGAGTACCAGCAGAATGCGCGATGGTATTCATGGTGTGTAAGAATGCGCCCAGCAATTGTAGACGAAATGACATCTTTGGTATTGTCTTGTACTGCCAACATCCCCCGCCCGCCCAAGGAACAGAAAATCCTGGTTGGGGCGCCTGCAGATGAGGTGGTCCGAATCTGCCCAGAGGACTGTTGGCGCTATGGTGGGTTGCATCTCTCCTCCTGCTGATTGCATCACTATCTTTCGCTGTTGGGGAATAGTTTCGAGTGTTGCGTGGGCGGCGAGAGCAAGGAGCAGGGGATTAGTTATGATGCCATGGTGCACCGATGTCCAGGGCGCACATGTGTTGTGATCGTGATGCCCATGCCGATCAAAGTGGCCAGTCTTCGCGTGTGTCTCGACCGCGCTCCGAAAGAGCCGATTCTCATGCAGGTGGAGGGCGCTGTCTACCCTCCCTCCTTCCCTTCCCGGTCATGGGGTACAGTCGAGTTGTATTACTAGGTCGACCGTGAGAAATCAGGGGTGCCCTTGTGTCCTTCGCGCCCCATGGCCCATGTCCCTCGTGCATTTCTGGGCAGCGTGGCCCTCGGAAGGGCCCTGTTGTGTCCTCTCGCGTGCCCTCTCCACTCGACCTCGACTGCAGGAGGAGGACGACGACGACGACGAGCAGAGCACGAAGCCCTACGCCTCCCGAGCCGAGCCCCAGCCCGTGCTGGGAGGGGCTCTCGGCCCGCGGGCGCGCCGAGCGAGCGGGCCCGCGCTCTCTCTTCCGCGGAGGCCAGAGGCCCGGACCTCTGCGGGGCCCGCGCGGGGGCGAGGCGCGCGCGCGACTCGGTGCGGCCTGACGTCTGCGAGGCGCTGCTGCGCATCCCGGCGCTGCTGCGACCATGGGAGCGGCGGTCGGCGCTTCAGATCGGGGGCGGAAAAGAGGGGGGGGATGACTATAGGTGGGGGTGGATATCACGGCGGGGGACACGATACTTCCCCGGATTTCAGGGCGCCTCTTCTTGTTTCATTATGTCCCTGGCCCCCCCGCTGGGCCGCGCACATGCCGCCGGTCATGATTTGCACCCCCCCTATTGGACACCCCCCTCTTGGCCGCTCCCGATGAGAGACGGGGGTCAGTGCAGACGGGGGTCAGCAAGGGCACTGGATCCTGCAGGATCCTGCGAAGACCCCCTCTGGCTGACCCGGGTCAGCGAGCCTCGCTCGTGGCCGCGAGGCGGCCGCGCCTATTGGCTGACCCGGGTTTGCGAAGACCTGCGTTGCGTTTTTTTTTTTTTCCTGCGTTGCAGTTTTTTGGTGCCCTGCTGACCCAGTTCTGGATTCACCCGGGTCAGAAGATCCCCGAAGCGGCAGGGGTGTGCTGGCCAACCACCTCGATTTGGTGATCGAGACTGGCTCGAGTCTGGACGCGAAGTTCTTGCGATGCCCCCTCTGAGCGGAGGAACAGATACTGGTGCCGCTACTCGGCCTGGGAAGCGAGCCTTTCCCAGCACGAGGACACCAGGCCGGAAGCCTCTCGCAATCTGCCGGCGTACAGGAAGCGGTGCCCGGGCCCCAGGAACCACCATGAAACAGCACTCGGGACGAGAAGCCGGTCCCAGGGAAGAGGTTGGGGGCAGCAAGGGCCGGCAGTTTGAAAAGATCGAATTGCCCAGGGTTTGAGAGAAGAGCACTCAAAAGTGGCAGTTCAGATCGCCCTCGAATTCTAGGCCTCCTACATGGGGTCCGAGTAGATGGGGTCGGAGGGTCGCGCCGCACCGCCGATGCATCGCCGATCCGGCTCGACGTGGAGCCCGATTTGCTTCACGTCGACGTCGCCGATGCATCGCCCACGTCGACGACGCATCGCCAGCGCGTCGCCGATGCACCGCCGATGCGTCGTCGATGCATCGGCGCTGCGGCGCGATCCCCCGACCCCCATCTCTTCCGACCCCCCCTGAGAGGCCTCTAATTATGAATGGCGGATGATCTCCGCCAGCGCGGGAGCCCCTCCCCAGCATCCCGGGGGCGGCGATGCGGTCCGGGCACCGAAGAGTGGGGAGCAGCTCGGCTCTGGAAGGGGCTCGCGGTTCTCCGCGGGGCCTGCCACGGATGTTCGTCTAGTGTGGAGTCGGGCCTGTCCCTCCACAGGAGGAATACTCAAAAATAGTAAAATGAAAAGTGTCTTGGGACGATGGTTGTTTTACGATGTTTGACTATTTTGGGGTATTGTTTGAGCATGTTTAAGTTTGAGTTCGAAATCCGCCTGTAGAGGACACGCCCGACCTAATTCTAGTGTCCCCTGGTTCACTGGGGCGCTTGCTGGGGCCGAAGCGGGGCTTCGCTCCCTGTGTTGGCGTGCCTCGTGTCAGCACCTTGACGATGGCGCGCTGCTCGCGCCAGGAAGGTGCGTAGGGAGAGGGCTTGGCGCCTGTCGGAAGTTTGCCTCGTGCGCGGTCGTCCGATGTTCTTGTCCTCGCGCGCTGCCTCAGGGACCACGCCAAGGGGGGGGAGGGGCTGGTCCAGGGAGGAGAAGATTCGAGAGCAGTCGCCTTAGATTTAAGTCGGGCCTGTCCCTCCAAGAGGAATAGTTGTTCAAATTCAAACGTAGTCTAAGAATAGTCAGGGGACGATGTTTGGACTATTTGACTCCTTTCGAACATGTTTGGTGTATTTTAAAAATTTGTCATCCAAAATCCGCCTGTAGGAAGACAATCCCGACCTAATTAACCTTACATGTTCGTTTGGGGGACCGTCCTGGGGCCCATCTAAAAGACCTCTTCGGCTATGGTTCGACTCAAGGCGACGGACGCTCGACGCCGCATCGACTCATGATCTTCAGCGAGTGGCGCCGGGAAAGTCGCAGATTCCCATCGCTCTGGACGAGGCGGTCCAGTCATTGGCTCGCTGAGGGCGAGGCCGTCATCCGGGTGACCTCGGCACCGCTGAAAGAAAGGCATCAAGGTCCCCTGAACGAGCATCCATCGATCCTCGGAGGAGGGCCCGTCGAGACAACGGCTGTTCTCCCTGGCGTCGCCTTCGACTTGCCAAGGTCCAAGTCTGGAGCCAGCGGGGGCTCCGAGGTGGCCCAGCACCTGTCCTGGCGAGCGGGACAGGGCGGGCGAGGCTCGAGGTGCCGGGTTCGAGAAGGTGGTCTGCCTTTTTCGGCGGGCCCCAGGATTGCGATAAAAACCGATCCGAGGGGAGAAACGACACCACGTGGATCCTGGGAGTGGTCCGGGAACCGATTTGGAAGGGCTTTGCTCTCGTCCCCCCCCCCTCTTGACCGACTCTTTCGGATGCAACTCCTGGGAGGTCAAATTCTGTTTTTGCCCTGGTCCGAAATCAGGTTCAATCCAGCTTAATCCCGTTTAATCCGGCTTAATCCCGCTTAATCCCGTTTAATCCGGCTTAATCCCGCTTAGTCCGACGCCCATTTTGGCGTAACAGCCCCGCAATGGGGCTTAATCCTTTTTTAATTTTTCCGACGAAAACCTCCCAGTAGTTGCCTCCTAAGACTCTCTAGGGGCCCAGCCAGCTCTGACCCCCCTGGGCCGCCTCCAAGCCCCGAGCCCCCCCACGAGAGGGCGGTGGCCCGCTCGCCAAGGGGGGGCGCACCACGAGAAGGCCGCCGTGCGTGAAAGCATGAGGCTCCCAACGTCGTGGCTGTCTCGCCCCGCGGGCCCTCCTCACCACCCACCAAATCACCCCAACCCGACCCGAAGGCCTCAGTTTGCCCTTCATTTCCAGTGAGGGGGGTTCGGGGAACATTGAAAAAACACATGGAACCCGTACCCCCCCCCCACACCCGAAGTTCGGGTCAAATTCGGGTCTTCGGGTTGGGTTGGGGTGGTCTGGTAGGTAGTCACCTCCGAGTTCTCGACCCCTTCCACGAGCGGGGGGCGGCAGTTCATCCGGGGTTGTTTTCTGAATGGTCACTGGGCATCGAGGCGACCCCCCGACTCTCCGGGGGGGCTGCGTCGACCCCCCAAGTCGCCCACTGGTCGCCAGTAGGGGCTTGATAGCCCACCCCGCTCAGGACCATGCGGATTCGCTATCGGGGGCCTGTCGCTGATCTATCGGCGATGTATCGCCGGTTCAGGCTCGATGCTTCCTCCCCCCTGAGCCAGTCCCCCACTGACGTTCCCGATCAACAGCAATCTCACGGAGGCCTCCTCCTCCTCCTCATCCTCATCCTCCTCCTCCCTGACTCCGCGCCAGAGGACGGGCGGCAGCTTGGTGCCGGCGGCGTTCTCCGCTTGGGGGGCGCGCACCTGGGGGGCTACGGCGAGTCCGACATCGCGTACGCCTACAGGCAGTCGCCGAGCACCAACAAAAATACCCCTCCCCCCCCCTTCCGCCCAATGCCGAAACGCCGAGTAAAATCAAACGCTCACATACATGAGCTCTGAGGCGGACGAGTTGAGACGACGACAGTTGCACTCTGGGGGTGGGGGCCCCCGTCGCCACGGCTGGACCAAGTTCGGAAGATTGGTGCGTTTGGACCCCGGGAGGGGTCGAGGAACCACTCTTGAGCTGCCGCTGTCCCGACTCGCCCGGCTCCGATGGGCACGAGTTGTCGGAGGTCCGCGCGGAGTTCCTCACGGCCCGGGCGGCGCCTCCCGTGCCGCCACCGGCGGGGAGAGGCGTGGGCACGGGAGTCCGGCGACGACCCGACGAGTCCGCGCGGACCTCCCGAGGCTCTGCGGCTGGCAGCCGCAGTACTTACCACCGGCCTGGAACAGATCCCTATCCCTGTGCTGGGCAGCTCCTCGTCACGATGCCAATCTGAGGGATTCCCTTTTCTTTTGAGGGCGAATCCCCAAGATTGGCATCGCCTTTGGGCGTGTCAATCTTAGGGATAGGGATACGTTCGAGGCTGGTAAATTACTGCCTGCGCGCTTGCGCTGTTTGTCCGTTACTCTGCAGCCGGCAGCGCGCAGGAGGGGGCCACGGGCGAACACCCTACCCCTGCCCCTCACGATTTCTGGGGGGAGGGCGGGGTGCACTTCGCTCGGGAGCTCCCGGTCGAAGTGAACCCCACCCTCCCCCTCAGAAATCGTGGGGGGAAGGGGCAGGGTTCGCCTGTGGCACCCTATAAGGGGCAGGGGACCCCGCTGTTCCTGGGTCTCGGCCCTCGGGATCGGTCCTCCCTCCCAGAGGCCCCCCCCCAAAGGGGTGTCTCAGAAGGCAGGAGGGCCGCCACTGCGCAGAGGCGCTGAGGAGTCTCCTCGGACGGCCTCTCTTCAGGAGGGAAAAAACACACACAGACATAATTCATCGTCGATTCCCAGGAAAATATGGGAAAATATGGGAAGTGGGGGGGAAGACAAAAACTCAGAACATCTGGTAAAATATGGGGAATCGTTTTATTTGTGCGTATTTGTGTGTGTGTGTCCCGGGGCCCCTTCGTCTCTGAGGCTTCTCTGCAGAACCGGAGAAACATTGCATGAACACACGCTGTCGGAGCTCCGCGCGGGGTTCCTGCATCGGCGCTGGGCCCCCGCTGGCGCGCTCCGCGCGCCAGGTTTGGGGGGCTCAGCGCAGATCCGGGAACTCCGCGCGGACATCCGAGAGTGAGTGTTTGTGCTGCGGGCTGTTCCTCCAGAGAAGGCGGGGCGTCCTCATAGAATTACGTCGGGCCTATTCCTCTACAGGAGGAATATCAAAAAATATTCCACGAATAGTGTGGGACTGATTGTTCGACCATTTGTTTTGCTATGTTTGAACATTTTTTGACTAGGGGGGACATGCCCGACCGAATGTTTGTGTTGCGAGCTGTTCCTCCAGAGGAGGCGGGGCGTCCTCGTAGAGAAGGCCGACCCCCCCTCACCACGTCTCCGCTTCCCCGCACCCCCCGCCGAGAGGCAGCTCTCCAGGGCCCTGCACCCGGACAAGAACCCGGACCTGCCGAAGGTGTTGGGTCCATTCGCCCTCGACCCAAGTTTTTTGCGCCGCCCCTCCCCCTTAGCCCCGCTCCCTCCTTCCCCCCCCCTCCTCCTCCTCCTTCGCTTCTTCCTCGTTCCTCCTCGCTCCTCGTCATCATCCTGCTCCTCCTCACCTCCTCTCCTCCTCAAACCTCATCTTCTATGTTTGTGTATCTATATGTATATGTATATATAACCCGAGTTATATATATATATGTATGTCTGTCTGTCTGTCTGTCTGTCTGTCTGTCTGTCTGTCTGTCTGTCTGTCTGTCTGTGTGTATGTATGTATGTATGTATGTATGTATGTATGTATGTATGTGTATATATATAGATATATGTATGGTTGCATTGGCTCTTCGCGCCATGCACCTTGTTCCTTGAAGCTGTGGAGAGGTTGGCCTGCCGCGCCAGCCTTTGGTCCGTTTGAGGCGTGCTTGCGGGCTCGCTCATGGAGATGCGGAGGACGGGGAGATGGTGGCAGTCAATTTGGGACGGGCAGAAAGTGAGGTGGAGGCCCCAGGCGCACAGAATTGCACAAGTGAGTGAGAAAGTTGCGGAAAACATATGGAAACGGTTGCGAACCCGAGATTATGGGAAAAATGTTGTTTCTCATAGCGAGATTACATTCGGAGGGGCGCGGAACGGTGGACTGACGCGAGTTCGGGGGTGGGGGGTTTGACGGGCAAGTTATTGATCGGTTTGTCTCTTAAGCACCGCTGGGAGGCCCTCTTGAGAACCGTTGGGCCACTTTGGAGCGCTCCAGCGCTTCGAATGAGTTCGCGGGAGTGCCAAGTAAGCGAGCGAGAATTCAGGGATCTAAACAACAGGGCCCTGTGTAAGTGGTGTGAGGGCCTCGTGGACCACTTCGAAGCCATCTCGAAGCCACTTCGGACCGTACTCGGGGCGTCTTGGGACTGCCGTTCGCTCGGTTGCACGCTTGGGTGAACGTTGAGAAGGCGCCCTGGAGAGCTGGAATTCCTGGGCGACCCTGTTGAGGAGCGTGCAGACGGCGTCCCTGGGCCGTCATGCAGCCGCTCATGAGCAGTTCGGGATTCGTCTGAAGCCACCTGGGTCCTACTTAGAGCGTGAGAATGCTGAGTGTGCTCGTGTTGGGGGCTCCCCTGGCCGTTAGGGCGCCACCTTTGTGCAGTTTAGGGCATTCGACGAGGGCCAAGGCCAGCATGATGCCATGATGTCGTATAAGGACACAGCAGAAAACGGGAGGTAAACACTCGTGAAAATTAGGTTTTCAAGTGTTTCTAAAGCCTCTCGAGCAAGTGCCTTCGAGCATCCAGCAAGGGCCTTAGCCGCATGATGCCATCTTGGACCGTTTGTAGTGTATGTAAGGCCTTGCGCCAGCCGTCGTGAACTCAGTTTTGGGCGGTCAGCATCCTCTTGTGGGCAGTTCGAGGGCCCGCTTAGGCGCTCGTGGGGCTCATTTGGGCTGTCGACGAGCGGTTGTCAGTGCGTTCCCAGCGTTCTTGGACGCGTGGTAGGCTGAATTAGAAAGTATGCGAAAATCATTGAGAAAACAATGAAAAATCAATGTGTTGGGGGTCCGAACGCCTCGTGGAAGGTGACATTCGGGCCGGCTTCGAGCATCCAGCAAAAGCCTAGGCCGCATGGCACCATCTTCGGCCGATTGTGGCGTGGAGAAGGCCTTGCGCCAGCCGTCCTGGAGTCACTTTTGGGCGATCCTGGGGCCTCTTGTGGGCAGGTCGGGGACCGTCTTGGGCGCTCATGGGGCTTGAGGGGCCGTACTGGAGCAAACGACAGTGTGTTTCCAGCGTTCTCGGACGCGTGCAAGCCAGAATCAGGGAGTATTTGAACATCATACGGAAACCAATGCAAAAAAACAATGTTTTTGGGGTTCGAACGCCTCTTGGGGGTGACCTTCAGGCCGTCTTTGGGCACCTGAAGGGGGCCAAGGCTAGCTGGATGCCATCCTGGACTTTCTTAAAGGTCTCTTGGGCGTTCCGCCGAGCGATTTGGGATTGCCAACCCCCTGCGTGCACGCGTTGGCAGGGGTTTCCGTCCCCCCCCGTGCCACGGATCCGGGGGGACTCGTTTCCGGGGGTGGGGGTTCCCACTCCCCCGGATTATAGAAATATAGAGAATGGAATATACATACATATACATATAACGGCGCACCGGGTCCGGGGGCCCGGGGCCGGGACCTCGACCACAAATGTGGGCCCCGGGGGGCCCGGAGGCTCGTCGGACCGCCGGACGCCGTCCAAGATCGTTCGCAGGCGGCTTCGGAACGCGCTCCGATGGCTCCAGATGCCTTCCAAGACGCCTGTCATGACACCAAGAAGGTCCCAGAAGCCTCCAAGACGCTCCGAGAGGCAGCCCAAGAGAGGCCCAAGAAGCAAAAATCGTGCCATTCCTACGGGAAAACGTATATTTTTCGCATGTTCGCCTCTTGGGCTTTCACCGCGTCCAAGACGGCCCAAGAGGCGCCCAAGACGGTCTACGAGGCCTCCGGGAGCGCTCCAAGGCTGCGCACGAGTGGCCCAGGACGGCCCCAAGACGGCCGAAGAGAGCCCCAAGACGAGTTCGAGAGGGGTCCCAGACGGAGAAAGCCAACCTCGAATTCCGAGCTTCCGGCCCAACATATCCCAGGAGGCGCCAAAACGCCGCCCAGAGGCGCCAAAAGGCTCCCAAAAGCACCCCAAGACGTTCCGAGAGGCACCCCAAGAGAGGTCCAAGAAACAAAAATCGTGCCTTCCCTATGGGAAAACGTATATTTTTCGCATGTTCGCATCTTGGGCTTTCACCGCGTCCAAGACGGCCCAAGAGGCCTCCAAGACGGCCTAGGAGGCCTCCGGGAGCGCTCCAAGGCTGCGCACGAGTGGCTCAGGACGGCCCCAAGACGGCCCAAGAGAACCCCAAGACGACTTCGAGAGGGGTCCCAGAAGGAGAAAGCCACTCTCGAATTCCGAGCTTCCGGCCCAACATATCCCAGGAGGCGCCAAAACGCCGCCCAGAGGCGCCAAAAGGCTTCCAAAATCAGCCCAAGACGTTCCGAGAGGCACCCCAAGAGAGGTCCAAGAAACAAAAATCGTGCCATTCCCATGGGAAAACGTATATTTTTCGCATGTTCGCATCTTGGGCTTTCACCGCGTCCAAGACGGCCCAAGAGGCCTCCAAGACCGCCCCAAGACGGCCCAAGAAGCTTCCAAGAGGGCCCCAGGACAGCCCAAGAGGGCCCCAAGACGGCCCAAGAGGCGCCCAAGATGGCCCAAGAGGGCCCCAAGACGGGCCCAAGAGGGGGCCCAGAGGGGGACCACGAACCGCAAGCTCGAGCCTTCCGCCCCAAGAGGCCGCCAGGAGGCCCCAAGGAGGCCCCTCAAGAGGCCCCAGGAGACCCCCAAGAGGCCCAAAGGAGGCCCCGAGAAGCCCCAAATCGGCCCCCAAAATGCTTCGAACCTGCTTCCAGGAGGCCCCCGACAGGTTCAGAGGCTCCCGAGAAGCTACGTCAAACTCCCAGCGAGCGGCCGGACGAGGCCCCCCACAAAATCACAAGAGGGTTCCAGTATTTGTATCCTTCAGCGCTCTCTGGCCTTCTTCCCCCTGCCCCCTTCCCTGCGACTTTCGTTGACTCAAGCTCGCCTCCTAGCTAGAACCTAAGCGCGCGCGAAGCGCGCGCGTGGTTCTAGCATTTATATATACACAGACACACCCATATATATATATATATATATATATATATGTGTGTGTCTATCTCTCTCACTCGCTCTCTTTCTCTCTCGCTCTGTATCTCTCTCTCTCTCTCTTTGTCTCTCTCTGTCTCTCTCCCTCTTTCCTTTCTTTTGTTATCTCTCTCTCTCTCTCGCTCTCTCTCTCTCTCTCTCCCTCTCTCTCACTCTCTCTCTCTCTCTCTATCTCTCGCTTTCATCTAACATGTTTGTTGGGATGTCGCGGGGGGGCCTCTTGGGAGCCGCTTGAAACACCAAAGGAGCGCAATGAGTTTGGCCTCTAAAGGGCCCTCTTGGGACGGCTCTTGGAAGCCTCTTGGGACGCCTCGGGCGCGTTTCGGGCCGACTGGAGATCATCTCAGGGCGTCTTGGACCGATCGTGCGGCGAGTCGGGGCCCCGTTGGACCGTCTTGGGCCCTCTTGGGGCCGGCTGCGCTGCCCGGGGGCGCACGCGACGCCTCCCGGGCATCTCCGGAAAATGTTCGGGAGTCCTTTGTGAGATCGGTGTCCTGGGCCTTTGACACCTTACAACGCTTTCTATTCCCAGAGCTGCAGGTGTCCAGGAGCACTCCACGACGTGCTGAGGTGTACGGTGGTGGATAGCTGCACATCAGGAGGGGAAAAAACACACAGACACAATTAATTGCCGACTCCCATGAAAATATGAGAAAATGTGGGAAGTGGCGGGGAAGACGAAAGTCCAGAAAATGTTGGAAATTAATTATGGGAATCCTGTTACTTCTGTGTATTTATTTGTGTGTCCTTGGGCCCACTGAGCACAAATAACAACGTTAGCCAGCGGGGACCGCCAACCGAGTATTTTGCAGATTGGGTGTCGCAATATACGTGGTGCAGGCTATGTGGTGAAGAGTATGTGGTGCAATCTGTGATCCCTGTTCCTATTTGTTGGCAGGGCCTGTGGACCCCACAGCCCCCCCACGGACAACTTTCGACCACCCCGAGCACCCAAAATGGCCCACAGAGGTCCAAGACGGTTCCAAGACGGCCCCAGAGCGATGCAGGACGGCCCCAAATGGTTCCACGACAGTTCAAAAGATTATCAAAACGCCCAACAGGGCCCCCAAGTAGCTCCAAGACGCCCCCCTAAGACGCCCGGAAGAGCCCCAAGAGATCGCCAAGCAAGCCGAACTTGCTTCATTCCTAATGTAAACCGTACATGTGTTGCCATATTCGCCCTTTTTTTCCAAGGCTCCAGAACGGATCCAGAGGCCCCCACAAAGCCCCAAGAGGGCCCCAAGACAGCCCAAGAAAGCCCCTCGACGGCCCAAGATAGCCCCAAGGCGGCCCAAGAGAGCCCCGAGCCGCCCCAAGAGGCTCCCAAGAAAGCCCCAAGACAGCCCAAGAAGCCCCCCAGCAGAGCCCCACGACGGCCAGAGCCCACCGAGATAGCCCACAAGGACCCCAAAACAGCCCAAAAAGGCTCCACGACGATCCAGAAGGGCCCCGAGGAAAACTCTGAAGCGCCCAATAATAGGGACTAGCGTCCCACTCTGTTCGTGTTTCCCCCTTCTGTGTTCACGACCGCTCCAGAAGCAGGGACCCCAAGGGGTCGGTTGATTCGGACCTATTAGTTGTATCCCTACACGTGCGAAAGGTTCAATTCTTTACATGGGGCTGTGTTTGGATGTCCTGTCACACGGATGGCGTTGCACCCTTATCATGCGCAAACTCACGAATGAAGATGTTCAGCTTGGTGATTCCAGAAGTGGTGCCGTCTGCATCTTCAATCGGAAGCTGGGACTTCGCTCGTCATCTGCAATTTGCCATGCCCATGTGATTGCCTTCTGACAATTCGATTGTTCGCACCTTGCATAGCATACATGGGAAGGCGGGTTCCGGGATTGCGCCCAGGGAAGCGCAGAAGCATCAACAAAAGCTCCTAGTAGAACCCAACAGGCGTTCAAAGAACACCAGAAGCCCCAAAAAGCTTGCGCGAGAACCCGGGAAAGCCCTCCGAGATGGAGGCCACGCAATAAAATTTGAGATTGGAAACAGGGACGCGCTCGCAAACGACGAGTTCAGAATGACGAGGGAACATGAAGGACAGGTGATAAAAGAGATGTGTATCAACGATGGGATTGACGGCAACGAGGAACTTTCATCCTTTTTGGCGTTCTCCCTCTCCTTATCGCTATATCCCTCTCTTTCCCTCCTCGTTCTCTCTCTTTCTCTCTTCCTCCCCCCTCCCTCGATCGCAATCTCTCTTTCGGTCTCTCTCTCTCTCTCTCTCTATTTCTGCCTCTTTCTCTTTCTCTCTCTCTCTCTCCCTTTTTCTCTCTCATCTCTCTCTCTCTCTCTCTCCCTATATACATATATATGTATTGTTGGTGTGTTCTTCTCTCTCTTTCGTTATTTCTTTATTTCTCTCTCTCGCTCCCTCTATCTCTTTTTCTCTCTCTCTCTGTCTCCATTTCTCTCTCTCTCTCTCTCTTTCTGTCTCTTTCTCTGTCCCCCTGTCTCTCTGTCTGTTTGGTTACTTCTCTCTTTCTCCCGCCCTCTCTCTCTCTCTCTCTCTCTCTCTCCCGCGCCCCGCATGTCCCCTGCGCCGACCCTGACGGGCCAAGGTGCGTGGCGCGAAGTGCCAGTGCAATTATATATCTATATGTATAGATATGCGGTGAGATCTATGAAACCTCAGTTGGGTTGTGTAATACGCGTGATGCGATCTATGTGTGTAAGCGATGTTGTGCAATCTATGCAGGGTATATGTGTGGCGTTGGCGATTTGGAGTAAGTTACGTAGTGCAAGCTATCTGGAACCAACACACTCGTCTAGATGGTGTGAGCAATGCGGTGCTAGCTACGTGGCGCAAGATAGGTCTGGTCCCTGGGGTGCGATCTACACACTGCAATACACGCGGTGTGATCTACGCGGTGGAATCGATGTGGTGTGAGCTGTGTGGCCCAGTGCAAGGGAATGCGATGCAATTGCGGTTCAGTGCAATGTAACTGCAGTGCAACGCAGTGCGAATGCAATGCAATGCGGCGACGAGGCGGCGTCGACGGCGACCACATAGCCGCCAGACCGACGGGCAGGCCCAGAAGGCGGGCGGCGACGGGGCGTCGACGGCGACGCCGCCTGACCATCAGGCAGGCCCAGATCCTTCGAAATGAAAAAAGAATATATGAGTGGAAGCACTCTTTGGGGAATCGCTGTTTCTCAACGCTGATACCCCGACGTTGCGCCTCAGGTTCGGCCGGTTCCCCGCCGCCGCGCCTCAGTTGCGTACCTGGGGGGCAGGCGGCGTTTGCGTCGAGAATTGGCAGGAGCCCGATCCTACAATTGGAGCTTCAATACTCAGCGTCCTGTATCAAGGGTGGAAAAACCACCCGGACCGGACAATTGGCGTTTACGAAACGGCCTTGGGCGTTTACTAAACAGCCCGGCCCTGTTCGATTCCTTCTTTGGGTGCGTTCATTAAATGGCTTCGCGTGTCGGGGTGGTTAGTATCGGGGTGGATGTTCTGCCCTCCCATCCTTGGAGCTTCAATACTCAGTGTCCTGCACCGCCCCCCAATGCCGCTCGAGGGCGCTTCCTTGGGCCAGAGCCGCGGGCACTCGCAGAGGGCCCCGGCCCCGTGCCCCCCCCCCCCAGGAGCAAATAAGAAGACGAGCGTGCGCGGGCGTCTTCGCGGGCTTCGAGGTGCGAGTCGCCTTGAACGTTGCGTCCTGTGGGATTCGTGCTCGGAGGATGAAAAGGTACCCATACCTCTACCCCTCGCCCGTGTTCCCCTTTTTGGGCCTCCTCGCAGGATCTCGTCGCCACCGCTGGATTCGCCTCGAAATGCTGGCCGAAACGCACCCCAGGAGAGGCCCAGGGCGTAGCGGTATGGGCACCTTTTGGGTTCCCCCGTCTCGCGGGTTTGCGCGACCTCCGTGGCACGAGGCTGCCTCCGTCCGTGGACCTGGGGGGCTGTGCTCGTGCACGCGGCTGGGCGCGCGCGTCTGCCTCGTGGGCATCCCGGAGCTGCAACCCCCGTCGGCCCCGGCGAGTATGCCCGAGTCGGGCTGTCCTTCCACAGGAGGAACCTTCCAAAAAGTCGAGAAAAATGGTCTGGGGGGGATTGTTTTATTTGTTCGTTGTGTTTGAGTGTTAGTTTGACTATTCATTTTTTCTCGTCCAAAATCCGCCTGTAGGGGGACACGCCCGACCTGAGCGCAATGCCCGCCCCCCTGCGCGGTCCGCCCCCCCTCGCCTGTGCGGGCCCACGGCACCGCGGGCCCCCTTGGACTGGGCCCACAGGGCCCTTGCCCAGCCAGAAGGAGGAGGAGGAGGAGGAGGAGGAGGAGGAGGAGGGGGAGAGGAGGAGGAGGAGGAGGAGGAGGAGGAGGAGGAGGAGGAGGAGGAAAGGAGGAGGGGAAAGGAGGAGGGGAAAGGAGGAGGAGGAGGAGGATTCACCACACTTAAGAGTGCCCTTGCGCCAGAGTTACCTCTTTTCGTTGGTGCGCGCCTATTCTCAAGGGCAACGTCAGGGGGGTGCGTCGACCCCCATCCGCCCAGTCATCGCCGATAGGGGTCTGATAGCCCACCCCGCCCCAGAATGTGCGGATTCGTAATCGGGGGCATATCGCCGACCCATCGGCGATATATCGCCCATTCAGGCTCGATGTTTCCCCCTTGAGCTGGTCCCCCCAGAACGCTGCCCCTCACAGTCGGGCCCCCCAATGGTCGCAGACGGCGACGCGACAGCAGCGGCGTGCGCTTTGGTCGCCCCGCGCCCCACCCCCCACAGCCGCGCAGCACAGGTCACGCTTGCCCAGGGAAGGTGACACACGACCGTCGCACCAGACCGAACCAGCCAGCACGTGCGCGACTTGAGGTGGACTCGCGCGTGTGAAAACCCGTCATTATCATCAGGGCGGTGTTCTATCGTTGTCTTAAGTCGGGCACGTATTTCTACAGGAGGAATATTCAAAAAATAGTAGGAAATAGTCTGGGGACGACGTTCTGATGATTTAGTTGACCATTTTGGAGTATTTTTTGACTATGTCCAAAACCCCCCTGTAGGAGGACACGCCCGACGCAATCTTGGCCAACCCCGCCTGCGTGCCGCCGTTGTCCTTCGTCGTGCGGCCCCCCTCTCATTAATTCCCCCCGTGCCCTCTCGTGATTTGCGGTTTCTTCTCCTCACCCTTCTCTGCCCTTCCTCCTTCCCCATCCCCTCCTCCCTATACCAGGGCGCGCTTCGATTCCTCCGATACGATTCGATTCGACTTCGATGGTTTCCGATTTAGATTCGATTCGATTTGGGATTCCGATCTGAGTTCCGATTGTTCATTGGAGGCATGCTAGCTTGCCGATGTCCGCCGATTCGACTTTTCCCGACTTGGCTCCCGATGTCCGCCAATCCGATTCATGCCGATCGCCGATCCGACTTACCGATCCGAGTCTGGGTTCTCCTGCCCCACACTCCACTCATTCGTCCCCCTCCCCTTTCGCCTCTCCCCTTCTCACACCTGCCCACTGTCCCTCCCCTCCACAAGGACACACCAGGAGCACAGCTGCCCTCTCTATCCCCCCCGATGCTGTGATGAGCGGGGGCTCCCACCTCCCGCACATTGCTCCGCCACGCCTTGAAAGTTCAAGAGTGGCTTGCGTGTCGCCGATGCGGCTGTTCGATCAGATCGTTTCGGCCCATCAGAAACGGAGTTCCCGCCGCAGCGCGGGCCATATTTCAGGATCGGTGTTTTGTTCTTGTCGCTCAGATTGGCTCCTGTAGCGCTGGCCGCATCTCTGGTTCCAAGTCGCTCTTCGTCGTTGCCGTCCCCCTCCGTTTCACTATTCCGTTGTCCCCCTGTCCTCGTGTTCTTGTTCCTGTTGTTCCTTCTCATCCTTTCTCAGCATCTTGCTCTTCCTTATGCGCATCGGCCATCCGCAACTTCCTCCTCCATCTCGCCTTATAAACAAGGCTTGATTCCTAATTCCGCGCCACATGATGGGGTCATTTGGGAGATCAAGGTCATCTGGGACACCCCAGCCGGTGGATAGAACATGATTCAGCGTAATGGGAAAGGATGGGTGGAAGGGGGAGGATTGGAGGTGAGGGAGGTGAGATCGGAGTGGAACGGAGAGCCCCCATTGGCAAATCTATTTCGGTTTCGTGTGCGTGTCGTGCGGGCGAGGCGAAGTTGCGTGGGCGCGCGAGAGGAATGACCCCGCCGTCGCTAGGGTGATTTGGATGCAGTGGACCGCCCCTCCGCCCCCGGTGGGCTCGCGGTGGCCCGGGGTGTCTCGCTTTGGTATCGGTAGTGAAGTCGATATTGAGATTGATAATTATATCTCTAAAATGGGCCGGATTGTGATATCAAAAGTGAGATCGACACTCAGGTTGATTGTGACATTGGTTGTGCTCGCGCTGCGGGATGCGCAGGGAGGCGACGTCCCTTGGGTCGTCCACATTTTGCGGGGACAGGCGTTCTCCCATGGAGCGAGCACAATGGGATCGATCGCTGAATCCATTGGTACTAAGACTGGCCGTGAGGTCGATAGTGGGATCGATCGAGTGAGATCGAAAGTGGGGACGATGGTGTCATTACATCGAAGCGCAACATCGTCATCACGCGTCGTCGCTAACTCGATGGCGCGTCACCAGCATCATTATCACACCCAAAGCATTTGCCAGCAGTTGGCTCTGCACCTCCCCCACCCCCCAACCTCCTTACCACCCGAAGGGTGGTCGCATGTGTCTCAGATAGGGCGCAAACGCGCCTAGCTTGACAATCCCATCTCCTCTCTCCCTCTCCCCTGCCCTCCGCCACCCCCCTTCCGTCCATTCCCGCTCCTCGAAGGCGCTCCCTCCCCTCCAGCCCCTCCAGAGGCTCCAAAACATCCCGAAACCTCCAAAGTGGAGGAGACAGCCTTGCCAATGGAGGGAAAAGGCCTCCAGAATGGAAGGCGGACCTCCACCTTGAAGGACTTGGAGCATCAGAACAATCCGGCGCGGAGCGACTGGAGGTCTCCAGAGCTCCTCTGGAGGTCCCTGGAGCCCCACGAGGTCTCCACGGAGGCCCCCGGGGGGCCCAGGAGGGGCCACAACAGGCCAGAGATCTCGATCATCCTCAATCCTCGAACGCCTCACGTATGACGGAGTCCCGAAGAAGGGCCCCGAGAGCCGAGGCCGACGCAGGACCGCCTGGACCGAAAACAAGCACAACCCTCCTCTTGGGCGTCGCTAAATTGGGGAGGGCGATACACGGGGGGGGGGGGGCGGGAAGCCCGAGGGCCGCAGGAGAGGGGCCCGCAGAGTGGCCCGCAAAGTGGGGGCCCTTGCGGGTCCACAAGGGGGGCCTCCTGGGGCCCGAGAAGTGCACCTCTTCTTCCTCTTCTTATCATGATTATTATTATTATTATTATTATTATTATTCTTAGTATTACTATTATTGTTATTATTATGTTTATTATTATTCTTCTTCGTATTCTTCTTCTTATTATTATTATTCTTCCTCTTCTTCTTCTTCTTCTTCTTCTTCTTCTTCTTCCCCCCCCCCACTCCTCGCACCCCCCCCCATTTTTGAGCGACGCCCCACTCTCGATGCTCGGGGCCTCGATCCCCCATGGAGCACGCCGGCCTGACATCGCAGAAGGCGCCGGCGGCCTTCCACCGGCTGTCGGAGGCGGCGGACGAGCTGCGCGAGGGGCTGAACCAGCAGAGGCGCGCCCGCGGTGCGGCCACCCGTCGCCGCCGCGGCCTCGGCACCGCCCGGGCCACCCTTCCGGAGGCCACCCTTTCCAGGCGAGTCCTCGGTCCCCTTCCTCCCCCTCCTCCTCCTCCTCCTCCTCCTCCTCCTCCTCTCCTCCTCCTCCTCCTCCTCCTCCTCCTCCTCCTCCTCCTGTTCTGCACGCAGTTCTTGCAGTTCGCCATGCCGTGTAATGTATCGTTCGGTCTGCCCAGGCGATGTTTTTCAAGTGCCACAAAGGGCCCAGCCCACCACGGCATGTCTGCAGACCGCTCTACTGCTGTTGTTGCTGCTGCAGTCCCCGAGTTAGATGCTCGTTTGGGAGGCCTTCATGGAGCCACCTAACGGATCTGTTCGACTCTAGTCTGGTGAAAGGTCGGATCCAGTTCGACTCAAGTTTGACTCAAGCTTTGATGGAAGCAAAACGTTAGCGGTACCACCAGCGGAAGGTGGCGTAATGTTGGCGGAAGGCGGCGGAAGCACCCAAAAGGGATGCGCCCGGAATCGGCCCGATCGCGCCCCCCCCCCCAAAGGGGGAGGAGGAGGAGGACGACGAGAAGGAGGAGGAGGAAAGAGGAGGAGGAGGAGGAGGAGGAGGAAAAAGAAGAGGAGGAGCAGGACGAGGAAGATGTGGAGGAGGAGGCGAAGGAGGAGGAGGAGGAGGAGGAGGAGGAGGGGAGGGGGAGGAGGCGGAGGGAGAAAGAGGGTGGGCGCGGCAAGGAGGCGGGGGAGGAGGAGGAGGAGGAGGAGGAGGAGGCGGAATGAGGAAAGGGAGGGAGGGAGGCAGGAGGAGGAAGGAGGAGGAGGAAGGAGGAGGAGGAGGAGGAGAAGGCGGAGGGAGGAGCGGGCCCCTGGCGAGGCACGCCCTGCAGACGCTGGTCTCGGCCATGGGCGGCACCGCCACGGACCAGATGTGCGAGCGCCCGCAGGAGGCGGGGCACCTGGGCCCCCTGTGGCCCGCGCTCTGGGCGCGCCTCCGCATTCCCGCTCGCCTGAAGTCGTGCACGTCCTCTACATTGAGGGAAAGTCATACGTACAGTTATCTGCGTATATATATAGAAGTGTATATGCACTACTAAATATAAGCGTGTGTATATAATATCATATGTATATATAATAATGTGTATATATATACATATATGTATGCATATATATTAGTACATATATATTAGTGTATATATGTGTATATGTACACACATTCATAGTATTAGGTATATGTTAACTATGTATTAGCATACGCACCTCTCCGAGGGAGTAGAGCTTGGAGGCGATGTATTGCAGGCCGGTCCGCGTCCGCGATGTGTCTGGCAGCTTCGCTGGGGGCATCCTCGAAATTCTGAAAATCGGTGGCACCCCTCACACAGATCGTGACGTCAGGGTCCAAAAGCACATGGGAATATCAACATCATAGCATAAAACCTTCAAAAACCCCTATGTAGTTTCAATGATGTTGACCTCGATTCTCCAAGAATGGCGGTTTCGCCTGAGACATCGAGCACCGACGTACTTTCTGGTACCCCAGACCCCGCCTCGGAGCCTCCTGGGGGCCTCCTGGAACCTCCTGGGGCCTCCTGGGGCCTCCTTGGGCCTGCGGTCTCTTGGTCGGGCCTCCTAGAGCCTCTTGCGGCCTTCATGGACATCCTCGCAACTTCGAGCCCAGACGTACTCTCCCTCGGCCTCCTGGAGCCTCGTGCGGCCTCCTGGTTGGGCCTCCTGAGGCCTCCATGGACATCCTCGCAACCTCGATCCCAGACGACCCCTCCTGGGGCCTCCTGGAATATTTTCCGGCATCCTGGTCGGGCCTCCTGAGGCTTCCTGGGGGCCCGTGGTACACACATCGCACGGTGTGGCAACCCCGCTTGCGCTCGAGTGCGGCCCCGCTATCACATTTCACTCCCGGCAGCTATCCTCCTCCTCCTCTTCTCGTCCTTCTCTTTCCCTCCACATCTAGTGAAACAAATCGGCTGGTGGGATTCGTGCTTACACTTCTCTTGTTAATCGCTTCGCTCATTCCGCCAGCCCATCTTGCAGCACTGGTGCTATATGTTCGTGTGCTTGTGGCGAGCGAGCAAGATGAGGAGGAGCAGGAGGAGGAAGAAGGGAGGATGAGGATGAGGATCTCCATATCCGATCCCGCCGTCATGGTGTTTTCCTGCTCCAAACGACATTTCAGTTTTTTGTATGAGCCCAGGCACACACGTGCCACTAGTATACATTTGTAAAACAGGATGGCGATGTTCTATTATGTTTGATTAAGTTGGGGCATGTTTTGGCTATTTCTTACTTTTGACTTAGAATCCGCTTGTAGGAGGACACGCCCGACCTAACGCTCGCCCTGCCTCGAAGAGGCTAAACTTTGACGAAATCGGTTGAGACAGCAGAAGCATATCATTTCGGAGGGTCCATGGGGAAGGAGGGTCGGCGTTCGAGGATCGAAGGTCGAGCTTTTCTGCATGCCCTCTGGATAAGGGGGGAGAGGGAGGACGTAGAGGAGGGAGGAGCAGAGGATGAGCGAGGGGGGGGCAGTGAGAACCAGACGAAATGAAAACGAGGAAATTCGTGGGACCAACAAAGGCATCAACATAATCTCTCGGAGGGTCGCGCGAATTTCCTGGATCGGCGTTGGACTCCCTCCATGGCGGCGCGTGGAGCGCGCCAGGGGCGGCGCCGGAGGCGCCGCCACAGGGGTCCAGCGCAGCTCCAAGAAATCCGCGCGGGCCTCAGAATGTTGATGTTTGTGACATGTGTTTCTCCTCGACTGAAGGCCTCCCAAATGGAGTCCGAGTAGATGGGTGCGGAGTATCGCGCCGCATCGCCGATACATCGCCGATGCGGCGCGATGCGAATCCCGATCTTCTCCACGCCGGCGGCGCCGATGCACCGCCGACGTCGTCGATGCATCGCCACTGCATCGGCGATGCATCTGCGATGCGGCGTGATCCTCCGATCCCCTCTTCTTGGGCCCCATCCAGGAGGCTTCTCAAAACTGCATATGCATAAATGTTCGAAGGTCTGCGCGGGTATCTTGCATCTGCGCTGGGCATCCCTGGTAGATCCTCCTGGCGCCGTCCCTTGGCGCTCCGCGCGCCACTAAGTGGCGGTCCTGAGGTCCTCCCCGCTCTCGGCCTCGGAATGTTTGTCCCAGACGCCGGGGGCCGTCAGAGAAAGACTCGGGCTGAAAAATAAGCAGTAGGGAAGATCCTCCTCCTCCTGACCCTGTTCCCTCTGCTGTCCTCCTCATCACTCGCCTCCTCCACTCCATGCTCCCCCTGTGCCCCTGATCCGGCATCTTGGACGCCTCTTGGATCGAGCGCCCCTCCTAGAGATCCGCTCGGCCCCAGGTCGAAGGCCCTGGGATCCATCGAAGATAAAAGAAATGCATATTCCGAGTTTCTTGATAAGCGTGGGGGTTGTACCCCCCCGACGGGGGTCAACCTCGGCTCGTCGTCGCGCCGCGACGGGGGTCGGAGCGCCTTCAGCGCGCGGTGGCTGCCCGGGACGGGGGTCGATGAGGGGCTGTCGGCAGGGGTGACGCCCCCCCGACGTTTATTAAGAAACTCGGAGTAAGCATAATTTCTCGGAGGTCCGCGTGGAGTTCCAGGATGGGTGCGCGGCCCCCTCGGCGGCGCCTTTTGGCGCCGCCCCTGGTCCCCTTGGCGCGCTTCGCACGCCAGGGAGGGGCATCCAGCGCCGATCCAAGAAATCCACGCGAGCCTCTTATAAAAAGTTGAATGATGCCGTTGTTGGTCCCCCGACTTCCCTTGTCTGCAATCGGGGGCGGAAAAGCGGGGGGTGATGACTACGGGGGGGTGGATATCCTGGCGGGGGGGGCATGATATTTCCCCAGACTTCATGGCGCCTTTTCTTATTTCAATACGGTCCCGGCCCCCCTGCTGGGCCGTGCACATATGCCGCCGGCCATGATTTGCACCCCCCCCCTCTTGGACACCCCCTTCTTGGCCGCTCCCGATGCAATCCTCATTGTTCTCTCTGCCCTCCCTCCTCCTCGCTCCTCCTCTTCCCCTCCCTCCTAAATCCTCCCACTTCTCCCTCACCTGGAGAGCGCCTAGAAACCTGGATCCTCGAACCTCGACCTTCTTTTTCCATCGACCCTCTCTCCCCATCCCGCCATCAGTGCGGTAACACTCGGGGCCGTCGAACAACGAATCGGGCAAAAAACGCATCCTGAGGAAGACCCTCTGATTCAAGGCACGTCTCCATCGTGATCCGTTTCTCTCCGGGCAGTCTCCCCCGACACCCGCTGGGGTCACGATTTGTCGTACAGTGGGGGCCCATGCCAAGAAATACCCTGCTTGCCTCCAGGGTACCCTGGGTTTCTTGGGTGTCGATGGTCCTACGATGGGAAGCGCGACGTTTCCACACCAAACATCAGTGGACGCCCTGGGGTCTCAGGGTTGGGCTTCTCGTGGAAGGTCTCTTGTGGTCGGGCCTCCACTCTACAGTGCCGTTTTAAATACATGCTCCGCGTGCGGATCTTATATTCAAAATGCAGGGATTTAGTATTAAAAACAACGATGAGTTCATGCATAAATGTATGCATAAACTAATCATGTGTTAAAGACCTATATGTCTAAACATCCTATTATTAAAAACTGCCCTCTACGACGTTGGCCCCAGTATTTCTCGATCCATTCCTGGGGACCGGCTCTTCACCCTCGCTCGTCACTGGCCGCCTGCGGGGCCCCGAGGCAGACCTCCGAGGCTCGCAAGATTCACTGGTGTACGCCGCACCGCCGACCCCTTCGGGGGGGCAGCAAGAGTGAAAGACGGAGTTCGCGGAGCGCGCGCGGTCGCTGGGCAATCTTGGGGCTTCGGCTTGTCTTGCGTTGCGTGTGGGGTTAAAGGGAGGGGGGCTCGTAGGGGATTGTTCTGCAGTTTTTCGTAATCTTCTGTGGGTTGCTTGGGGCATTCACGGGGCCTGTCCCAGGCCTCCTTTTCCATCCCCCAGGATGGGCTCGGGGATCGTTGAGACCCAGCTGGGGGTGCGTCCGGCCAGAAGTTCGAGAGTGGACCCAGCTGTGTCGACGAGGAGCTTCCTGAAGGCCCAGAGGGGGCGGAGAGCGCCTGAGAACTAGGAGTCTCATGCCTCGAGCCTCGATCCACCCTGTGTTCCTTCCTTTGTGAAGGGGGGGCACCGGCCAGGGAGGTCGATCCTTACCCCGGACCCTCGGTGGTGGTCCCGGGCACCGAAAACGGCTCCTGGAGGCTGAATTCGAGGAGATGCTTCGGGTGGTCGAAGGACCACGCAAATTTGTGACACATAGGCATTGGACGATTGTGGCCTCTTGGGCCCCTCTTGGGAAGGCTCTTGGTAGCCCCTGCAGCGAGTGTTACACAGATGTACATGTACGTATATATCGAAGACGCCTACGGCGAATCACCGCCGCCCCCTGCCTTTTTGGAAGCGCCTATGTGGCCGAAGGTTGTGGCCAGACCTGCCAAGCTATCGGACCATGTGTTCCCCGAATCGGTTTGGAAAGCCTTCGGGGAACACGTGGGCATCTTGACGGTCATCTTGGCCGCCTGGAGGCTATTTTGACCTTTTCGGGCCTTCTTGGAGGACGTTTTGGAGGGCTCGTGGGCCGTCTTGGAGGCCGTCTTGAGCGTCTTGGAGGCCTTTTCGGCCGTCTTGGGGGCCTCTTGGGACCGTCTTGGAGGCGTCTCGGGCGATCCTTGGGCGATCTTTGGGGGCTCTTGGGCCGTATCGGGCCGTCGGAAGGCCGAAACGAAGCAAATGTCAAAATCCTTCAAAAACCTACGGACAATCACTCTTTTAGGCCTTTTCTGGCCTTCCTGGAGGCCCTTTTGGAGGCCTCTTGGGCCGTCTTGGGCCAGCTGCGTGCCACCTTCGGCCATCTTGCTGGGCTCCTGGCCCGTCTGACGCCGTCGGAAGCCGTTTGGGGGGTCTTTCTGGGCCGACTTGGGGCCGTCTTGGGGTGCTCCAGGGCCGTCTTGGAGGCCATCTTGGGCGTCTTCGAGGCTTCTTGGGCCGTCTTGGGGCCCTCTTGGGGCCGTCTTGAGGGGCCTCTTGGGCCGTCAGAGGGCCATCTTGGAGGCATCTTGGGCGATCTTTGGGCGACCTTGGGGGCCTCTTGGGCCGTCTTGGGCTATCGGTAAGCCGAAAAGGCGCAAATGCTTAAATCCTTCAAAAACCTTTGGAAAATCAATGATTTTCGCCTCTTCTCTTGGAGGCCTCTTGGGCCGTCTTGGAGGCCTCTTCGGGGCCTCTTGGGCCGTCTTGGGCCAGCTTGATGCCATCTTAGGCCGTCTTGGGTGCATCTTGGGGCGTCTTGGAGGCAGTCGGGAGCCATCTTAGCCGTCTTGGAGGCCATCTTGGCCGTCTTGGAAGCATCTTGGAGGCCATCAGGGGCCGTCTTGGAGCCGTCTGGAGCAGGGAAAACCTTTGCAACCAGGTTTTGAGATCTTTCCCGGGACCCGGGCCGGACGCGCCGGAGCCCCAGGGGGGTATTGTTTGGGAAAAAGAACCAAAACCAAAACCGAAAGGATCTAGCACGCCAGGCACCCCTGCGATGAATCGACTGGGGGGCGGCGGATCGAATACGCCTACGGCGAATCACCGCCGCCCCCTGCCTTTTTGGAAGCGCCTATGTGGCCGAAGGTTGTGGCCAGAGGCCTGCCAAGCTATCGGACCACGTGTTCCCCGAATCGGTTTGGAAAGCCTTCGGGGAACACGTGGGCATCTTGAAGGTCATCTTGGCCGTCTGGAGGCCATTCTGACCCTTTCGGGCCTTCTTGGAGGACGTCTTGGAGGGCTCTTGGGCCGTCTCGGAGGCTATCTTAAGCGTCTTGGAGACCTCTTGGGCCGTCTTGGGGGCCTCTCGGGCTTGGGCCTCTTGGGCGATCTTCGTGGGCAATTGGGCCGTCTCGGGCCGTCGAAGGCAGAAAAAAAGCAAATGCCACAATCCTTCAAAAACCTACGGCAAATCAATGATTTTGGCCTTGTCGGGCCTTCCTGGAGGCCCTCTTGGAGGCCTCTTGGACCGTCTGGGGCCATCTTAGGGCCATGTTCGGCCGTCTTGGTGGGCTTCTGGTCCGTCTGACGCCGTCGGAAGCCGTTTGGGGGGCCTCTATGGGCCGACTTGGGGCCCTCTTGGAATGCTCCAGGGCCGTCTTGTCTTGGAGGCCATCTTGGGCGTCTTAAAGGCCTCCTGTGCCGTCTTGGGGGCCTCTTGGGGCCCTCTTGGGCCGTTCTGGGGCCATATTGGAGGCCTCTTGGGCGATCTTTCGGCGATCTTTGGGGGCTCTTGGGCCGTCTCGGGCCGTCGGAAGGCCGAAAACAAGGAAATGTCAAAATCCGTCAAAAACATAAGGACAATCAATGTTTTTTTGGCCTCTTCTGGCCTTCCTGGAGGCCCTCTTGGGGGCCTCTTGGGCCCTTTTGGGCCAGCTTCGAGTCAACTTCGGCCATCTTGGTGGGTCCTGGCACGTCTGACGCCGTCGGGAGCCGTCTTGGGAGCCTTTCTGGGCCAACGGGGGACCCTCTTGGGGCGCTTCGGGGCCGTCTTGGAGGCCATCTTGGGCGTCTTGGAGGCCATCTTGGGCGCGTTGGAGGCCTCTTGGGCCGTCTTGGGGCCCTCTTGGGGCCATCTTGGAGGCCACTTGGGCCGTCATGGGGCCCTCTTGGGGGCCTCTTGGGCGATATTGGGGGCCTCTTGGGCCGTCTTGAGCCGTCGGAATGCCGAGAAGAAGCAAATTCCAAAATCCTTCAAAAACCGATGGAAAATCAATGATGTTGGCCTCTTGGGGCCCTCTTGGAGGCCTCTGGGGCCGTCTGGGAGGCCTCTGGGGGGCCTCCTGGGCCGTCTTGGACTCTTGGGCCGTCTTGGAGGCCATCTTGGACCATCTTGGGCGGACTTGGAGGCCATCTTGGACCATCTTGGAGGCCATCTTGGGCCAACGTGGCCATCTTGGCACCATCTTGAGACATCTTGGAGGATTTTTTGCGGTCGTTGAGCTCGGTTCCGGGCCTTCCGCGGCCCCGGCGGGACGGGCCGAAACCCATTGGGAGAGTTCTTTTGGAAAAAAAAACAAAACCGAAACCGAAAGGATCTAGCACGCCAGGCACCCCTGCGATGAATCGACAGGGAGCGGCGGATCGAAGACGCCTACGGCGAATCACCGCCGCCCCCTGCCTTTTTGGGAGCGCCTATGTGGCCGAACGTTGAGGCCAGACCTGCCAAGCTATCGGACCACGTGTTCCCCGAATCGGTTTGGAAAGCCTTCGGGGAACACGTGGGCATCTTGAAGGTCATCTTGGCCGTCTTGGAGGCCTCTTGGGCAAGCTTTGGGCGATCTTTGGGGCTTTTTGGGCCGTCTCGGGCCAGCTTCGAGCCAACTTCGGCCATCTTGGTGGGTTCCTGGCACGTCTGAAGCCGTCGGAAGCCGTTTGGGGGGCCTCTATGGGCCGACTTGGGGCCCGCTTGGAATGCTCCAGGGCCGTCTTGGAGGCCATCTTGGGCGTCTGGGAGGCCATCTTGGGCGTGTTGGAGGCCTCTTGGGCCCTCTTGGGGCCCTCTAGGGGCCATCTTGGAGGCCACTTGGGCCATCATGGGGCTCTCTTGGGGGCCTCTTGGGCGATCTTGGGGGCTTCTTGGGCCGTCTTGAGCCGTCGGAGAGCCGAAAAGGCGCAAATGCCAAAATCCTTCAAAAACCAACGGAAAATCAATGATTTTGGCCTCTTCGGACTCTCCTGGAGGACCTCTTGGAGGCCTCTTGGGCCGTCTGGGAGGCCTCTGGGGGGCCTCTTGGGCCGTCTTGGGCCGTCTTGGACTCTCTTGGGCCGTCTTGGAGGCCGTCTTGGACCATCTCGGGCGGACTTGGAGGCCATCTTAGGCCATCTTCGCGATTTGTTGAGGATGTCCCGAGCGAAACGGCCGTTCTTGGAGGATTTGCGGTCGTTGAGCACGTTTGGGGAAATTCCGGGTGGCCGGCGGGTTCTGCCGGAGCCCACTGGGAAGTTCTTTTGGAAAAAGAACCAAAACCAAAACCTGAAACGTCCAGCACGCCGTGCACCCCTGCAAGCAGGGGGCGGCGGATCTAGTGGCCTTCGGCCCATCCGGCCACCGTGCCTTGGTTGTCGGCTTGAGATCCTTAGTGCCTGGGCTGCGGGTTGCAAGTTACATGCCTCAAGTGGTACTTGGGGTTTCTTTTGAGCTTCTTGGGGGCCTCTTGGGGCCTCTTGGGGGGCCTCTTGGAGGCCTCTTGGGGGCCTCTTGGGGAGCCTCTTGGGGGCCTCATGGGCCCTGTTAAGCGCCTCTTGGGCCCCTCTTTGGGCCGGCTCGGGGCACTCTTGGGCCGTCTTGGGATCCCCTTGAGCCGTCTTGGCACCATCTTGGGCCGTTTCGAGCGCCTCTTGGGCCGTTTCGGGGCGGTCTTGGGGGACTCTGAGGCCGTCTTCAACGCCGTGAAGGCCGAAAAGCCGTGTATGATAAAAATGGACGTCTTCTCAGGGGAATTCGACGATTTTGGCCTCTTGGGCCTCGCTTGCTGGGCGGTCCAGGAGGCTCTTCTGAGGCCGTCTTAGGACCATCCTGGGCGTCTTGGGCCGACCTTTGTGCGTCTCGGGGGCCTCTTGGGCCGTCGTGGGGGCTGCTTGGAGCCCTTCGGGGCCTCGTGGGGCCTGATGAGACCTTTGCCCCCCCCCAAGGGGTCGGCGGACTTGCAGAACGGTTGTCCCGCCGTCGGCTCCTCCGTGACGGAAGATGTCTGAGCACCTCCCTTCCTCCCGCGTGTCTCTGGAGAGTCGGAAGAACCAAACAGAAAGAACAACATAAACGTTTGGAGCTCCATTTGGATCGGCGCTGGAACCCCTGGCGGCGCCTTTGGCGCCGTCCCTGGCGCGGTCCGCGTGCCAGGGAAGGGGGACTCGCGCCGATCCAAAAAATCCGCGCGGAGCTCCGAAAGTTCCCCGATCAGAGCTTGCCTCTGTAGGGGTCCTAGCGGATATAAAGCTGAGGTGAGGTGGGCGGCCGATTTCGGTGGCCGGGGCCGGGTGCCCGGGTGCCCGGGGGTTCCCGGGGGTGCCCAGGTGCCCAGGTGTGTGGCCGATTTCGGTGGCCGGGGCCGGGTGCCCGGGGGTGCCCGGGTGCCCAGGGGTGCCCGGGTGCCCGGGGTGCCCAGAAGTGCCCGGGGGTGCCTAGCCCTATAGCCCTATATCCCTATAGCCCAATAGCCCAATCGCCATATATCCCTACAGCACTATAACCCTATAGCCCTATAGCCGTACCTATACGACCACCCTTCGGGTGATAAGGAGGTTCGGGGGGGGGAACCAACGTCTCACTCGATCGGTCTCAATATCGATCTCAGTATCGATCTCACTATCGGTCTCGCTCGATCGATCTCACTCGATCGATCTCACAATCGATGCCACTCGATCTATCTCATTCGATCGATCTGACACTTGATCTCACAATCGATCTCACAATCGATCACACAATCGATCTCACATTCGGTCTCAATATTAATCTCACTATCGATATCACAATCGCTCTCACAATCAACGTCATCATCATCATCAGCAGCATCATCATCATCAGCATCATCAACATCAATAGAATCACCAACATCGTCGTCATCATGAGGGCACCGTCGTCATCAGCATCATCATAAACATCATCATCAACGTCAGCATCATCATCGGGACAACATCATCATCATCACCATCATCATATCATCATCATCATCATCATTGGGGCATAGTCATCGTCATCATCATCATCAGCATCATCATAATCATCATCGTAATCGGGACACCATCATGATCACCATCGTTCTCATCATCAACATTATCATCAACATCGTCATCATCCTCGGGACACAATCATCATCATGATCATCGAATCATCATCATCGATAATATCATCATCAACAACATCATCATCATCATTGGGGCACCATCATCATCATGAGCAACATCATCATCAACATCGTCATTATCATTATTATCATCATCGGGACACCATCAGCATCACCATCATCATCATCACCATCATCATCAGCATCATCATCGGGAGACCAGAATCATCATCAACATCATTATCGCCGGGACACCATTTCCATCAACATCATCATCACCAACATCATCGGAATCATCATCATCATCATCTCATCATCATCGGGACACCATCATCGTCATCATCGTCATCATCATCAACATAATCATCATGAGCATCATCATCCTCATCATCGGGACACTATCATCATCATCATTATCATCATCATCATCATCGACACCATCATCAACATCATCATCTTCATCGGGAAACCATGATCAACATCTCATCATCATCATTATCATCAGCATCAGTATCAGCATCGTCATCATCATCATCCTCGCGGGACACCGCGGGACACCGGCGGGACACCGGCGGGACACCGCGGGACACCGCGGGACACCGCGGGACACCGCGGGACACCGGCGGGACACCGCGGGGCCCCGCGCCCCGGATGAGAAACATTTGGTCCAGCCGCGCCTCAGCCACAGGAGGACACCGCGGGACACTGGCGGGACACCGCGGGGCCCCGCGCCCTGGAAGAGAAACATTTGGTCCGGCCGCGCCTCAGCAACAGAAGACTTTCTCTCGCCCGCCCACGCAGCTTCGCCTCGCACGCACGGCACGCACGAACGCGAAACCGAAACCGCTTTCCCGGTGGGGGGCTCGCCGTTCCACTTCGATCTCACCCCCTCACCTCCGATAGCCCTATAGCCCAATAGCCCAATAGCCCAATAGCCCCATAGCCCCATAGCCCCATAGCCCTATAGCCCTATAGCCCTATAGCCCTATAGCCCTATGGTCCTAAAGCCCTATAGCCGTATATAGCCCTATAGCCCTATAGCCCGAATAGCCTTACAACCCTTAGCCCTATAGCCCTGTAGCCCTATAGCCCCATAGCCCTAAAGGCTTCTAGCCCTATATCCCTATGGCCACATCGCCCTATAGCCCTATAGCCCCATAGCCCTAAAGCCCTAAAGCCCCATAGCCCCCCCCCCAAATTCTGATTGGGGTTTTTCTCTGGTATCATTTGTGTATATGCAGTTGTTGTTATCCTCTAGAGAGGCCTTCGGAAGGGGCGGGTGCTTCCCGTGTGCGGGAAGTCGGCGGCCGAAGTGGTTCTGCGGCGGCAGCGGGCTCTAGATGGGAGGGGCAGGAGTCCGAAGATCGGGCGACAACCAGCGTGCACGCGCAGCGATCTTGGCCAGGCCCATCTTGCGTCCAGGATGGGTGCACCCAGACCCCCGACTTCGCGATGTGCTCACAGCGCTGACCCCCCGAGGTCTCGACCCACTCCCCGGGACCAGCTCTTCGTCCTGAGTCTTATTTTGACGGTCTTGGGCCCGGAGAGGGAGGGCCCCCCAGAGGCCAGAAATGGGCAGAGACCCTCCGCCGCGATTCCTTCACAGCGAGAGGATGTCAGGGTCCCACGAGCGGCGAACGTAACCATCTCTGCGCCCTCGGGGTCTGAATTCTGGGTCTCCAGGCCTCCCAGATGGGGTCCGAGCAGACGGGGTCGGAGGATCGCGCCGCGTCGCCGATGCATCGGCGATGCGGCTCGATGTGGAGCTCGATCTTCTGCACGCCGTCGACGCATCGCCGACGGTGCCGATGCATCGGCGATGCATCGGTGCTGCATCAGATGTGCGGCGTGATCCTTCGACCCCGTCTGCTCGGACCCCACCTGGGAGGCCTCCTCTGGATTCCGGGCCGCGAGCCCGCGGGGGCGCGCGGGCGCACGGAGACGTTCGGCGCGGGGTAGCAGCCGCGGAGCAGGCGCCCCGCAGCCGCGAGGATTCGCGGCCCCATGGGGCGCCCGGGCCGCGAGGCCGTGGATCTGGGCACGAGTGTCGCCCAGGAGGACCCCGGGTCATGCTTCGGCGGCGAGCCCAGGGGGGGAAGCTCCTCCTCCTCCTCCTCCTCCTCCTCCTCCTCCTCCTCCCCCTCCCTCTCCTCCTCCCCCTCCTCCTCCTCCCCTTCATCCTCCTCCCCCTCCTCCCCATACGCAAAACCTGGCCCCGGTGGGCCGGGGACCCCTCCACCCAGGGGACCGTCGGACCCTTCCGTCCCTCCTTTGCCGTTCTTCTTCTGCCACGGCCTGGGCCTCGAAGGCGGCAGAGATTCTCGGAGGCCTCGGGCCTTCCGAGAAGCTTCCTGAGGTTTCTCTGAGGGCATACAGTCCACCCGCATGAGAAGGATGGGCAGCCTTCCCAAGGGTACCAGGGTACCTTTGCATTCTTGCCTCCTCTGTCCAGCCTTGGCCGCTTTCGTTGGCCGAGTCCCGCTCGCAACGTGTCAACACGGCCCTCCAAGGCTCTTTGCATCCTTACCGTGCATTCTTCTGATACGGGTTGACTGTAGACGGCTTCGCAGAAGGCCGGAGGGCTGCTGAGATGCTCCGCCGCCTTTTGAGGAGTCCCGCCCCTGGGCGCGTCGCCCTCGGTGGCCATCGGCGACCCTCGGCGGCCGTCCTTGGCCGTCGGCGGCCAGCCAGGTCCGGCGCTTCCCTTCCAGAGGATGTGGCCGGGAGGGCCCGAGAACTTCGATCCCGTCCTCTTGCGTCCTCCATGACGCAGACCCCCTCGATCCCTGACAAAAATCACGACGGGAGGTTTTTCGCTACTGTCGGCCTCTGGGGGCCCTACTGGGCCTCGGGACCTTCAAAAAATGATTCAGGGTGAAAAAACCCGTCCTGGGGAATCATGAACAAAGCATGACGTCGGGGGTCTGGGAGCGACGAGGTGTCTCCACATCCCCTAGTCGGCCTTCGGGACAGGTGCTCTTTCACGTGACCGGACCGCGGCCTGGCGCCCAGCTCTTTCCCACGTGCCAGAGTTGCCTTGTGATGGCTCCATGACTCCTCCATCCTCCTCTGTCCTCCTCCATCCCCCTCCGTCCTCCGTTCTCCTTCATCCTGATCTCTTCCCCACTGGGCGCGCCCCCGAATGCATGGAGGGTTTTGTCGGGCCTGTCCCCCTACAGGGAGATTTTTGACGAAAAGTAAAAGATATTAAAAAATACTCCAAAAAGGTCAAAAATACTCAAAAATAGTCCCCAGATTATGTTTGGATTATGTTTGTTATTATTGTTGGGGTATTTTTAATTTTTCGTCGACAATCCCCCTGTAGGGGGACAGGCCCGACTTAACGGGAGGGCGCGTGCACCTCCTGTCGCGGGCGGCGTGGGCGTGGCCGGGAAGCTCCGCGCGCGCCTCGCCGCAGGCGCTCTTCGCCGAGGCCTGCCGGCTGCTGAGCGCCATCTGCGGCCTCGCCGGAGAGGGCGAGGTGCCCCCCGCGGCGCAGAGCCGGGCGCTGGGCGCGTTCTCGAGGCGCCCCGCCGGCCCCGCGAAGCTCCCCTGCTTCTCAGAAGGCGCGGGCCTTGCATCTGCAGATGCAGGGCCGGTGCCTTCCAAGAAGCGGCCTCCCTCTGAGAAGCCCTCCCCCCTCCCTCCACCCCCTTGTGCGCGCCGCCAACGCCCTGCCAGCCCGACACCGCTCCGCACACCGTGGCGGCGACCTCTGAGCAGAGTCCACTGCGACCCGATCGGTCCGGTTCGATGTCGATCCCGGCCGGGCACGGCCCGGTTCGAGGCCGAGTTTCCAAGGGCCCGATGCGACCCGACGCTTTTGCACGGCGTTGTTGTGCGTCTTGGCACAGCCGATCCGATTCGATTTCAGTTCTGTGACGATGCATTCCGATCCGTTGCGCATGCCCATTCGATCCGCCCGCGGCGACGGTGGCCACGGCGGTGGCGACGGCGGCGGCGGCGACCCCAGAGGCCCTCCAGACGGCCCAAGATCGGAGGTTTCGGAGGTTGACAGACCTCCTACCCTGAAACGTCGATTGATGAATTGGCCGTGTTCGGTTCGCGAGAGGGCGTCGCGGCCCTCATGTTGTCGGGTCCGGGCCCGTCGGTTTCGGTCCCAGGCCGTTTTCGCTAAGGGGAGGTTTACTAAAGGGATCTGGACGCCCGAAATGGGTACGGAAAGAATGGGTACAATGCCCAACAGCGGTTCCTGTTCGTTTTGAACAGGGCTCGCTGTCGGTGTCGCCGCGGCCTGTGTCCATTTGAGACAGAAGGCCGCCTGCCCAACAGCGGCCGCTGTTGGTTCGGGACAACATTTGCTGTTGGGCATTGTGCCCATTCTTTCCGTACCCATTTCGGGCGTCCAAGAGGGAGGTCTGTCCACCGCCGAAGGTTGATAAGACCCCCACCCTGCCAGGCCGATCAGCGAAATGCCCTCGCGTTCGGCCGTCGAGCGGGTGCTGCGGTGGCAATGTCCTGCGGGCCTGGGCCCGCCCTGGGCCGGCGCACGGCAGGGTTGTGCCGAAGGACTCCCTTGGGGATTCTTCTGAGCGTCTTCGACCAAAAGGATGCTCAAGAGATGTCGCCAAGCTTCTCTCCCACTAGATGGGGTAAGGAGTGTATACTGACAAAGACGGTGACGACGACGACGACGACGACGACGGCAATGTTGATGGTGGCGGTGAAAACGTTTGTCATTTGGCCCTGCCTACTCGGCCTGTCTGATGTGGATCCTCGGTCAAGCCTGTCTACTCTGTCTTTTCTTCCCAGCCTGTCTGCTCTGCCAACTCTGTCTACCATACCTACTCTGAATAGTATGTGTACACAGTCTACGCTCTCGATATTTCTCTCTAGTGTCCATTCTACGCCGTCTACCTCATCGAGCCTCTCCACACTTGGTTTACTCTGCATGTTCTGCATACTCTCTCGTCTCTCACGACTCAGTTACCTGCCTTTCTCCCTCACCGCACCTATCTCCTCTGCGTCCCTGGATGAATATCTATATCCATATGTATACAAATGGCGGAGTGAGGGGGAGGAGGGGTGGTTCCTCTCTCAGCGTCCTTCTCTTCTTCCTCCTGCTCCTCTTCATCCTCATGGTTCCTCCTCCCCCTCATGGGGGGCATCCTCCACATCGTCATTCTCTTCCTTGTTAACAAATTCACAGAACGAACCAGAACCACAACCAGAACCAACGCCAGAACAGCCGAAACCAGAACCAGAACCAGAACTAGAAGAACCAAAACCAGAACCAGCCGCAGAACCGTAACCAATGATCGTTTGCTCCTCCTCCTCTTCCCTCTCCTCCCTCTTTGCGACTACAGCAAAAAAACAAACATATACAATGTTTCCTTGAACCGAGAGCGCCAAACATTGTGCATGTTTGGTGTGTTTGGTTGTTGGGTCAGAGGAGCAAGGAAACACTGTGTATGCTTGTTTTTCTGTTTTGAAAGTCACAATGCTCGCAGGGGCCTCTCTCCCAGCAAGCACTGGCGCTGTTCCCCCCCCCAGCAAAAAAAAAAAGCATACACAATGTTCCCTTGAACCGAGAGCGCCAAACACTGTGTATGGCTGGTGTTTCAGTTTTCTGGGTCAGAGGAGCACGGGCACACTGTGTACGTTTGGTTTGTTTGGTTTTTTTGGTGTTGCACGCCCCAATGTTCGCAGAGGCCTCTCTGCGAACCCAAAAAACAAAAATCACAAACACACACAGTGTTTCCTTGCCCCTCAGACCCCCCCCCCCCCCAAAAAAAACAGCAACAAAAAGCATACACAGTGTGTCCTTGCTCCGAGAGCGCCAAACACTGTGTATGGTTGGTTGTTGTTTGGTTGCTGTGTCAGAGGAGCAAGGAAACACTGTGTATGTGTGTTGTGTGTTGCGTTATTAGAAAGCCCCAATGCTCGCAGAGGCCACTCTCCTATCACGCACTGGCGCTGTCAAAACCAAACAAACAGGAAACAGCCACACATACACAGTGTTTGGCGCTCCCGGAGCAAGGAAACGCTGTGTATGTTTGGTTGTTGCGTTGTTTTGGTATGAGGGGCAAGGAAACACTGTGTGTGGTTGGTGTGTTTGTTTTTCTTGGTTTTGGTAGCGTCAGTTCTTGCTGGGAGAGAGGCCTCTGCGAGCATTGGGGCTGTCAAAACCAAAAAAAAAACATAGACAGTGCTTCCTTGCTCCTCTGACCCAAAGAAAAACACACAAACACACACACACACACACACACACCGTGTTGGGCGCTCTCTGTTCAAGGAAGCACTGTGAAGGTTTTGGTAGGGGTGGTTTGGGGTTTTGACAGCGCCTGTGCTTGCTGGGAGAGAGACCCCTGCGAGCATTGGGGCTTTCAAAACCAAAAAAAAAACATACACCGTGTTTCATTGTTCCTCTGACCCACCCCCCCAAAAAAAAGTGTTTGGTGCTCCCGGTTCAAGGGAACAGTGTGTATGTTTGGTTTTTTGCTGAAGTCGCAAAGAGGGAGGAGAGGGAGGAGGAGGAGCAAACGATCATTGGATAAGGTTCTGCGTCTGGTTCTGGTTTTGGTTATTCTAGTTATGGTTTTGGTTCTGGGTTCGGTTGTTCTGGCGTTGGTTCTGGTTGTGGTTCTGGTTCTGGTTCGTTGTGTGGTGTTGTTGGATTTGGGGGTGCTGGGGGAGGGCGACAATCTGTATAATTATATATGTACAAGACTGCATTGGCGCTGCGCGCCATGCACCTTGGTCCTTTGAGTTCTGCACGCAAGCGGAATGCGTGCGTGCGTACATGCGCGCATGCATGTATACACGCGCACGTGCATGCGCATTCCGTGTACATGTCTAGGTGTATATAATGTACTTACATTGTTGTATGTGTATACAGCGTCCATATGTACAAATAGACAAATTTGTGTAAGGGTATGAACATGCATATGCAACTCGTACGGGGCATCCTCGGGCATCTTCGCTGCATGCCACGAGACCCTCAACGACTGCGTCACAATGTAAAATGTCATGAGAGCAGAATCAATGAATGTTGGCATTCGGAAACATCGTGGGGGTGTTTTCGGGGCCCGCGTGGGCCGTTTTGGCGCGTTCATGGGCCGTCCTGGGGCCTTCTTGGGCCGTCTCAGGGAGCTTGGGCCCGCTGGAGCCCCCTTTGGACCCATCTTGGGCACTTCCGGGGACCTCCCACAGCCCTTTTGGGTCTGTGCTGGGAGCCCTTTGGGGGCCTGTTGGTTCCATTATGGGCTGTCTTGGGGCTCTCGTGGGCGATCGTGGGGCCCGGCTCGGCCGTCTTGAAGCTTTCTCGGGGGCCTTTTGGAGCGCCTTGAGGCGATCTCGGGGGCTTTGAAACCGTCTGGAAAGCTGAAGAAATCCGAAAAGTGAATATGCAATTTTGTAAGTTTTACGAAGGGAATGGGGCGATTTTTGTGTTTTGAAGCCCCCTTGGACAAACTTTTTGGGATGCCTTGGGGGTCTTGATGCTGGCATTCGGAAACATCGTGGGGGTGTTTTCGGGGCCCTCGTGAGCCGTTTTGGCGCGTTCATGGGCCGTCCTGGGGCCTTCTTGGGCCGTCTTGGGGAGCTTGGGCCCGCTGGAGCCCCCTTTGGACCCATCTTGGGCACTTCCGGGGACCTCCCATGGCCCTTTTGGGTCTGTGCTGGGAGCCCTTGGGGGGCCTCTTGGTTCCATTATGGGCTGTCTTGGGGCTCTCGTGGGCGATCGTGGGGCCCGGCTCGGCCGTCTTGAAGCTTTCTCGGGGGCCTTTTGGGGCGTCTTGAGGCGATCTCGGGGGCTTTGAAACCGTCTTGAAAGCTGATGAAATCCGAGAGGCGAATATGCTAAAATTGTAAGTTTTACGAAGGGAATGGGACGATTTGTGTAGTTTGAAGGCCCCTTGGTTTTGGGGTGCCTTCGGGGTCTTGATGTTGGCATTCGGAAACATCGTGGGAGTGTTTTCGGGGCCCGCGTGGGCCGTTTTGGCGCGTTCATGGGCCATCCTGGGGCCTTCTTGGGCCGTCTCAGGGAGCTTGGGCCCGCTGGAGCCCCCTTTGGACCCATCTTGGGCACTTCCGGGGACCTCCCACGGCCCTTTTGGGTCTGTGCTGGGAGTCCTTGGGGGGCCTCGTGGTTCCATTATGGGCTGTCTTGGGGCTCTCGTGGGCGATCGTGGGGCCCGGCTCGGCCGTCTTGAAGCTTTCTCGGGGGCCTTTTGGGGCGTCTGGAGGCGATCTCGGGGGCTTTGAAACCGTCTTGAAAGCTGATGAAATCCGAGAGGCGAATATGCTAAAATTGTAAATTTTACGAAGGGAATGGGACGATGGTTATGTTTTGAAGGCCCCTTGGAAAGCTTTTTGGGGTGCCTTGGGGGTCTTTTGGGCCGTCCTGACGCAATTGGAGTCCCTCTTGGAGCGCTCTTGTGCTGTCTGGGGCCTCCCTTGAGCCTTTCTGATGGCCCCTCGGATCCATGTGTATGTATGTGTCTATGTATGTATGTATGGATGGATGGATGGATGGATGAATGGATATATATATATATATGTATTAGCTGACTATTTTGTGTACTATGGCTATGATGTCTACTCTGCCTACTCGGCGCACTCTGCCCACGTTGCCTACCGTGTCTATCATATCTCATGTCTAGTGCGTATTCACAGCCTACTCCATATAGCCTTGTGCGTATACACAGCCTACTCAATTGGCTGTTCTGTCTACGTTGCCTACCCTGCACATGCTCTCTACTCTGTCTGCTCGGTCTACTTCGCCTGCCCTGCCTGCTCTGTCTACATGCTCCCTACTACTCCGTCTACTCTACCTACTTGGTCTACCCTGAATCATATACCCACTCGGTCCTCTCTGTCTACCATGTATAGTCCGTCCGGTCCCCTCTCTACGACTGTCTAATATATTTCGCATGTTGCCCTTACGTTGTCGACTATGTCTCCTGTCTTTTCTGCGTGCCCTTTCGGTTCTCTCTACCTGTTTGTCTATACATGGAACGCTCCATCTCGCTGTTCCTGTCTCTCTCTCTCTTTTTATATATATAGATATGGATTTCTCTCTCTCTCTCTCTCTCTTGTTCTCTCTCTCTCTCTCTCGCTCTCTCTATGTTCCACTCTCTCTCTCTCTGTTTATCCGTCTCTCTATCTCTCTACCGCCCTCTCTCTCTCTCTTTCGCTCTCTCTCTCTCTCTCTCTCTCTCCTTCTCGGCATGTGTATATCGAGATTTCTGTATATATATATATATATATATGTATGTATAGATTGTCTCTCTCTCTCTCTTTCTCTCTCCCTCTCCCTAGATTACTGACCTGCAGCGCTGTCTCCTGCGTATAACCTGGCCACCCTGCCGATTCCGCATACTCTCCGTATTCTGTCTACTCTGCGCATTCAGCAGACTTGTTCTACGCTGTTTGTTGTCTGCAGACTATACAGAACAGGCATATCTAGATAACGCAGGCTGAACAGACACAGTAGGAAGAGCCGAAAGAGTAACCCGAGTTATTAGACATAGCAGACGTGGTAGACACACTGCGAAAAGAATACGGTGGGAGAGAGAGATAGAGAGAGACATATTTATACATAGAGAGAGGAGGAGAGAATCCAGACAGGGCAGACAGAGTACACACAGTAGAACAGTAGGCAGGGTATGCGAATGATCGAACGCATTCGGAGTCGATAGACTGTCCATAGTTGATATGCCAGGCAGAGGGGCGAGAGAGAGGAGAGGGGGTACCCCTCAGGCTAGACAAAGTAGACAAAATTTGGCGAAGTAGATAGCGTAGACAGTAGATAGAGTGGACAGGGTAGACAGCGTCGGCAGAGTAGACAGGGTGGACAGAGCATGCCGGATGGCGCAGTAGACAGTGGATCCAGGAGGGATTTCTCGATTTCGGTTCCTGGGATCTGTCCGGGACCATTCAAGGTGGATCCGCGGCAAAAAGGTGGCACCAGCGCATTGAGAATTTCGTATCGGAGGAGGTGTGGGTTCCTGTCGCTCTTCGGCCCTTCTGTGCCTCCTCGAGGCTTAGGCTAAATACGCTTCGAACAGCGGTTTAGGATGAACTGACAGACGACCCTCCCTCTCCGCTTGCCGCGGTCCGCGCTGCGCTCTCCTACATTCGTTTCAGCCTCGCGAAGCCCAGACAGACACCCAGTTGTATTTCCTCTTCATCCTGCTCATCCTCGTTATCGTCATTGCCCCTTCTCGCCCCTTCTCCTGCACCCTTCTCGGTCCTCCTCCCTTTGCTCTTCCTATCAGTTCGAGCGCGCGCGCGGGAGCGCGCATAGGGGGAAGAGGAGGGGCAAGGGCTATTGCCCTTGCAGGGTGGGCCGATTCGGTGTGGCGGCGACGCTGGCGCGGGCGTTCATCACTGAGCACCCGCGGATCCACAGCCGGGGAAACGTAACACTCGAGTTTGCTAGAGCTGGGGTTTGCCGCCGCTTGTTTGACGGTCCTGGCGCAAATTTGACGGCATAGCTCACATCAATTTCAGACCAGGGCCTGTGATTTCTCGGACGGCCCCGTCGGGCAAATCCGAGTCCCCAAAAGTCGAGTCCTACGTCTCCTTCTGACGCAGACACACAGCCCACGGCGCGAAAATGACCGAGGTGTGGGGGGGACAAAAAGGTACCGGTGCCATGTTCTTTTGACCTCTCCGTGGGTGCAGTCCGATAGAAAATCTTTTTACGCTTCGCGTATCCCCACCAGCCCATCTCAAAACAGCAACTCTTGCGAAGCATGCCGACAGTCGTGTTTTTCAGGCGTGTTTCCGCCTGCCCCCGCATATCTCCCCTGTTCCTCCTTCCTCCCGCCTCCTTGTACATCCTCCTTGTGGTGGGAGCGGGAGAAGGACGAGGCGGAGGAGGAGGGAGAGAAAGCGCTCCTCGTGGTTTGAGTCGTTTGGGGTTTCTTGTCCTGGTGTGAGTCGTTCGGGCCCTTCTTCCTGGTGTGAATCGTTCGGGCTCTTCGTGATGTGAGTCGTTCGGGCTCTTCGTCCTGGTGTGAGTCGTTCGGGCTTCTCGTGGTGTGAGTTGTTCGGGCCCCTCGTCGTCGTGTGAGTCGTTCGGGCCCCTCCTCCTGGTGTGACTCGTTCGGGCTCCTCGTGGTGTGAGTCGTTCGGGGCCGTCGTCGTGGTGTGAGTCGTTTTGGGAGCCTCTTGGAGGCCTTTTGGGGCGTCTTCGGGGCCTCTTGGCGGCCCCAGGGGCTTGTAGATGTCTTTGGGGAGCCTCTTGGAGGCCTCTTGGGGCGTCTTCGGCGCCTCTTGGGGCCTCTTGGGGGCCTCTTGGGGGCATCTTGGGGGCCTCTTGGAGGCCTCTTGGGAGCCTCCTGGGGGCCTCTGGGGGCCATCTTGGGGCCTCTTGGTGCCTCCTGGGCGCTTCTTGGGGCCATCTTGGAGGAAATCGATCAAAGAAGAAGGGAGCTGTAATTAGCGCTGCCCCCTCAGAAGGGCAAAATGGGCCCAAAACCTTCGTAAAATCAATGATTTTGCCTTGAAAGAAGAGGAGAGCTGTAATGAGCGCTGCCCCCTCAGAAGGCCAAAATGGGGCCAAAACCGTAGTAAAATCAATGATTTTGGCTTCAAAGAAGAGGAGAGCACTTTTCTCCCTCCCCCCGTCGGGGCCAGAATCCTCGTGAGGGGTGTCGTTTTTTAGCACTCCCAGGAGTCGAAAATGACCCCCCCGGCGACCCGCGGAGGGACCTCTCCAGGCCCAGGGGGAGGGGGGAGGGGGAGGGGTAAACCCCTCCCCGAAGGGGAAGAAGGGGGGTTGAGAACAGAGCGGGCTCTCTAAACCACTCACGCCCAAAGGGCTGGTGGGATTCACGGAGAATCCAGACGTGTTGACGAGGGTTGTCCAGAACGAGCAGCGGTATCGAAATACGGTTCTCCTCCGAAGGTCGCTCAAGTTTGATCGGATCACGCGGCGTCAGAAACCAAGGCAAAGAGCCTACCGCACTTAGTCGACCACCAGAGTGCGGGTGCAGTGGTTTGTCGACTCTGTTGCAACCCTGGGGAGGTTAAATTCAGCATCGGCGTTGACGTACAGGTTGCCAAAGACCGCCCTACTCCGACCTAATACCGTTTAATATTGTAAAATCTTTGGTTATTCTGGCTGTGTATTTTGTTGGGTTCAATCTGGCTCGGGGGCCCCAAAACGGGGTGGTGACCACACCGTGCGGTGAGTCGGTGGGGATTCGAGGTCACAGCACGGTTTTAGGACTCGGGTCGTTCTCCGAGGGTGTCTCGGGCGACAGGAGCCTCCGGGGTCCCAAGACCCCGCGGTGACGGACCGTGCGGTGAGGTCTGGGGGGATTTCGAGGTCACCGCACAGTCTGTCACCGCACCGTTTCGGGACTCCAAGCTGGCGCGATCCAGCTTACATGGGTCCTTGGTATGGCGTCATAGCCCTGAATCGTTCCCACGAAGACCTCCCACGAGTTGCATCCGCAATAGTGCGAGTGCAGTGGTTCATCGAAGCAGCCCTTGCATCCGTGCTTGTTCGGCCTATCCTTGACCAGTCTTGTCCAACGGACAGCACTCAGGGTCCAACGGTATTGCATCGTTACGTTGCGTTCTTAACTTGTGGTTGATTGCACGGTTCCCCCACGTGCGTTGATTAGTTTTGTATACGTGTTCATGTTTGAATCCGTGTGCCCTGGCTTGCTCTGATGGCCTTGTTGTTGCATTGCCTCCCCAGACGTCTACTTGAATTGACATATGTTGTCGTGCCTGTCACAGCCGTGCGAACATTAAGCTGTTATCAATGTAGCATAATTGCGCATGGTCGTCACCCGTGGCGAAGGCACGTCGCATGAGTCCTGGTGTTCGTTTATGAATGCAGGTCGGGCATGTACCACGGTAGTCAGCCGCAGTCGTTGTTGTCCGACTGGTTTGAGAAGACCCAGCTCGTGGACCTGTTCGGCAGCACTACGCTCCGGACCCATATTGGGCATGTGGGGGGGGGCAATTCAAGAGGTGAGGAGGATTTCTCCTCAATCACTCTATCTCCCGCCCTACGCCCAGATCAGGGGAACAACAAAGAAAGACATAACACCTGAGAAAGGCCAAGGCAGTTGTGCGAATGTACAAAAGACAGCGCGCTGGTGGCCAGCGAGGGCAAAGGATAACGATATGAGTTTGTGTGTGGTTGTATGTGCGTTCAATTATTTATCATATGATACCCACTCTCCACCCTCACCCCTTACATTTGATGTCTAGCTCCGATCTCTACTATCGCCTCTCCAGCCTTGGGTCTGTACTGCATAGGTTTTGCGATATCATCCGTGCCACCTACTCTCCACAGCAGCCGATATGTCATCACAACTAGCATTGTATGCTCTATAAAGTCTCCTTCCTTCTCTCTCTCTCTCTGAGACAGGTTCACGCTTCCTATTTCGTCTGGCATCCGTGGCATTCCTACTACGCTCCCCCTTCTCTCTAGCACACCGAGGGGGTGCGGGAACCTGGCCGCCCACTGGAATGGGCGGGAGCTCGTCACCAGGACACGGGAACAGGTGACCCTGGAACTCGGCCGCCCACCGGGATCGTCTGCACGTGTCCGCCACATGCTCACAGCACTGCAAAAAACCCAGGAGCCCATGCGCCAGGCTCCACACCGAAATCGATGGAGCACGTTCGCTAAAGTGTTGCAGCGTCCGCCGTGAATCCAACGTAAGCTGGTCTCGAATTGTCGCGCGAGGCCTCCCGGATGCTCCTCGCGGGGAGAGGCGCGAGGCGATTTCGGAGAAGAAGAGGGGAAGAGACTGTTGGAGGCAGAGGAGCACTTTGCTGTTCTGCGCGCGCGACTATGAAAGACGTGCTGTTCCGATACGGCGATCGATCGCGCCCGCTCGGAGCCGCTCGGGATGCGTCCTGGTTGTCCCCTTCGTTTCGTCACGGCCCATTCCAGCATTATCCAGCCTCCCCCCCATATCCAGCTGCCCGCGGCAAGTCCCGCCGCCGCAACAGCCCAGCCAGCTGGGGGGCGGGTGCTCGGGGGGCGCACAGGAGGCCGCAGCATGCGACCTTTCTCGTGGCCCGAGGCGTGGGAGAGCCGTGTGCCATGTGACACGCTCTTCCGCGTCGTGTTGGGGGGCTCTCTCCCCGCCTTCACGCCTCGGCGCGCCAGGGGGCACGGTGCGGATCTCTGCTCCGCCTGTGCCCCCCGATCCTTGAGCCGCGTTTCCGTGCGGATCGTCAGCGCACTTCGTCGGCATGGTCGTGGTCGTGGTGCGTTTTGTTGTTCCGCTCGGGACGGACTCGATTCCTTCCTGCAGTGGCTTACCACCACCACCACCCTTCCCCCCGATCCCAGTTCACATGCGGGGGCGCGAGGAGGTGCTGGCGCAGAGGAAGGCCAGGGACGTACCGAGGGAACGGGAGGGGGAGGCAGAGGCGAGAGAAGGCGACCAGGGAGGAGGAATGAGGAACAATTGACGCCCGTGTGGCAGAATACCCTGAGCAATGTTTCACGGCCACGAGGGGGGGGAGTGCGGGTGCAGTGGTAGTGGGGCCACGACGAGCCACCAGTTTCAGAGGACCCGCAGACGTGAGTTTATTCATCACAGGTCGTCTCGCGGTGAGACCCCGGTTTGCTTGGCGACCTCTTGAATCGCACAGCGTTTGAGGCCGAGCCGTTTGACGTTTTGTGGTCGCGTTACCTCCCCTTCACCTACATGTGTATACATGTCCCTTAAAGACGAGCAGCTCCTTGAACAAAAAACGAATCATACCTTCCATATGTGCGCTGGAATGAAGCCGCATTCTGCACGCTGCTCGCGCCTTGCCCTCGATGGGCGCGAAGCGCGCCAGGAGACCGCCGCCAGGGGGCCCAGCACCGATCCAAGAAATCCGCGCGGACATACGAGAAAGTATATGTCTGCAGTTTCTCGTTCCTCTATGACCGTGCCTGACATCCTCGCATCGCGAAACAGATGCGACGGGAGGTTGTTGCTAGTGTTCGGCCTCGAGGAACACTCGCCGGGCCCAGGGGTCGTCAAGAAACGGCCAGGGATCAAAAGCTGATCCCCTGGAAGGGGTCCAGACCTAGGGGGAATCGCGTTGTGAACAAAAACAAACACGATTTCGGATGCCTGATGTTAAGTACCCCCTCCACGTTTAGTGAGGCGTCCACGAGGGTGGATCAGGACTAACTGAGAGCTATGGTGGGCATCATGGCCTGAGCCATGGAATCTCCCAAGTTTCATGCCCCCCTCTTCTTTCAACATACAGCCAAGACGTTGAAATAATGAACAGTTTGAGTTCAGAAGAGGCTCGATGTTCCCAGGTCCTTCCGTGGCTCTTTCTCTAGCACTCCTCGTCCACGCAGGCGTGTTTGGAGCCAAAGAGGAGGTTCGTTCCTACAGTCGGACCGAGATGTAAGATCGAGGTCGGCTCGGGGAGGGTACCCCAATGTTCTTCGTGTTTGTTGGATGTTTGTTTGTGATTTTGCAGAGGGTACCCTGGGATGATATGTGTGTTGTTTCTCCGGCGGAGGGTGCCCTTGGATGTGTTTGTCGGGGACGGAAAAGAGGGGGGTGATGACTAGGGGGGGGGGGGGATATTATGGCGGGGGCCATGATATTTCCCCAGATTTCATGGCGCCTCTTCTTATTTCCTTACGTCCCTGCCCCCCCCGCTGGGCCGCGCACATGCCGCCGGTCATGATTTGCACCCCCACCTCTTGGACACCCCCCTCTTTGCCGCCCCCGAGTTTGACGGATGTTCTTCTGGCCCAGGTCCGACGGTACGTAGCGTTCTTTACCTCGGCAGCCTGACGGTGTGTCGGCGTGTGTTTTTTGGCCAACCCCGCGCACGCGTTGCGGGCCACGATGCGCCCCCCCACCTCGTCCTGGCCTCGGCGTCGCCCCAACATACTACAGTGCCGTTTTTAGTACATGCTCCGCGTGCGGATCATGTATTAAAAATGCAGGGATTTAGTATTTAAAGCAACGATCAGTTCATGCATAAATTTATTCATACATTGATCATGTATTAAAAATCCTTTATTTCAAACAGTCCCATGTATTAAAGACTGCCCTGTACGTGTGCGTCGCCACCCCCAGGTGCGACACGCGCACCGAGAAACCATGTAGTGTATGCGTCGTGGCCGGCGCTTGCAGGCCACACCGCCCGGGAAACGATATACATTACAAGAGTGGCACAGTCGACGCGCATAGTATGGACGCGCGCCTTTCCTCGGGTACCCTTGTGTCCTTGCGCCTGCGGCCCGTCCTGAGCCGTTTCCACTGGGGTTTGGGTTGCCCGCCGCCCAAAAAGTTCCCAACTTCGGCCTCCAAGGGTCTTTGCGTCCTCACCACCCGTCCTTAATACACGTCTTCATTGTATGTTCAGGTCGGACGCGCGCCTCCAAGGAGGACATGCAGTACAGTGGAGACCCATGCCAAGAAACACCATGCTTGCCTCCAGGGTGTCCTGGGTTTCTTGGGTTTCGACGATTTTGCCATGGAAAGCGTAATGTTCCCAGACCAAGAAACCAATGGACGTCCTGGGGTCTAAGGGTTGGGTTTCATGTGGAAGGTTTCTTGTGGACGGGCCCCTGCTGTCCTATTACATTTGCCAAACTTAACCTCAAAAATGGCGGCCACGCCCCGACGATGTCGGCTCGCCCTTCAATGTCGGTAGACGCCCCTCCACTGTCGGGGCCAGGGCAGAAGTGGTCTGACCAGGAACGATTCGGAAGTTCGATGATGGCCGACATTGGAGGGGCGGCGCACACAAGTACCTCGCAGTCACCGCCACTCTGTCCAGGATCGCCCCCTAGTGTGTCTCTGCGCGCCCCATGCCTCCCCCCCGCCCCTGGGCGCGCCCGAGCCTCGACCTCCCCCTCGCCCCTTCTCTTCCAACGACCTCCGGCGGCATGTGCCCTGGGGCTCTCCCGGCCCCTCGGGGAGATACCAGGAGGAGGAGGAGGAGGAGGGGGATATCCATCCCCCCTCTTCGACGAGTGGCAGTGTTCATCCCTTCCCCACGAGGCCAGGAACGTCGTCCTCGGCCTGCCTCTTGTGATCGCCTTCGTACTCACTGCTTTGCCGATCGGCGCGGGCTCTCGCATCCCCCCTCCCCCCAACCTTCAATCGGGCGTGTCCGTCGGCAGGAGGAATATTCAGAAATAGTAAAACAAAATCGTCTGGGGACGATTTGTATGTTATTTGTTTACTATTTGGGTGCATGTTTTGAATATTTCCTTTTCGTCCAAAAATCCGCCTGTAGGAGGACATGCCCGACCTCCCCCCGCCCCAACATTGGAGTAGATTTTGGCTGTTTCTGGCGCCTGTCTCAAGCAGGTGGAGTCCCCCCTACAGGACGTACTGCTGCAAACAGTCGCATTGAGCAGAGGTCTGGAGGAGGAGGAGGAGGAGGAGGAGGAGGAGGAGGAGGAGGAGGAAGAGGAGGAGGAGGAGGAGGAGGAGGAGGAGGAGGAGGAGGTGTAGGAGGAGGAGGAGGAGGACGAGGAGGAGGGCGAGGAGGAGGACGAGGAGGAGGACGAGGAGGAGGAGGAGGAGGAGGAGGAGGAGGAGGAGGAGGAGGAGGGAGGAGGAGGAGGAGGAGGAGGCCCCCTGGAGGCAGATGCTGGCCCCTGAGATCCTGGCGTGGAATTTCCCCCGCAGCGGGCGACGATGCCTTGTTTCGGGCCCTGGGGCCCCCACGGATCGATCCAGCTCGACCTGGCATCTCTCGGACATGTGCATTTTTTCTGGGCGAGGACACGCACGAAACCGAAACATGCACGGGAAATGGACGTCCGAGCGACGGCAGTTTGTGTCACGATGTCTCGATTCTTAGGCTTACGCCACACCGCCGACCCCTTGGGGGCCTTTTCGGGGGCGGGCGGGCTGTATTCGGACTCTCTTAGGTCGTCTCGTAGACTCTTTCGGTGGCGTTTTTGGGACTTTCTTCGAGAGCTGAAGGGGAAAGAGGGAAGAGGGGGCGAACAAGAGAATGAAAAAGAGCAGGAGAATACGACGCGGAAGACAAGGGCGGCGACGGACTGGCGCCGTCGTGCGAATCCTCTCGGGGGCCTGCGGGAGGGAGTTTGGATGCTTCTGGGTAGCTGTTTTGGGGCCTCTTGGGGCATCTTTTGGACTTCTAGGGGGCCTCTTGGGCGCCTCTTGGGGCCTCTTGGGGGCCCCTTGGGGCCTCCTGGGTGCCTTTTGCGGCGGAAAGCTAGAATTTTAGGTTCGTGGTCCCCGTCTGGAGCCTTTCTTAGAGGGCCTCTTCGGGCCCTCTTGGGCCGTCTTGAGGCCCTCTTGGGCCGTCTTGGGGCTCACTTGGGGGCCTCTTGGGTCGTCCTGGGGACTCTTGCGCCGTCCTGGAGCGTCGGAAGCCGAGAAAAGCGAGAAGGCCAAAAACTTAGAAAAAAACAATGAAAAGCAATGATTTTGGCCTCTTGGGGCCCTCTTGGGAGGCCTCTTGGAAGCCTCTTCGGGCGTCTTGGCGGCATCTTGGGCCGTCTGAAGGAAATCTTCACCGTCTTCGAACGATTTTTCGGCGACTCGGGGCCCTCTTGGACCGTCTTCAGAGCTTCTTGGGAGCCTCTTGCCTCGTTTTGGGCCCCCCAGCAGACTTTCTGGAACGGATGACCCCCCCCCGGCCCGCGCCGGGGAAGCCCGGACCGGCCGGCCGGGCACCCCTCCCCCCTCCAAATCGACCGGACCAGGCTCCCGGGGGAGGGGTTTGGGGAGGGGGAAGAATCTCACAAGCCTATGATCCCCAAGGGGTCGGCGGATTTTTCCGCGATTTCGGATCTTAAGGGAGAGAAGTTGGCGATGGAGGTTTTTGAAGTTGAGCGTTCAACCGTCCAGAGGTTTGGATCCCCCCCTCCTGCTTGCATTGGCCGCTCCCGCAGGACCGCGTACGACTGTGCGCCGAAGCGGTACCGAGCCCAGTTCTTGTGCTGGCTCAACCGCGCAGCGGTAGTCGAGGCGAAGCGCTTCAACGACTGCGTCCGCAGCCAATGGCACGTCATCATGCAGTCCTTCCCGGAGCCTGGGCTGCGGCGCAACATGGCAGGGTGAATTTCGATCCGATCGATCGATCCGACTCAACATTGATTTTGGGCCGGCCCGATCCCAATCGATTATGATATTCCGACGATCCGATGTTGACCAATGTTATCATGGCGTTATTGTGCGTCTTGGCGCAAACGATCCGATCCGATTCCGATGCTGTGCCGATGCAGCCAAGTCCACGCACACTGCGATTCGATCCGAATTCCCGATTCGACGTCGGTTGATCTTGCATAGCAACATATCGACCGGAATTGCCCGGCGCTCTTTTCCTGATCTCGATTTCGGGAGGTCCGTCTCGCGTCCTCGGACCATCCAAGATCTAGTTGGGGGTGAAAGCCATGCCTCGGGAGGGGATGTCGGGAGTTCCAGGGGCCCGCGGATCGCTACAGTGGAAGCCCATGTCAAGAAACACCTTGTTTGCTTCCAGGGCGCCCTGGGTTTCTTGGGTTCGATGGTTTTGCTGTGGAAAGACGTTCCCACACCAAAAACAATGGACGTCCTGGTGTCTCAGGGTTGGTTTTCTTGTGGAAGGTTTCTTGTGGTCGAGCTCCTACTGTAGCAGGAACTCGGCCTGTGGCGGAACATGTGGGACATGATCTCGCAGCGGGTGTGGGACTCCAGCAACGACCCGCCAGAGGCGCGGCCGGCGCCGGGGGGGGGCAGGGATGCTCGGAGAGAGTCGGCACAACAGCACTGGCCCGCTGGAGGGCCGCGGGCCCGGTCTGCAAGTCGGGCCAGTATTAAGTCGGTCACGTCCCTCGACAGAAGATAGTCGAGATTGATCAAGAAAAAGTCTGGGGGCGGTGTTCGACTATTTCTGATTATGTTGACTGTGTTCCATGTTTCTTCCAATAGTCGCCTGCAGGAGGACATGCCCGACCTAAGGCAGGTAGCAGTCGTCAGAAGTCGAAGAGCAAAAATCGACATCGACAGCTCCGCGAGGATTTCTTGGATCCGCGCTGTGGTCCCCCATAGCGGCGCCTCCAGCGCCACCCTTGGCGCACTGCGCGCGCCAGGCAGGGGTGTCCCGGCGCGGGTTCAAGAAATCCGCGCAGAGGTCCGAGAAATTCTGTGTATCCGCTTCTTGTTCCTCCGCAGAAGCAGCGGGCGCGTGCTGGGGGGCAGCAGCGGAGGACGTGTACGACCCGACCGCACGCAGCAAGTCGCCTTGAGTCGGGCCTGTCCCTCTACAGGAGGAACATGCAAACATATAATGAAGATAGCCTGGGAACGATATTTCGATTATTTGTTGGCAATTATTTCGACCCTCCTCGTTCCCCTCCGCCTCCTCCCTCCGCCTCCTCCTCCTTCTCCTTCTCCTTCTCCTCCTCCTCCTGGATGCGTCGATCTTCTTTCTCACCCCTCCAGGATTCATTTCGGTGGCGAAGCGTCCTGTCTCGCCTAAAGGCCCACCACCGAATGCTCTAAGAAGCTGTTGTGATCTGCGCGAAATGTTCTTAGAACATTTCTGGCTGGGACTGCCTTGTGTTGACACATCGGGCCTATGTTCTAAGAACATCGTTTTTGTTCCTAGAACACCCCTTGGTTCTATCAACAGTTCGTGGTAGGACTATAGGACTGCCGGGACGGTCGGTCCCCGCTCAAAGGATCCGTTTCGATCCGATCGGTCCGATTCGATGTGGTTTCCAGCTGGCTCGATGGTATGATTCGGTTCTGATACACCGACGACTTCCACCCGTCGCGGGCCTATGTTTGTTCATGGCGTTGCTGCGTATCCAGGCCCTGCCGATCCGATTCCGGCTCTCCGTGCGGCTGCGGCCCGAGCCGTCGCACAATGCAATCCGATCCGATATCCCGATCTTTGTGGGAGTGAAGCGTGTTGCCAAATAATTTCCAGATGTCTAACGAAGCTGTTGAACATGTTATAAAACGGATAATCATGTTGAGAACATGTTTCGTTGTTTGTTCCAAGCACAGTTTTAATGCAGTGGTGGGAGTGTTAGAGTCCCGATTCAATGCTGACCGATCCTGCCCGTGCACCTGCCGCGAGGTGCGCGCAGGGCAGAAGCCCGAGGCGGGCCCAGCCGTAGCCAAGAGGGCGTGCCCCCCCCAAAAAATGCCCCTCATTCGGCACGCGGAGCTCTGAGCCTCGGCCCCAACCCCAGCGAGAAGCCGCTTGGATTTCGGGCTAACATTCTCTCCTCCTCCTCCTCCTCCTCCTCCCCCTCCTCCTCCTCCTCCTCCTCCTCCTCCTCCTCCTCCTCCGCCTCCTCCTCCTCCTCCTGGACCTTGCGCTGCGATTCGGGACGATCCGGGTACCCCTGGAACGCTCTCGGCAAGGCGCAGCTGCCGGAACGCAGCCCGAGGGCCGGAGGGTGGAACACCGACGGGAATGTCCCGTGAGATCCGACACCACAGAAACATTGCAGCATCGTGCCACAACTGGACTGGAGCCCCGGATGCCAGCGTTCTGCAGCACCTTTCGAGCCGAGTCAATGCGCGCGAGGGTCCCGGGCCGCCGTGAACGGGGCACGGCGCGGGGGTCTCGGGGTCAACAGCCCGCCTCGATCGGTCAAAGGGTCCCGGCTCCTCCGCGGAAGAGGAGGACGCACACATGCATGCATCCACGCTGGTGTGGGTAATTAGTTCGTCGTGCGCACTGCGCGAGGGTTCCGTGACACGGGGTTGGCCTCGCGGATTCGGGGGGCCGCATTCGTGCACGTGGTTGGGCGCGCACGCCTAAGTCGGGCGTGTCCCTCTACAGGGGGACTATTTAAAAATAGTCAAAAAATGGTCGAATGTTTGGACTGTGTTTGGATATGTGTTGAGTACTGTAGTGGCCTCCGGCCAGTGCCGCCGATCTGGGACGCTACCGCTGCTGATGGGAATGGATGACCATGACCGTGCATGTTGAAGGTACAGCCCTCGTCCGGGACTTTATCATAAGATGAACGTGTGGAAATCGGTTGCGAAATTTTCTTGGATCTTCGAAAATGACGCTCTCGCGTGAGTCACCATTAAAACCATGACATGCTGAAATAGCTGTAGCACACCATCTTTGGGGGGCGCTCTTGCTGCATGGCGCTGGGAATGGCGTCCCCCCCTTTCCCTTCCCTCTGCAGAGCAACCCCTCATCCCTCATCCTGCTCCTGAGCACTGAGTGGCGGTGAGAATGGCTGACCCCCTCTCCCCCTGCAGAGCAAACCCCATTCCCGTTGCCGAGCACTGAATGGCGTCGGGAATGGCGTCCCCCCCCCCGCCCCCTGCAGAGCGAACCCCCCCCGTTCCCGAGCACTGAATGGCGTCGGAAACGGCGTCCACTCCCCCTTACCCCCTCCCACCTTGCAGAGCGAAACACCCCCCGTTCCCGAGCACTGAATGGCGTCGGGAATGGCGTCCCATCCCCCCCGCCCCCTTGCAGGGCGAGATTGCACGCCCCGCTCCCGTGCACTGAATGGCGTCGGGAATGGCGTCCGCCCCCCTCTTACAAAGCGACCCCCCCCCCCGGCTCCCGAGCACTGAATGGCGTCGGGAATGGCGTCCCCCCCCCTTGCAGAGCGAACCCCCCCCCGCACCCGAGCACGGAATGGCGCCCCCCCCTTGCAGAGCGAAGCTTGGGCGAGCTCAAGTCCACGCTCTCAGAAATTCACACGCAGGATCGGCGGATGTTATATTTAATTCGCCCAAATCCGCTCGTAGGAGCTGTAGGAGGGCATTCCCAGTCTAAAGCTGGGCGCGTACGCCTTTTGTGGCATGGCTCCCTTCGGGGGTGGACAGACCTCCTACCCTGACACGTCGATTAAGGAATTTGCCATTTTCGGTTCGCGAGAGGGCGTCGCGGCCGTCATTTTTGCAGGTCCAGGTCCGTCGGTTTCGGTCCCAGGCCGTTTTCACTAAGGGGAGGTTTACTAAAGGGATGTTGGTCCACTGCCGATCCCTGGAAGAGGCGCCGTCAGCCGTTTCGGCTCGGGCGGGGGCCAGGAGTGGCGGCGAGCGTCTGCGCGGGCCGCCTGCGGCAGCGGGGCGGGTCACCGGGCGGGTCCCGCCGGGTGGCGTGCCGGAGCGGCATAAGCACACCTCGGAGGCGACGATAGGGGCGAATAGCCCAGGGGGAGTAATACACGCATTCGCTTGGGAGCCTGGACGAAGGCATAGGCCATCGCCGCCCCTCGATACATCAGGGCTGGACCTGAACAGTGTTTTTGGCGATTTCGTGGGCCGTTTTCGTTTCGACTTCGTTTTGCGGTAAGGGCGGATTCGAGACAAAAGCGAGGAACAACGAAAACAAAGCGTAAACGAAAAACAACGTTTAGGTTCAGCCTTGCGATACATGTGTGGATCTCCCCTGGGCTGTTCGCCCTCGTCGTCGCCCTCGAATACGGAGGTCACCGCTGGGGCCGTCAATGGGGATAGGGAGGTTGATGTACCGCTATACCACTATCCTTGCCTAGTTTTTACCCTTTTGGGCTTCATGGGAGGCCCTCGTCCCCACTGCTGGATTCGCCTCGAGCTTCTGGTCAGAACGCACCTCAGGAGAGGTCTGGAGAGTAGCGGTATCGGTACCTTTTGATTTCCCTACTAGGCCTCCCAGATGGGGTCCGAGCAGATGGGGTCGAAGAATCGCACCGTAATGTTGGTGCATCTCCGATGAGGCTTGATGTGGAGCCTGCATTCTCCACGCCGACGGCACCGATGATCGCAAACGTCGCCGATGCATCGACAATGCATCGTCGATTTACCGGCGATGCATCGGCGATGCATTACCGATGCGGCGCGATCCTCCGACTCCATCTATTTAGACCCCATCTAGGAGGCCTCAAGGAAGTGGATGTCAAGGTGGGATTTTGCTTGGTTAACCCAGCTAAATCCTCTACAAGTGCCCTAAGTGTTTCAGGGGGCACAGATCTGGTCTAAGTGGGTGGAGCCCACTTCGCGGAGTTATCACATCTCCCTAAATTTCTTAGCACACCTTTAGCCTACTTAGAAGCTAGGTTAGGCCTTAAATAACCAACCCTAGCATCCACTTTCAAATCCCTTATCTCCTTAGGAATTCCCACGATCATCCAAGCACTGTCTCGGAGCTTCGCGCGGATTTCTCTGATCGGCGCTGCACCTCACGACCGGCGAACGTATCCATATCCACGCCCTCGCGGTCTGGATTCCGCGGATACGCGGTCGCACGGATACGTTCGGCGCGGGTCATCCCCGAAAAAACGCCCCACATCCGCGGGGTAGCGACCCAGGGGCCCAGCCCGCAAGGCCGCGGATACGGATATGGCTTTCGCCCTCGAGGACCCTTGGCGGCGCCTCCAGCGCCGCGCCAGGGAGGGTGGTTCGGGGCTCAGGAGACGGGGGTCAATGCAAACCGGGGTCAGTCAGGGCGCCGGATCTTGCAGGATCTTGCAGAGCCAGGGTCGCATCGACCTGGACTTGGGCGCAGGATCCTGCAGGATCTTGCAGGATCCTGCAAGGCCTGACTGACCCAGGCTCGGACCGACCCGGGTCAGCAGATCCCCGAGGGGTCCAGCACCGATCCAAGATCTCCCCGCGGAGTTGCGAGACAAATCGTGTTTTTGCCGCTTCTTTGCGCATCCAGATGAGCGGGGCCGACGTGGCGCCCGGCCGGGAGTTCTGGATGTCGGGGGGGGCAACAATATATCCAGTCCTCGTCGTGTCGCGTCGGCGGGATTCCTGACGTTTTCGCCAGCACTTGAGATCCTTGCGTCGAATGCTTTCGCAGCGAACGATGTTACCTCATTCCGGGCCCCGGGGCCCTCATGGATCGATCTAGTTTGCATAATGTTGCAGAGAGATTAGGTCCAGAGATCCAGTTGAGTGTTGTTTGAGATGTTGGGTTCTTGTTCGCGACGTCAGATTTCAAGGGCTCCCAACCGTTTTCTAGCCTCGGGGTGCTTTCCAGCAGCTGAGCCTCGCCGAGAGCGTTCCAGGGGCACCCAGATCGTCCCGAACGCCCGCCAGGGGCCCGAGATCCACGCGACGCAAAAGATCGCGGCGGTCAGTTGTTGGACGTTGTTCGTCCTCTGGAGGCCGTTCCCCAGCCGCGGAACCGCCAGAGCGACTTGGGCTGAAAACTACCAAAATACAGACGTCCAAGGAGAAGCTACACCGATGTTGGTCTCAGGTGTATGCGTTGTCTTGGCCCAGAGTGCCCCCTGTGTTTGTGCTGTCCTGGCCAAGGGCTCCCAGGATCGGGCGTACACACCGATCCTGGTCATTTAGCTGGCATCCGCCCAGGATTGTCGCCGCTGGGTGCAGCAAGGACCCAGACTTTGAAAGTCCAGGGTGCGCTGGGGATTGGCGTTCCTTCAAAACCACCGAAAGTCTCCACTTCTGAAAGGGAGTGCGGCCGCTTTGGAGAGAAAACTTGTCCCTAGCGACACCTGAACTTTCTAAAACCCAGACCTCCGGCAGATTGAAAACACCAAGGCGGAGTTTTTCTGTTCGCCACTCTCAGCCCGATGGGAGACTTTCTATTACTCGGTATGAAGGGCGGGTCCCAGGCTGGAAGGGCTCGGGAATACTCACGCGACAAGGAAAGCAAGCGAGGCTCTTGTGCGTAGCTTGTTTTTATCTTGCCTCCGTGCAGCCTCCAGAGACTTCCGGGTACCCAGAGGATTTATGTTTGCAATAGTTTCGCGTCTGTCTCGGTCCCTTGGGGCCGCGTTTGGGCCAGAGGGCCGGGCAAAGAAATTGACCCGCGCCCGGGACGAAACAAAATGTCCAAGAGAAGGGGTCTGGAATTTATCAACAAAGAAACATACGCCATGAACATGAATGTTTGGCGCTCCGCGCGGATTTCTTGGATCTGCGCTGGGCCCCCTGCCGTCGCCTCCAGCGCCAGCCCTGGCGCGCAAGGAAGGGGGGCCCAGCGCGGATCCAAGACATCCGCGCGGAGCGCCAAAAGTTTATATTCATGGCGTTCTGGTTTTTTTCCTTGTTTTAAGGGGGCCCACGCTGTGAGTCGCGACGCCGGAGGTCCGGGAGGAAAGCAAGGGGGAGGAGGCCAAGAAAGAGAAGGAATCCTTGCTGGCGGACCTGAAAAGCAGCCGGGCCTTGACAGACGCGTGCAGGATAGGCAGCAGGCCAGCGCCCTGGCAGTTCGACGTCCCAGATGGGGACAGCTCGTTGAAGCACGGGTCGTTTGACGATCTCAACATGCTCGCAGACAATCTGCCCAAGTACGATTCGCAGGTGGACAGCATCGTTCACCGCTTGGAGCGACAGATCATCGAGCTCAACAGCGCGCACCCAGAGGGAAAGTCCCCGGCCCAGATCCAGTTCAAGGTCAAGAGCCAGCGGCAAGAAAAGGGGGTGCTCGATTACATCAGCAATTGGAAATGGGACGAGGCCAAGTATCCAACGAAGCGTTTGATGACCGACACCTGTCAATCGTTGATGACCGCCGTCAACAGGCTGGACGATGAGGCCCGAAGCATGACGAACAAATACAATGAGTTGAAGACGCAGAAAGCCAACATTGACAGGAAAGAGGGCGCGCTGCTCACTGGCGCAGACCTCATCGATGTGTTGACACCCAAGGTGGTGAAAATGGGTGCAGGCACGAGTGCGGACAACGATTTCATCTACTCAGAGTACCTCACCACCGTAACCGTCATCCTGACCAAGGGGGCCGAAGTGGAGTTCCTCAAGACGTACGAGACCCTAACCGACTCTGTGGTACCCAAGTCGGCCAAGCGGTTTGATCACGACAGTCTGAAAGATAAGGACGGCAACACCATTTGGAGAGTCGTCTTGTTCAAAGATTGCGCGGAGCCGTTCAAGAAGGCTTGCCGCGAGCGCCGCTACATCACCCGAGACTTCGAGTACAGCGAAGACGCGTACAACAATCGGGAGGCCGCGCGTAAGGAACTCGAGGGCAAGATTAGGAGAGAATACGACTTGATCATGAGTCTCTACCAGGCTGCGTGGTCGGACGTGATGGTCGCGTGGATTCACATCAAGGCCATGCGCGTGTTCGCGGAGAGCGCCCTGTGGTCGGGGCTGCCTCCCAAGTTCGCGGCGTTTATCGTCAGCCCTTTGCCAGGTAAGGGCGACGCGGTGCGCAAGGTGCTTGCCAACAAGCTGGGGAAGCTCGGTGGTGGAACTGGCCCTGGCAGCAAAGCCGATCTGGATGAGGGGGAGGAGAACTACCCATACGTATCGCTGTCGTTCGCTCCCTTCACCGTCCCGCGGTAGACAGACCCCGTGGCAGCACATGCAGCGGCCCTGGGGGAGGAAGGAATCCGTCACGTAGGCCCGGAGCCAGCCGGAGTGAGCATCCTCGTGCCCTATGTCTTCATCCCCTATCCCTTCCCTCCTCCTCCTCCTCCTCCTCCTTATCGATCCTCCTCCTCCTGCTCGATATTCCTGCGCCTCCTCCTCCAGGGCCTCCTCCTCCTCGATCCTCGATCCTCCTCCTCCCCCTCCTCCTCCTCCTCCTCCTCCTCCTCCTCCTCCTCCTCAATCCTCCTCAATCCTCCTCGATCCTCCTCATCCTCCTTCTAGATCCTCCTCCTCCTCGATTTTCCTGCGCCTCCTCCTCCTCGGCCTCCTCCTCCTCCTCGATCCTCCTCCTCCTCCTCCCCCTCCTCCTCCTCAATCCTCCTCGATCCTCCTCCTTCTCATCCTCCTTCCCGATCCTCCTCCTCCTCCTCCTCCTTCTCCTCCTCCTCCTTCTCCTCCTCCTTCTCTTCCTCCTGCCTCCCCCCCTTCGCTAGGCTTCTCACCGGTAGGGCTTGGCGCCTCAGTACGTGTCCCGCGGCGTGCACCAAGGGGTGGGTTGCGAGAGGCGGCCTAATGAGAAGCTTGGATGCAACTTCTGGGAGATTACATGCAGAATCGGCTTCTACCCCTTGGCGAAGGGGGCCCAACCTGGCCCAATCCTGCTTCATTCCGCTTAGTCGTGTTGAAGCACGCTGAAGCCCGCTCAATCTTGGGCCTAATCCAGCGCAGGGTCGGACGGGGCTAGGACGAGGATAAACAGAGCGTTCGGGAACGCTCTCAGGGCGCTCCGAAACGCTCTGAGAAAGCCGCGGTGCCCGAGACGTCTTCCTGAGCCGCCGGATCTCAGAGAGACTTGGTTAATCCTCGCCCGAGTTTGTCATCGTCTTGGCTTCGTCTTACAGGGTAATCCGTTTTCGGGAGTTTTGGGCGAAGGCTAGTCTTCGGATTTGCATGATAATCCTGGTTTTGGGGAGTTTTTGGGCGTCTTCGTCTTCGGAAGTCTTTGGGGAGTTTTATACAGGACAATCCTGGCTTCGTCTTTGACGAAGGCTCCGGGAGTTGCCTCCTCGGAGAAGCCACCCCGCCTCCCAGAGGCCCTTCCGGCCCTGTGCCCTCGGGGAGAGGTGCCCCGGGGAGGGGTGGCCCTGTCGAGCCGGAGGCCGCCCCGCTCGACCTGCACCCCGCCTGCCCCCCCTTTTATCCCCCTCCCTCACTCCCCCCTGCTCCTCGCCCTCCCTCCATGCCCCCCCCCCGCCTCCCTCCCTCCATCCCGCCCTCCTCATCGTCCTCCTCCCACACCCTCCCTCCCTCCCTCCCCTCCCTCCCTCCCCCTTCCTCGTCTTCATCATCCTCCTCATCGTCCTCCTGATTCCCCTCCATCCTCGCCTCCGTCCTCCGCCTCCTCCTCCTCCTCCATCTCCCTCTCCTCCCTTCCTCTCCCTCCCTCCCCATCCTCTCCCTCCTCCTCCTCCTCGCTCGCTCGGTAAGGCAGTGGAGAAGGGGCCGAAAAGACACGCGGCGAGACGCTGTCTGCAAGCATGCAGACGCAGGGGCACGGCCCTGCGGGCAGGCAGGGCCGGGCCCTGTCTGCAAGCACGCTGTCTGCGGGGAGGCAGGGCGGGGCCCTCGGCCCCCAAACCACGCACAGAGCGCAGGGCCGGTTTACCCGACAGTCCTCGTGTGAGAGGCACGGTTACGCTGAAATTGATGACAGTGGCCCACGGGATGAAGACGACAAGCGCCCACGCACGGAGGTCTCACTCGCGCAAGAGGCCAGCACCGGCCGGGAAGAGATCGCACGTGGGGAGCAGTAAAGAGCAGATTCAAGAAGACGAGAGAGTTCAAGTGGGTAATTATGCCTTAGCAGCGGCGGCACGCCATTCCCCCCTATGGATGGTGCCCGGCAGAATATTGTGGAGGCGCCGCGCCCCACAACGGCCCTTCCGGGGCCTGGCATCAACAAGGCCCCGAAGAGCAGGACACCGAACCGCACAACACCGAGTGGGTTATGTTTGACATCTGCACCGACTTGACACCTGGTCAACCTCGACAAGTTGAACTCCCTGCTGCTCAGTGGGAAGAGCGAGAGAGAGAGAGAGAGAGAGAGAACGCGAACGAGAACGCTGCGCGTCGGCGACCGAGCCTCGACTCGCCCGCTGGCGCGCCGAGGGTGGTGCGAGAAAGAGAGAGAGAGAGAGAGAGAGCGAGAAAGAGAGAAAGAGAGAACGAGAAGAGAGAGAGGGAGAGCATTTCAGGCAGCATCCAGCTGCACGGTCGATTGGGTTCGCGGGGTTGGGGGACGGGGTGCCCCATGATGCGAGGAGGCCGTACTTCCAAGATTGAAGTGCAAACGAGACCATGGATGTGAGCACTTTGCTAGCAAACCCCAATTGCGCATAGTCCGCGGGGGCGAAGGTGGGGAGCCCCCAAAGATGCCCAGGGGAACAAGGAGGGCGTGGAGCACGAGGACCGTCTGGGGAGGGGAGATGGCGAGACCCATTCCACACGTCGAAGGGGGCCTCCCCCACGATGGCGAGCGCGCAGCTATCTGCAACGCTCTGGAGCCACATATCGGTCGTCGCCTGGGCGTTGAGATCGCCGTGGGTCGCGTTAGTCATGAGCAGTGTCAGTACTGAGAACAGCGACCTGGTAGGGCGCCCGTCGAATTACGTCTTCGACGTGACGCTGGAAAAAGAGCGGCCGCGGAACATCTCCTCACAAGAAAGGGGCCCAGCTCCAAGCTACCCCCCGCTCCTTTGGAAAGGGGGAGGGGGGTCTAGCACCACCCCTCGCCCCTTTTTTGTTGTTATATTTGAGCAGAAGGGGGCCCTAGCTAATGGGGGGAGGGGGCCTGGAAGCCCCCCCTCTTCCCTTCTTCCCCGGAGATGAAGGTCAGCCCGGCCCCCCCTTTTCAAAAGGGGGTGGGTTTCGGAATCTAGGGTTTCGGAACCGAACCTCCCGTTCGCAACTGGGATGACCCTGCCAAAGGGGGCGCGGGGAGCGCTTCGAAGCTACCCCCTTTTCCCCTTGTTATGGGGCCGACGGTTCGCCCGGGCGCCCCTTGCCCAGGGGGAGGGGCTTCGGAAGCGACCCCCCTTTTCGAAGCTAGTTTTCCCAAGGCAATGAGAGTTGGAAGGAGGGCGGGGTTGTCGGAGAGTAGTTTTCGGCGTGTTTCTATTTGCCGGCGCCCTGTTAGTTTTCTGCGCCCCTTTGGTTTTCGGCGCCCCTTAAACTTTCAACGCCCTTCTTGGCGTTGGCGCACGTCTGGTGTTTGGTGCACGTTTGGTATTCGGCGCCCCGTTTTTTTGTTTTCGGGGCCATTTGAGGACGGGGGATTGTGGAGTATGCGGTCCTCCCCCTCCTCTTCCTCCTCCCTCTGCGCCTCCTCATCCTCCTCCTCCCCCTCTCCTCCTCCTCCTCCTCCTCCTCCTCCTCCTCCTTCTCCGCCTTCAGCCTCCCTTTGCCGTCCTCCCTCCCCACCCGCCTTCATCCTCCCTTCCGTTCTCCCACAGCGGCAAGGAAAAAACAAAGAAAACCCAAGGAAAAAAACAAAACACAAGAAATCAAATGTTGGGAGCCGAAAAAAAAAACCTAAGGAACAACCGAAACAACACAAACACACAAAACAAACAACTATTCAACTATTCCATCATGCATTCGGGAGGAGGGGGGAGGGGGCGGTGGGGGGAAAAAAACAAGAAAATTTAAGGAACAACAAACAAAACAAAGGTTGGGAGCCGAACAACAGCCAAAAACCGAAGGAACAACCAAACAACAACAACAAAAGAACAACTATTCCAGCATGCATTCGGGAGGAGGGGGGAGGGGGCGGTGGGGTTGGAGGAGGCGTATGAAACTTTCTGCGTTTTGTTGTGAGGGGTGATTCCTTAGGTGTTTGGCAGTTTTTGTTCGGCTCCCAACCTTTGATGTCTTTGGTTTGTGTGGTTGTTCCTTGTACTTTCTTGGTTTCTCCTTGCCGCTAGGGGGGAAGGGAGGAGGGAGTGGGGGGGGGGGAAGAGGACGGAGCACGGAGAGCGAGGACGGAGAGGGAGGAGGAGGAGGAGGAGGAGGAGGAGGACGACGACGACCACGAGCAGGACAAGGAGGAGGAGGAGGAGGAGGAGGTGGAAGAGGAGGAGGAGGCGGAGGAAGAGGAGGGGGCAGCTAACGCGAGCTAGCACACTGCGCCCCGACCGAAGCTCAAGCAGTTTGCGGCGCCACCCCCCGCTCTTTTCCCCAGCAATGGGGAACCCAAAGCCAAACACTGACGCTTTCGAGCGAAAGCGAGAGCCGAACCGCTTCTACAACCAGCAGAAGAAGAAGGAAAACACGGCGGCCGCAGAGGAGGCGATGGTCGCCCCGCACAAGCGCAGGATCGCTTACCTTGAACGCAGGGTGGGCGCGCAGACGAAACTGCCAGCGAGACAGGTGCGCCATGCGCGCGCGGTGCGCCAGGTGCGCGCTGTGCTTCATGCGCGCAGCTTGCGCCGCCCCTGGTGGACATGGTGCGCGACCACAGACGCGACCTCTGAGAGCAGCTGCTACCGACGGAAGACTTTCGACGGGGGACACGGTGCAAACCGACAGAAAGGGAAAACAATCGCCCAGAAGCAGCTGAACTACAAGAAGCGCGCCCGCGCGAGAGCGGAGAGAGAGCGCGACGACGCCAAGCGCAGGCCCTGCTCCTTCCAGACTTGGCGGGGCGTCTTCCGCAAGCTGCGCCTGCAGGATTGCTTTGGGGGGCGGAAGGGCGCGGGCGGGCAGGGCAGGGGGCGGCCCCAGGAGTTGCCGACGAACTGGGCCAAGGAGGTCAAGGACTGGTCTGAGAGCGGCGCGAGGCACTTGCGCTGGCTGCGGCGGTGCAACGAGAACGGGGACCAGCGCAGAGACAACAGCGCGCAGCGGGGCGCGGGAAAGAAAACCGCCCGCGCGGGGCGGGGGCGGGCCGGCACGAAGGGGCAGCAACGCAGGGCGAGGGAGGCGAGGGGGGCGAGGGGCTAGGAGGGGCAGGATGAAGGGGAGGAGGACGAGGAAGAGGGAAAGGAGAAAGAGGTGGCGGGGGCTGCGCCAGAGGGCATCCTCAAAAAAGTACGCCCCCCGCTGGCGAACGCAAGCGCGGACCGCAGCGATGGCGAGGCGCGTCTGCCTCGGCGCTGACTCTAAGCCAGCAACCACGACGCCACCACTGCAAAGCACTTGCACAGCGCTGCGTTAGAGGGCATCCGTAGCTTTTGCGGCCGAAGCTTCTGCGCGCCCCCAACACGTTCGCAGGCCCCTCGTTCGGGCCCGCGCCCCCTGCCACCCATGTCGGCTTACGAGGGCGCCAGGGCCTTGACCGAAGGCTACTTCTGCCGCCCCCTGTTCTCCCACAGGGTAACACTGACTCACTCTTGGAATTTACCACGGAGGCATCACTGCTCGACAACCCGCTCGTGCACTGGGTGGACTTCATCACCAACCACACCCACGCAATCCGAGAGGATATGGGGGCGCAGCATCGCGAGGCTTCCAAGAGCAACGCCTGGCACACCTCGCCCGCCCCCTTCTGCCTCAAGGGGCCCTTGCCTGCTGACTCCCAGCTGCAATTTTGCATCCTGGACACAGGGGGCGGCACCAGAACCACCATCAGGCACATTGTTCTGCCATCTCAGACGAAGATGCGGCCCCGGGCCTTCTCTAAGCTCGATTTCGGCAGCGCGCGGAAGCTCGTGCTCCAGCACCCCAAGGTCGGCGCCCGCGTTTGGCAATGCATATTCGAGCACCTGGGGGCCCAACAATATCGACAGTTCCATCTTTCCCTTGAGGCCAAGCAGAAGGGCAAAGTCGATGCCTTCTTCGACATGGGCGACGAGGGCATCGACGCTGGCTTCGAGTGCACCCCCAAGCACGCGCCGCGCACGACTTCTGAGTGCGCCCAGCTGGCGCGGCATACAAAGACGCTTAAGCGCGGGGCACCTCTGCACGGTCGGCCACTTGCACTGGTGGGTAAAGTTTCGCGCAACGCTCTTGCCGAGGGTGTCCTAGCCAAGAAGGAGTACCTGCGCAACCTGCTCCTCTGCGAGAAGCATCTGAAGCCCTGGTTCCTCAACATCCTCAAGGAGCGCATCGACCCCCGGGCGTCGCTCGCCCTCGCTGGAGGGCCCAACTGCGGCAAGACGCCCGCGGGGACGGCGCGCTTGTCGGCCACGTGCGACCGCAACGCCAGGGTGCACGGCCTCGACCACGACAAGGCCTATAGGGGGGACACTTTGCCGAAGTTGCTGCTAGCCCTTCGTCGCCGCCGTTGCATTCGCTTCGAGATGCGCGCTAGAACGCCCCCCCCCCCCAGGGGAAGACCGGCGAGCGGCGGCGCCGGTGCATTGTCGCCCCCCCGCCCACAGGCGCGCGCGCGGGTCGCGCCAGAGATTGATGTTTTGCTCGGCGAGCCAGGCGCCTGTACAATGGGTGGCGTCTTAGACGACGGGCGTTTGACTCAGCTTCCAGCGAACATTGCGAAGGCGATTTTAGACGCGGGGCAGTACGAAAGCACGTGCTGGGCGAGATGGGGGGCGACGAAGTGGGTCAAGGGAGAGCCCCGCGCCGCGGCCGACCAGGCGCGCGACCCCCGCGCGGCCAAGGACGACGATTGGCCCCACGCTACGTTCGAGGAGTGCTTCAACATTCGCGAGAAGATGGCCCCTCCGTGCGTCGCAGCGGTCTTCAAGAGGGCGGCCTTCATCGTCAACGCCAAGAAGTACGTCTATTGGAGGCCCGCGGGCACGGGGGAAGCCGACGCCCAGCGCAAGAACATAGCGGGCATGGGCGAGCACTGTACACCAGAGGGCAAGGCATTATACGGAGCTTCCAAGAACGGTGACACGACTCCGCCTGGTGGTTGGCAGCACATATTGCAACAGGAGAGGGCATTCATTGACGCCGCCGCGCAGGCAGCGCATGCGAGGCGCGTGCCCGACGCCCAGCCAGCCCCCGCCATCCGCGCCATCAAGGGGGGGCCCTTATCGCCAGAGACTCGCGACTTCAGGCGCCTCCTCGGACCCAGCGGCGCCCGCCTCGACCTGCGCAGCCCGTCGCCAGCCAGCGCCGCGTCGTCGAGTGCGCCGCTGACCCAGGCGCTCGAGAGAGCCATGGAGGAAGGCCCTCCATTGCCCCCCAGGATCTCCGATGGGGGAGGAGGCGGAGGCCTTCGCTTCCTCGGGGGGCGGGATGGATTGAGCGGCGCACGCGTGCTCGCGCGGCGTCGCACGCAGCCGAGCCCCAGGCGGGCCTCCAGCGTGCCGTTTCCAGTTCCCATATGAACAGATCGGTTGTTCAAGCACAAACGCTTTCGCTATGCTCGCTCGCACTCATCTCCATCGCCATCTTTCACCGCCGTCGCTGCCGCCGCTGCTCGCGCATCTTGCGCCGCCGTCGTTGCCGTCGCTGCGCGCGTTCGGCGACGGCCGAGGGCGAAGGCAACGGTGGCCCGCTGGGGCCTGGAAGCACATAGGTTGTTCGCCCCGACCCCCGAAACGCAACGACGAGCGAACGTGCTTTCATTGCTGCCGCGACTACCTGGGACCCGGCGTCACATCGCCAGCGGTCGACTCTAGAAAGCTGCAACTGTCTGCCTCGAGGATGTCGGTGGGAATAGGCTTGGAGCGAAACAGAAGGGAGTCTGGAAACTGCAGTCAGCATTGGACGTGGAATGCGTTGGCTAGCACATTCTCGGCCCGACGTTGGCCAGGATGGAACAGCGCATCCAGCAGGCGCGAGTCATGCCCGGCGCGAGCGGCCCCAAGATCACCAGAGGCCCAACCCCTAGCGAAATTGAGAGGCACCCGCTGGGGAAAGGGCGCGCTGGGGGCAGCTCGCCCCGGCGCCCGCAGAATCCCGCGGTGGAGCCAAACGAGAAGCATGGAGGCGGTGGGCGAGGTAGGGCTGCTTGGGAAGGCCCTCTGCCCCGGCGCAGACCTCAGCCGCGACGCCAACAATTTGTCGCGCGGCCTCGGCCGCGCGTACATCAGGGGAGGAATATGCACAGACGCAACCCATCGTCGATCCAACGGAAAATATTTGAAAATATCCAAAGCGGGGGGAAGACGAAAGCCCGGACAACGCATGAAAATATGAGAATCCCGGGATTTGCGCGCATTTATGCGCGCGCCCCTGGGCCCCTTCAGCTGAGGGGGGTGGCCTTCCAGGGGCGCAGAGGGGCCTGGGCATGGCCTTCCCTGAACTGGGCGACTTGGTCGGGGCCCCGAAGGAAGGGGCGCGCTTCGTTCGCTGCGAGACCCGGCCCCAGCACATCCCCGGATAGCTCGCTCAGAGCTGAAAGGGTTGCAGATTGAGTCGCCGGAGCCGCGGGGGGGCCGAGGAGTTCGTTCCGGCTTCCGTGAGAACACCTCACGCGCGGGCTGCCCGAGGCTGCAGCGAGCCCCGAGAGGTCTTTTCAGCGCATTGCTTGGAAGCCCCCCAGAAGCTCCTTCCTCGAGAGGTCTTGCCAGGAGCTTCTCGAGCTTCGCCGAGAGGCCATTGCGCGCTTTTCCGGCGCTCTGCAATCCGGATTTCGGATTCCACGAAGTAGTGGCGAGGACGGGGGTGCGATTTTTAGGTTTGGCAAGGTCGTCAAAATCCGCCCAGGCCCGAACGGTGGAGCGACGGGGCCGCGACTGGGGGGGGGCGCGCAAACGCAGTCTATCCCGCGCCGCGCGCCCCTCGCATTTGCGAACGCACGTTGGCCACCCCCCCTCGAAAGTGTCGATTGCCACAAGTTGTCCCCCAGCCAAAGCAAGTTGGAAAGCATGTTCTTGACTGTCTTGCGGCTGGCAAATTCCTGCTCCGCTCACATACTCAAAGATCCGACACGGGCATTAGCGCTAATGAACCTGAGTTGTACAGCGTGCTGGTCTAACACATCGTCGACGGTCTTCCCAAATCGGGCGCGCTCTGTAGCTTTGCGTCCACTGTGGGGCGCATGGGCAGAGACGATTGTTACCTCGAGACCTGGAGCCCGAAGAGACACAAGAATAATGCGAGGGGAGACATGGGGCACGTTGACCTGCTCAGGGGTCAGGTTCTGTGGCTTGGACCTGACATGGGCATACGATTCGTCAACGTCCAAACATGTCCCCACGCCTAACTCATGGTCCGACTGCCCGCGTGAGACGACATGATAAGGGGCGGCGCGCCTAACCCCCTGGGGAGTCTTGGCCTCCTGAGGGCCGATGATGCGGGCTGCCAGGGTAGCAAGTTGGTGTTTGATAAGCATGGTCCGCATGGCGGCACGGATACGTTTTTGGGACCTTCTTAGGCAGAAGATCACAAGGAGCTGATATTGCATTGAGCGGTCTGGAGATGCACTGAGGCCTCGATGGCAGAGTTGCGCCGCGGCACAGCTAGGTCCTGACACTCTTCTTGCAGGTTGGGGAACATGGCCCTCGAGCTGCTGGAGTAAGTGGAGGAGGAGGTGGCGGAGGTGGGGTTGCAGGCAAGCGCAGGGTAGGCAGCCTGATCAGCTGGCGATGCCGCAGCCAATCAGCCCCACCCTTTGCCTTTAACATAGCGGGTAAACCAACGAGAGATTGCGCGAGAGGGGCAAGGGAATAGGTGCCAGCCATTGCGGATCTTGCCCCGTTGTCAGCCAACACGTTCCAGGGATGCAAGTCGCGCCCGTGGACGCGAAACAAGAAAACCGATCGACGGGGCCGAGCAACAAGCCTGGCGATGTCAGCATTCGCCTTGGATGAGGAGCTGCTACTTAGGAAGTCAACACCGCTTGAACCGTCGCTGCAAATGTGGAGCGGTAGCGAGACCCAGTTCGCAATGCCAAGGATGACGGCCCACGCGACGACCAGGAGTTCAAGGTTTGCGCTGTCTGGCGACGGCGGCCCACCCGAGATCATGTTGGAGAACTCTGACCATTCCCCACGACGTCGCGTCGGCGTCCTACGGATCCAGCGAGCCATCGCGGTTGATGAGCTCGTCATGGCCCGTTCTGGGGCAGCTGTCAACAGCGAAGTACGCTGGTTCTTCCAGCGATAGGGAGGTCCAGGGTTCTCCAGATCAGCTGGCGCCCGGTGCAAGCCAGGGCCCGAATGAGAACAAATTCGCCCAGGTCGACTTGGAGGGGGTCGGGAGAGCAGGTCGGGTCGGCCTTTTCCTCAGGGGTGGGGCTGGGAGGTCGCTGCAGCTCCATTGTAAGTTCACCGTTGGATCATGACGGCGGCGCATCGGAAGTTCGCAGTCATGTTGGTCATAGAACCCACCAGCGTAGCTGACTGAGGAACCCAAGATCCCCCTTGCGCCGAAGGACCACGCCCCCACGTGGGCAGCAACCGGGGGCCGGGGGCCGGGTCTACCACGGATGAGAAGGGTCTGACCAGCACGCCTTGGTTGAATTGCCTTTTTTCTGAATTGAGCTGGTCGCGGCACCCTGTACCGGCGGCGCGGCTAGGCGCAGTCGGAAGACGAGTCAATGGTCGCACGGGCGCATGAGGCGGCACTTCGGGCGCGAAGTCCAGGACAAGTGGGTCCTGGGTTCAAAAGCGACGGGGCACATGAATTGAAATCCGAAGCATAGCTCGTGAGTAGCTTCGGAGAGGGGTGCACGCCGCTCAGACGTTTGTGGAGGGCGTCGGTCCTGGCCGCGGCGGCGGCGCTGCTCCGCGAAGCCACTCCGATTCTGGCGCCACCGCCACGGGGAGTCTCTGGGACAACCACCAGCCGAGAAAGAGAAGCACGAGGTCCCCAGCGCGGCCCCTGGGCGCGGGGCAGGGGGAAAGCCGCAAAATCCCGAGACCTTCCCATTCGACTGATCGCAGGCGGCCCCACCACCTGCAGCTGATCCGTCTCGTCGCTCGCGCCCCCCCGGCGCCGGCACCTGCGCGGCGGGCCCATCCCCGCCTCGACCGAGGGCGGCGCGTGGACCGCTCGGGGCCGCGGGTTTGCGGAGCTCGCCGAATTGGTAGCCCCCGAGAAACATCACTGCTGGAGAGCATGAATCGTTGGACTGGCAGCCCCCGAGAAACAGCACGGGTGGAGAACATGAAGCTTGTCGATCAAGGTTTGCAACTCCATGAGAGTCTGCGGTGTGATGTCGTCTGCGGCCTTCGCGTGCTCCCCAAACGCTTCGATGGCCAGGGCGGTGGCAACCTGCTCTCTGGGTTCATGAAGGCGCCTTCTTTGCTCTTCTGGAAGACTGCCTCGTCGATCTGCTGAACCGCCCACCTAATCTCGACGTCGAAGAGCCGACCCGGACGGGATTAAGACAGGGGGCGGTGCAACGGCTTGCTGCGGGGTGCCCGGCACTGGCACACTCTTGCATTCGTGTTCCGGGTTGGGGACTCCGCATTGGTGATGGCATGGCCACTTGAATTGACAGCCCAGTTGGCCGTGCGATGTACTCGATCTTAGATTTCTGGGGCACCTGAGATGATGGAGGCTTGATCGGATTGGGTTTCTCCTCCACTAATGCCTCCGTGGGCGTGAGGGGCGACCGCTGGGCGATGATTGCGTGGACGCGGGGGACGAAGCGAACCGAATTCTGGGGTTGGCTGGAAGATGCGAACGACTTCCCATGCACATGCTGGGCGTTGGGAGCCGGGGCTGGATGCGGCGGCGGGGGCAGAGGCGGCAGCGGTGGATCTTGCGCCGCTGGGTCGCCCAGACCCGCTGCTGAAGCCCCCACTGGTACCTGATGGGGCTGCTGATGTATCACTCCTGTAGACTGATGCCCCGTGCCCAGACCTTCGAGACTGATCTAGCAGAGCTGCTGGATCATGATGTCCTGCTGGGCCATCTTGTTTGCTATTTGAATCATGGCAGCTGCCATTTGATTCCGCTGTGGGTCGTTTGCGGGAAGTCGGCCATGTTCGTCGGCATGGTTCTCTTGCCCCGCTGGACTGGGAGGCCACCGAAACTGCGCAGCTGCCTCTGACTGGCGCTGAATAGCTGGAGCTGTAGAAGCAGCCGAGTGCGAGTGCCACGGCGGCGGAGTAGAAGCTGATGCCCCACAAGACTGCTGAGGCACTGTACCTGCGGCACTGCACGATACACCGTCCGTGCCCCAGTCGGCCTCCGCCTGCTGGCGGCGCAAGAGCTGGTCGACTGTCTGCCTGTTGAGTGCGACACCCTTCTCAAGCATCGCCTTCTGGTCGCTGAGCGCAGCGACCCGCTCGTCGATCTTCTCGACGCGGCCGAGAGCGCGCTCCATCCTTATTTTGGCGTCCAGCATCTGCTCTTGGATGCAACCGAGCTGAGCGAGCATGAATCGATATGTGGAACTATTGGTGCATTCGTCCTTGAGGTCGGTCATCGTCTTGTCAGCCTGGGGGGGCACCGGGGCGAGGTTTACAATCGCATGCATTTTGACACGAACTTCGTACCGATACAGATGCCTGGCTTAGAAGTTCATCTCGTTTTGCGGGGCCTGGTAGACTATGTTCACGATCGCCATGTCTGGAGATGCTGGGATGGTCGCACCTTCGACTTTTGACACTGTCGGTGGTGGCGCCTTCGGCTGGACCACCTTTTGTGAAAGTTGCTGGGCACAGGATCCACTGAGGAAGCGATGGGAGGGGCGAAGGCGCGGTCCTCCCGTTTCCGCGCCCGTACCTTCTCTTCCTTGCCCCACAATGCCCACAGGTCCAGCATCTCACAGGAACTTGACACGAATGCTGGGAACGCATACGGGACATAGGCTCTCCCTGTGCACGTGCGATGCGATGGCAGCAGGTCTCTGGCCTCGCCTGGCCCGGTGAGTCGCCTGGCCGAGGCCCTCTTTTATCGCGCCCCGCAGCGCCGGGCGGGTTCCCTCGAAGGCTTCCGGTGGAAGAGATCAGAAGGGAAGCAGCAATCGAGTGTGCGGCCGCGCAGAGGGCGCGCGTCTGATCGGCTGTGGCTTGTGAGTGAGTTTCAGCAGGACTCTGCAGCGCAGGAACCCAATGAACCGTTTCCTCGGCCAAACCCTCCCCTCCTCCTCCTCGTCCTCCTCCTCCTCCTTTTCCTCCTTCTCATCCTCATCCTCCTCCTCGTCCGCCTCCGCCTCCGACTCCGACTCCGACTCCTCCCTCCCCCCATTCCCTCCCTCCCTCCCTCCCTCCATCCCTCCCTCCTCCCTCCTCTCCCTCCTGCCTCCTTCCTTCCTCCTCCCTCCCTCCCTCCCTTCTCCCTCCCTCCCTTCTCCCTCCTCCCTCTGCCTTCTCCACCTCCCCCTCCCCCTCCCCCCTCCCTCCCTCCTCCCGTCCTCCCTTCCCCTTCTCCTCCTACGCCTCCGCCTCCTCTGCGTTCGCCGCTTCGTCGGGCCGCCAGGGCATCCGGGAGAGAGCCGTTGCTGGCCTCAGCCGGCGGGAGGCCGCACGGAAGGTTCGGCCAAGTGCGCGCCCCTCTCCGGCAGTCTCGGCTCCGCCGAAGCGCCGCTTCCTCTGCCCTCCCCCGGGGGGAGGGCCCGTTGAGACACCGGCAGCTCCCCCGCCGGGCCCGAATCCAGCCAGAATCGGCTTCCTGACCCCTGATCGGCACCAGAGACGTGATCGTTTTTTTATTCATTGTTCCGATCGGCGTCGGCTCTCGCCCCCCCCTCCTCCCCCCCCATGGAGAAGATTTTGGCTGTTTGGGGCGCCTGTTTCAAGCAGGTGAGTCCCTACCCCATAGGACGCACGGTTGCAAGCAGCCGCACTAAGCAGAGGTCCAGAGCCACCCCACCCCCCTCCCGCCCTTCCGCCCAATGTCGAAACGCCGAAGAAGAAAACGCTCACATGGGCACGGAAAGAATCGGCACGATGCCCCACAGCAATCCCTGCTCATGTTGGACAGGGTTCGCTGCCCGCGCGGCCGCGGGCGTTGTGCATGTGAGGCAGAAGGCCGCCTGTGCCACAGCGGCCGCTGTCGATTCTGGACAGCATTTATTTTTGGGCATCGTACCCACGCTTGCCGCAACCATATCGGTCGTCCAGTCATGGCCCTTCCCGGGGTCCATCTTGACCCTTTCTTCGAGTCGGACCTGGCCGTGCCGACGAGAAGCCTCCACGAGGCCCAGAGAGGTCGAAGGATGCCCGGGAGGGCCGCCGCTGCTTGGAGCGGCCTTCCTCCGAATCCCCCTCCTGCTCCTCCCCTTGGAAATCGGCCTTCCCCTCCGCTCCTCCCCCTCATCCCATCTGCTCGCGGGTCGGGCGAAAGGTGGGGGGGGGCTATACGGAAAGGGGGGAGCACGAGCTCTGCCGCATGCCGCCGGTCTCATGTCCCACCGCCAGGCGCTCTCCTCGAAACTTTGGCGTCGGAGAAGTCAGTTCCGTAGGATGATTCGTTGACCCCTTTTGTTATCCCCCCTGTTCGCCCGACTCGTCCCCCTGACACCGCAGGACGGGCTGGAGGGAGGAGGGACGATGAGGAGGGAGGGCTTCAGGAGGTTTGGGAAGGCTTCCGGGTTCCAGGGAGGCTGCAGGAGGCCCAGGGGGGGAGGAGGAAGATACGTTGGGTTGAGGGTCGGAGGGAGGAGGAGGGAGGAGCAGTAGAAGAACAAGAAAAGAAAGGAGGACGGAGGACAGGGGAGGGAAGGGGAGAGGGGAGGGACGAGGGAGAAGGAGGGGCGAGGAACAAGGAGGAGGGAGGAGGGGGAGGGAGTGAGGGAGGAGAGTCGTGGTCCAGAAGCGCGAACACACAACGCACCTGTGCATGAATTGTCGTGGGATTTGAGAATATACGTTGCGCGGGTGTTCGTGGCGCTAGGCTGGCCTCGTGGACTCGGGGCGCGTATTCATGTACGCGGCTGGGCGCGTACGTCTTTTGCGGGCTCCCTAGTGGTGGTGGACAGTGAGACTGCGATCAACGCGCGCCCTGAACAACAACAAGCGTAGAAAGCATGCTGCGGAGGCTTCAAATCAGTACAGACCTACGTGGGGCACTCCAGACAGGGTCTCGCCTGCGGGCGATCGAGAAGTCGGCATCTCTCCTTCGACAGATGGACGGCGGACGGAAAACGAGGGCGCCCCCGCCACCGGAAGTCGGCGGAAGCAGAGACATCAACATGTGTTGGGTGCAGGTCTTCTGGAGCAGGCCACACAAGGGACGGAAAAAACCGAGATCGACGGCGCCGACATTCGCGCGTAAGATTTCCGCGTACGGTCGCGGGTCAGCGCCTTCGTCTCCGATGTGGCGTGCCTTGGTGGCGGCCCACGTGAACCGCGGCGTGAGGTCGCCACGTCATCCTAAGCAAGACATGTCTGTTTTCGTCGTTCACATGGAGATGTCACTCGTCTATGGCTGGAGGCCGCGGCGGACGCTGGCTGATGACGCGGGGTCGTG
>CAUYUJ010021148.1:480031-515031 GCA_963575745.1 Prorocentrum cordatum
TGTATTTGTGTGTCCTGGGGCCCCTTCAACTCGGGCCTCTGGCGGCCGTTCGGGACGACCCGAGAGCCCCGTAAACGCTCTCGGCGCGCAGCCGCTGGAAGGTATCCCAATGGGCAGCCGCCGAGAGCCGACGAGAGCGTCCGACCAGCGGCCTCGCCCGATCGATCGGCGACGTATCGCTCATTTCGGGCCGGACGGAAGGGGGGGATATAGGGAAAGGGGACTGGGAAAGGGGGGGGGGTACGAAGTTGGCTGCATGCAGCTGGTTTCGGCCTCACCGAGGGGCCCATTCCTCGATGCATAAGCGCCTCCGGCGCCGGAAGGCGCCGGGAAAATCAGCTTCGTAAGATGATTCTCAAACCCCCCCCTTTGCTATCCCCCCCTTTCGCCCGACCCGATTATTCCGGGTCGACGTTCCCCCCCCCCCGCGAGCAGGTCCCCCCCTATCGGTCCCCGTCCAGGCCTTGGCAGCGCACGCACGCGGTCGGCTGCCGCCCGCGACGGTGCTCGAGGGAACAGAAATGCGTCAACGCAAATGAGGGCAGGAAGGATGACCCCGACCCCCAGAAGGGGCGTTTGCTAAACAGTCCTGGGCGTTTGCATAGCCGCCCTGCTCTGCTCGTTTTTGTTTCTCGGGACGCGTTTTTGCTAAGCTTTCTAGGTCTCCCAAATGGGGTCGGAGTGGATGGGGTCAAAGGATCGTCGGCGATGCGGCTCGATGTGGAGCCCGATTATCTCCCCGCCGACGGCGCCGATGTATCGCCGACGTCGCCGGTGCATCGGCGATTTATCGCCGATGTGGCGCGATGCTCCGACACCATCCATTCGGACCCCATGTGGGAGGCGTCTCTAGACAGTCCTGGACGCTTGCAGGACAGCCCTGCTCTGTCCGATTCCTTCCACGGCTGCGTTTGAATACGGGGCTTCGTCTTGTCTGGGGGCTTAGTCTGGGGGTGGTCTTCTTCTGCCTTCTAACAAACTGTCGGAGATCCGCGCGGCCCTCCTGGAGCGGAACTGGGCGCGCGGACCTCCGCAGGTGCACAGTGCCGTTTTTAATACATGCTCCGCGTGCGGATCATGTATTATAAATGCAGGGATTTAGCATTAAAAACAACGATGAGGTCATGCATAAATATATTCATAAATTAATCTTATATTGAAAATCCAATATTCTCCAAAAATCCTATGTATGAAAAACTGCCCTGTATGTTTGTGCTGGGCCCGTTTCTCCAGGCACGGGCGAAGAGCTCGCGCTGCGCGTGAGGAACACGTTCCTTGAGGCGTACAGCATCGACGAGAGACACCCGCCGGGCTGCCAGCGGGCGACCTCCGAGCCCCCGGCCAAGGTCGGCGGCCCGCACAAAGGCACTTCTTGCGAGGGGGGTCGCCGTGTAAAAAGTCCCGGCCCGGACCCCAACATGGATGGATGCATCGGCGGAACGTAAGACTCGGGTGTGCCGGAACTCGGGCTTGCCGACGCTTTTCGACGAGTCCATTCTGGAATTTGAAGTTCCAGTGTTCGTGGGGTGCTTGCAGGGGGGCGCTCGCGTCAGATTTCAGACTAGGCCTCGTCATTTGCCCGAGTCCCCCGAACCCGAGTCTTATACCTCCTCGAATGTAGGCTGAAGTCGGGCCTGTCCCTCTACAGGAGGAATCTTCAAAAATAGTCCAAAAATAGTATGGGGACTATGTTTTGACTATTTTCAAGCATTCGGGGAGTATTTTCTTAGTCTGTTGAATCTTTCGCCCCAGATCCGCCTTCATGGGGGGACGGGCCCGACCTAAATGTAGGCCTTCGGTTGGACATTCGTGGATTCAGCTGCGGCTCGCTGAGCTGGCCTGCCCACCTGCCACCGGTCAGGTCCTCACTTGGCCGCGGCGCCCGGCGCGTCCTCTGGGTCCCCCGGCTCCCAGAGACCCAGGGTGCATCGCTCGGGGGTCCCCAGACGGGGTGGTGACCACACCGTGCGGTGAGTCGGTGGGGATTCGGGGTCACAGCAGGGGAACAAAAAGCGGCATAAACATAAAAACTCGGAGGTCCGCGCGGATTTCTCGGATCGGCGCTGGGGCCCCCTGGCGGCGCCTCCGGCGCCGCGCCTGGCGCGCTCCGCGCGCCAGGGAGGGGGGTCCAGCGCCGATCCGAGAAATCCGCGCGGACCTCCGAGTTTTTATGTTTATGTCACTTTTTGTTCCCCTAGATTCGGGGTCACAGGGGCCTCCAGGGTCCCAAGACCGTGCGTTGACGGACAGTGCGGTGAGGTCTCTTGGGGGGGTTCCGAGGTCACCGCACGGTCTGTCACCGCACCGTTTCGGGACTTCAAGATCGTGCTGAAGTTGGGCCCGAAGGGAGTCCGAGCTTTTTCCGTCCGCGGGCGCCGAGTGGTCCCAGACAGTCAGGTGCCGGTCAGCAAGCGGTGGGGTGCACTGGAGGCGAGCTGAGGCACGAAAGCGAAGCGGAAAGCAGCGAGAGGGGGGACAAGAGGGAGCCCGTTCAGACAGTCGAAGTAAGCTGGCGCGGGGATGCCCTTGTGTTGTAGAGCGCATGCGAGAACGGGAGTCCAGACACGGTACGGTGCATGGTCACTGTCCTCGTACAGAAGGCCGCGCCCCCCCTCGCTATACAGCCGGACCGAGGTATGAGATCGAGATCGGTTCGGGGAGGGTACCCTACTGTTCTCCGTGCTTCTTGGATGTTCTTGTGCACCCTGAAGAGGGCACCGTCGGATCTTGTGCTCGTTTCGGCCGACGGGAGGCCCCGCGCTCTTGAGGGCTGTTCTTCCGGCCAAGGTCCGACTGTGCGCCCCCCCTCGCCCTGCCCCATCCCCCCTCTGCTTTGGCATCGCTCGGACGTGTGCATTTTGGGGGGGCGCGGGCCATCGAGGCACATTCTGGAACACCTTGCGAAGAATGCACGCACGAAGGCGGAAAAATGCAACGGGGGAATTGACGTCCGAGCCATGAGGAGGAGGAGGGGGAGGAGGAGGAGGAGGAGGAGGAGGAGGAGGAGGAGGAGGAAGAGGAAGAAGAGGAAGAGGAGGGGGAGGTGGAGGTGGTGGATGAGGAGGAGGAGGAGGAGAAGGAGGAGACAAGAGGAGGAGGACGAGGAGGAGGAGGAGGAGAAGGAGGAGGACAGGAGGAGGAGGAGGAGGAAGGAGGAGGACGAGGAGGACGAGGAGGACGAGGAGGACGAGGAGGAGGAGGACGAGGAGGAGGAGGAGGACGAGGAGGAGGAGGAGGACGAGGAGAACGGAGTCTGCGCGCCGCCCGTGAGGGCCCCCGACCGCACCCGCCCCTGGAGCTCCGCGGGGGCGCCGGGCGGCGGCCGCGAGCTCTGCAGGGGCGCGCTCGGCCGCCGGGAGCCACGGCGCGCGCCTCGCCTCGGGCGGCGGCGCGGGAGAGGCCCAGGGGCGGCGACTGCCCCTGAGATTCATCGGGACCGTTTTCCTCCTCCTCCTTGTCCTCCTTGTCCTCCTCTCCTCCTCCTCCTCCTCCTCCTCCTCCTCCTCCTCCTCCTCCTCCTCCTCCTCCTCCTCCTCCTCCTCTCCTCCTCCTCCTCCTCTTGCTCCTCCTCCTCCTCCTCCTCCTCCCTCCTCTCCTCCTCCTCCTCCCTCCTCCTCCTCCTCTCCTCCTCCTCCTCCTCCTCCTCCTCCTCCTCCTCCGCCTCCTGCTTCTCCGCCCCAGGGGGGGCTACAGGGGGGGGGAGTTCGGTGCGTTCACGCACCGAGCCGCCCACAAGCGATGCAGGATGAGGCCCCCGGCCGCCGCCGGAACCCGAGAGGTGTCGGCAATCGGGGCGCGCGGGTTGCATCGTTTTTCGGAAATTCGATGCACCAGCGGATCGAACTCATCCCCCCCTCGGGGTCCCCCCCCATTTGGTGGATCCCGAATCGATCCGGGCAGGTTCATGGTGCCGACATCGCAGAGCAGATTTCGTTCGGGAAACATTGGGATGGGCCTGGACTGTCCTGGAGAGTTTCGCTCCAGATTTCGAGGTGAATTTCGTGCTGATTTGTTTGGGGTCAGGAATGAAGTATAAACAAATATCTACGTGGAGTTCACGTCGTTTTTCGCTCGCTCTTTCGGGATTTTGCGCTGACTGAAATCCATGCAAAAATCCGCTGCAGCACGTCTGCAAGGTCAGTGCAATGAGCAGGTCCTTTCTCAGAAGGAAGATTCAAGAATAGCTTTAAAATAATATGGTTACGTTTTTTCATGCCTGTCTGACTACTTTCGATTATGTCTACACTCTTTTCATGTTTTCCCCACCTGACAGGTGGGCAGTGATAGATTTCAAAAACAGGCCGCCAACCTCACCCTGCATGCCGCGGCCGCCAGACCCTAAGTTCTCCCGAGTATCCCGAGTATCCCGGGTGTCCCGCCTCGCGCCCGGCCAACCCCACCCTGCATACCGCGGCCGCCAGATTCCAAGTTGTCCTGAGTGTCCCGAGTATCCTGGGTGTCCCGCCTCGCGCCCGGCCAACTCCACCCTGCATACCGCGGCCGCCAGACCCCAAGTTGTCCCGAGTGTCCCGAGTATCCCGGGTGTCCCGCCTCGCGCCAAGCCAACCCCACCTTGCAAACCGCGGCCGCCAGACCCCAAGTTGTCCCGATGATCCCGGCACGCGCCCCCGACGAGCACGACAGAACACAGCATGACATAACAGAACCAAGCATAACGGAACACACCTTGACAGAACATGTCATATCATGACGCCGAATCACAGAACATCTCATAACACGGCAGCAGAACATAGCGATGACGAACACGACAGAACACAACATGACACAACAGAGCATGATAGAACAGAGGACGAGCATGATAGAAAATTACATAACACATCATAGCAATGACATGACACAATAGAGAGTAGCATAACATCATATACCATACCATAGCAGAACGTCACAGAACAGAAGACGACATAACACATCAGAACGTAATAAAACCGAGCCATAACACACCTTGACATAACATAACATATCATGACATAGCATCACGGAACAGATCACAACACTACAGCAGAGCATGGCGACACATACTAGCAGAGCAGATAATAACATACTATACAGAGCCGAGCCGTCAATAATCAGAACATCACAAAACATACCAGAGCAGAACATGGCAGAATAGAAGACGACAGAGCACACCCTAAGAGAACATAACCAAGCCTAACAGAACACACCTTGACAGAACAGATCATACCATGACACCGAAGCACAGAACATCTCATAACACAAGAGCACAGCATAGCGTCGACGAACACGACAGAACACACCATGACACAGGATAACAGAACACGAGCATGACAGAGCACCGCAGAACAAAACATAGCAGTGTCATGTCAAAAGAAAGCTCTAGATGAGATCACAGAAGATACTAGAGCGTAACGTGGCAGAACATAAGACGACATTAGACAATATAGCAGACCACCGAGCGTAAGATAAGACACCTTTACATAGCATATCACTGCATGACACAGTATCACAGGACAGATCGTTCACACGAGAGCAGAGCATAGCGACACATAATAGCAAAGCATATCATACTAGACTACAGAGAACCGAGCCGTCAACAAACAGAACATCACAGAACATACCAGGACAGAGCATGGCAGAATAGAAGACATCAGAGCACACCTTAAGAGAACCTAACCGAGCCTAACATCGAACACCTTGACATGACATATCATATCACGACACCGAATCACAGAACATCTGACAACGCGAGAGCACAGCATAGCGACGACGAACACGACATGATACAACATGACACAGCAGAACAGAGCACGAGCATGACAGAGCATCACAGAACAGGACATAGCAATGCCATGACAAAAGAAAGCATACCAGAACATCACAAAACATACCAGCGCAGAAAATGACATAACAGAAGATGGCAGAACACAACTTAACAGAACAGAGCATAAGACGATAGCAGAGCATAGCGACGTCGAGCACGCCAGAACACAACATGACACAACTGAACATGACAGACAGAGCTCGAGCATGACAGAACATTGCAGAAAAGAACATAGCAATGCCATGACAAAACAGGGCATAACAGAACATCACATAGCATACCAGAGCAGAACATGACAGAACACATAATGGCAGAACATAATCGAGCATAACATAACACACATTGACATGACATAACGTATCATGTCACTGTATCACAGAACATATCATAACGAGACAGCAGACCATAGCGACACACACTAGCAGAGCTCATAATTATATACTATGCAGAGCCGAGCTGCCAACAAACGTAACATCACATAACATCCCAGGGCAGAACATGTCAGAGCAGAAGACGACACAACTCAATATGACAGAACCTAACCAAGTTTAACATAACACACCATGGCAGACCATAGCAGATCAGAGTATGGCACCATCTCATTAGATACCACTACGTGACAGCAAAGTACAGCGAGCCATACTAGAGTAGCTATCAAAATATTGTGCTGGGCCGAGCTGACAGCAGCATCACGGAACAAAGCACACGATCATACATTTGCCAGAACATACCATGTTAAAACATAGTGTCACAGAGCAACGTATACCATAATGTCTCATATTACATTGCCTTTGAGATGAGCATAACATAACCTATTCAAGCAGAAGAGAGAACAAAAAGTGAAGATGAACATCATAACAGACGACGCATCTAAAGTCACAGGCGTCACAACGTCACGCCAGCCCGTCGAGAACATAACAGGGCTTAATAGAGCACAACATTACAGAACGTGACTACATGGAACACGGTTGAACCGTTTGTTTTCGAATCCAGACACGGCAGTTGTCGACTAATGAAGCGACCGCGCGCCCTCGGGAAGAAACGCTTAGGGTTTCAGTAGGGATCGCTCAAAACAAGTTAATTATCCCAAACCCTGCCTGTAGGAGGACATGCCCGACCTAAGCCCAGGGGACGCGACTGCCCCTGAGATTGTGGCGACTCAGCCAGACCCCCTCGAGTCGTCAAAAAATCACGACGGGAGGTTTTATACTATTCTCTGCCTCTGGGAGCCCCTGCCGGGCCTCGGGACCGTCAAATAATTCAGGAGGAAAAGCCGGTCATGGGGAAAGGGTCGGGACCTTTTCAGGTCGACGTCACGAAAAAATCATGACGTCGGGGTCTGGGCATTTTTGTTCGAGCTGGGCGTTTTCGCTTAACTTCGGGCCCCGAGGCTCTTTTCGCTCGATTCTGGGCCACGGAGCCGTCACAGATCGATCCAGCTCGAAAATTGGCGCGGAAAGATTGGGTCGGGGGGTCTGTTCGTGCTTTTGTTGCGGTGCTGCATTTCTTTTGCAAAGTCGGGCCTCAGGGACAGGGGGTAAGGTGACGCCGGGGTGTGGCTTGCGATCGGCGCCGTTGGGGCCTGGGGAGCACGACCCTGCCCTCGTGTCGGGCCTCCTCGGGGCACGGCGGAGAGCTCCTTCGAGGTCCTCGCCCGCCCCCCAGGGTGCCCCCAGGGGTGCCAGTTGCAGGCCACACCCTGTGCAAACAGAACCTTTCGGAGTCGCCGACAGGGGCGGCCTGGGCTGTGGCGCGGAGGGGATGCTTCAGCAGGTCGGAGGCCAGAAAAAGCACACGGAGCGTACAGTCAAGCTTGATCAGCATCGGTGGTTTCATCCGCACATGAGGCGTTCCAGACAGGTGCTCACCTTCGGGGAGTCCTAGAAATTGGCACCTCCTCCTCTGCGGAAGGCGGCAGAAGGCTGGCGGAAGCCGGCGGAAGCAAAGGATGTGCCCTCAAGAGACGCTTCAGCAGGTCGGAGGCCAGAGAAAGCACACGGAGGAGCAAGTTTTGTACCCCCTGGCGGTAACGGGCGTGACCGGGGGAGGAGGGGGAGGAGGGTGGGCAGGGGAGCGCTCACGTCGCGATTCGCGCCAGCGGCGTCTGCAGGAATGGCTGATTCCCAGACGGCGCCCGCGCGAACCGTGACGTGACCGGGCGGGGGAGGAGGGGGGAGGGCGGGGCCGGTCACGGGCGTGATCGCAAGTACAGAGGGGGCCCATGCCAAGAGACACCCTGCTCGCCTCCAGGGTGCCCTGGGTGTCTTGGGTGTCGATGGTGGTGCCATGGGAAGCGTGACGCCCCCGCACCAGAAGTCAAGAAGCGGCCTGGGCTTCTTGTGGACTAGCCTCTGTAACAACGAAACGGGTTCCAGTGGAGCATGGTAAGCATAAGCATCACCCGCCCCTGCTGGTGCTGTGTGTGTGCGTCGGCCCCCAGGGGCGAGGGGCACGGTCTCGCTACACATCCGGGGCGGCTGTATGCTTTGAGACGCTTGTGCTACAGTGGAGACCCATGCCAAGAAACACCCTGGCTGCCTCCAGGGTGCCCTGGGTGTCTTTGGTTTCGATGGTTTTGCCATGGAAAGCGTGGCGTTCCACGCCAAGAATCACTGGACGTCCTGGGGTCTCAGGGTTGGGTTTCTTGTAGAAGGTTTCTGCTGTACCGCCGGGGTGACGGTATGCTTTGGACGTTTATGCTATAGGTTTGTCTCGGACGTGTGCCTCCGCGGCGGGCGCACAGCATCAGCATGTGAGCGACGCAAAAAAACGGGGTCGTTTGCGCCGACATTGGCGCGCAAGCTGCCCGCGCAAGTTCGCGCGTCAGCGCCCTTTGTCTCCAGAGTGGCGTGCCGCGCTGGCGGCCCGCGCAAAGCCACCGCGAATGGTCGCTGCGCCATCTTGTGCAGGACGCGGTCTTGATCGTCGCCACTGCGGATCCTGCGCCCCACGTTACATCGGCCCTGCCAAGCGTCCGATGGGCACCCGTCGTGGCCTGCGCCGCGCGCCTCGTGCCTCCGGCCTCCCTCGGCGGCGTGCGAGGGGGGGGGAGCGAGGCGGGGGAGGCCTGCTCAGAAGGCGGCGGAGCTTCTCAGGAGGCCTCCGGCCTTTTGGGAAAGTTCCCCGCGTCGACGGGGGAGGCTCAGGAAGCTTCTCGGAAAGCCCGAGGCCTTCCGAGCCTTCTGTCACCGAGCGCGTTCCACTTCTCGCAAAGTGGCTTCTCGCAAACGTCCGGAAAAACATTTGTCCGCTTTGATGTAATTTATCGTAGATCCCCCGCGGGGGATCCAGGCCGTTTGCGAGTAGGCACTTTGGGAGTAGTGGAACGCGTTCGTCGATTCTGAGAAGGCCCGCCCTTTCTCACTTTCCCCAGGGCTCGCCAGAGACCTGCTTCTCAGGCGATCGCCAACAGTGGACTAGCGGCGGGTCCCGTTTCAATGGGAAATCGCGGATTCTCGCCGCCAAGCGAGGCGGCACCAGCCGCCACTTCCCCCGATCCATGGATTTGGCGACCGCGCGCCAGATTCATGGATCGTGGATATGATGGCGTGCGCCATGATATTTCCCCAGATGTCATGACGCCTCTTCTTGCTTACGTTCCCCCCCCCCGGGCCGCGCACATGCCGCCAGCCATGATTTGCGCCCCCCCCCTCTAGGACGTTCCCCTCTTGGCCGCCCCCGAGAGGAGTCAGGGACAACAATGGGGGGGGGATAGGCATACAGTCAACCCGCATGGTCAGGATGGGCAGCTTTCCCAGGGGTACCCTTGCGTCCTTGCGGCCTCGGTCCATCCTGAAGCCACTTTCGTTGGCCGCGCCCCGCTCGAAAAGCTTCTAAACGGCCTTCCAAGGCCCTTGCATCCTTATCGTGCATCCTTACTATGCGAAATGACTGTAGGGGGGATGCATCGACCCCCCCAAATCGCCCATTGCTCGCCGACAGGGGCCCGACAGCCCCAACCGGCATTGGAACGTGCAGATTCACGATCGGGGACTTGTCGCCGGTCTATCGGCGATATATATATATATATATATATACATATCCGATTCCAGGTCGATGTTTCCCCCCCCTATCCCTATCCCCCCCCTTCTCGTTGCCCCTCAAGGGGGGGGGGCTGGCGCCAGAGGACCTCTGCCGCCCGGCGCTCCGCCGACGCTGTTGCGCTTTGCGTCCGGAGGAGGGCGGGTTGAGGCAGAGGCGGTGCTCCCAGCCCGGCCCGCTCGAGATTTGCCCCATGGGCCCCTCCCGGTTCAGGAGGAAGAGAAGCACACAGACACAATTGAATCTTCGATTTCCCAGGAAAATGTGGGAAAATATGGGAAGTGGGGGGGAAGACAGAAACCCAGAAAATATGGGAAAATATAGGGAATAGTTTTATTTGTGTGTATTTATTTGTGTGTCCTGGGGCCCCTTCAGCTTGGCCCGTCTTTCGAGGCGGATCCAGCTGCGGCGACGACGAGCCGCCAGGAGGCCGACAACGGGCGACGAGCGCGAGGGAGGGCCGACTTCGGCAGCGAATCGTAGGGGCCTCGTGTGTGCTCGCCGTGCCGTCTTTCGAGTGCACCAGCGTGCGCCAGCGTCCGGCAGTCGAGGCGGAATCGCCGATGTGGCGCCGAGTGGCGACGAGTTAGCGCAGATGTGCGTCTGTGTCGTATCGACTGGCGTCGGTCAACGCCGAGTCGCAAGAGCCAGCAAGATGGCACGGGAGGCTCCCATGAGCTGCCACCGAAGCCGCCTCTGTCTCGACTGGCCCACCTCCGACATGTGTTCCTTCCCCGTCCTCCTGTCGGGGAAACGTAAGACTCGGGTACGCCCGGACTCGGGATAGCCGACGGTTTTCGACGAGCGCGTCCTGGATTTTGACGGTCCTGTTTTCGTGGGATGCTTGCAGCGGGAGCTCGCGTCAAATTTCAGATTGGGTCTTGTCATTGTCATGATTGCCCCGTCAGGCCAACCCGAGTCCCCCGCATTCGAGTCCTACGTCTCCCCCATGCTATGCGCAGGGCAGCACGCTCACCAGCCACGTGAAGATCTTGCATGGTGAGGACCCCCAGTGCGTGTTCGTCGTGCGGCGGCTCAACGCGCTGGGCTTTGGGTCCCAGGATGCGCAGAAGAAAAATATACAGCACCCCGGAATTGCGGTCAAGAGTGAGTCGGGCGGGTAAACGGGGGGTGATCCAAACGGGTGGTGAAGAAGGAGGCCCTACAGGAGCTCATTAGGGCCCCTTTGTGGAGCCAGCTGGTGCCCAAAAGGAGCCCTAAACGGCCCTTTTAGGGCCTTCTTCTTCACCCCCCATTAGCACCCGCCCGAGAGGGTGCGGGCGCCGAGTGGGTCGCGGCATGGTTCGCGGGGGGGTCGCGGGGGGGGCGATGACAGCAATGCAACGCAACAACAACAACAACAACAACAACAACAACAACAATCACTTTACCCGAACGCTCAGTGTTCTCACCAGTGCCAGGGTTTTCATGCGACGCCAGCCAATACCCCCACTTTGTGGGGGGGCAGTGCAAGCTCTACCAAATATCCACACGACTCTTCGCCACCACCCACACCCAGCTTCCCGCCCTATGACGTTCGGACACTTCACTTCGTGGCCTGCGGACGACCGTGGCTACTACACTGGCGTGGAGTACACACCCACAGAAGTTGTTAAGCCTACGTTCGTACACCCACAGAAGTTGTTAAGCCTTGTTAACCCACAGAAGTTGTTTCGGTGCGATTCGTGTGATTTTATGATGCGCGGTGCTAAAATTCTTAAAAACCCAATGGTTTTTGGAGATTTCGGCGTGCGCGCGCGAAGAAAAAACGAATGTGTCCCGCATGGTATTATTTGACAGGGATGATGGCCCTGGCAGGTGCGCAACCGTTGTCGCAGAAGTTCGAAAAAGTTGCTCGCAAAAGCCCGTTTGACAGAAATGTTTAAAAAGTGTTGGGTTTCCTACGAATCCGCAAGAGCGCGCGGGATGAGATTTTGACATTTTTTTGTTGAAAAACCATTGGTTTTTTGATGTTTTTATGTTAAAATCGCTCCGAACACTAAGCTTTTGGAAGGATTTCGTCTTGCGCGCGCGAATGTCCACTTTACCTTATTTTTTGCAAGGGATTCTTGAAATTTGATTATATTAGAACAAGAAATGTCATTTTATAGTGTTTTTTGCAAGGGAAAACGGATTACAACAAAACAACCGGATCTTGATGACATCGTATTACCTGAGGCTTCCTCACGAAAATGATGAAAATGTAGCTGCGGCCTAGGCGGCGCAGGGGGGCCGTGCACCAGGGGTCCCAACAATAATTGTTTTTTAGAATTAATAATGTTCAACAACAATAGTTATAAGATTGTTCGCCTTTTGATGCTCGAGTGAACCCCTTTTGGGGGGTATACCTTTCTTCCCTGCAGGCCGGGCCCCGGCAAGCGGCGGGGCGGCCGCGGACCGTCGGCCTGGCCAGCGGCAGCGCTGATCGGCGGGGCGGCCGCGGACCGTCGACCCGACCCTAAGAGGGACGGACAGGGGACCGACCACGACGACGACGACGACGACGACGACGACGACGTCGTCGAAGACGACGGCGACGACGACGACGGCGACGACGAGCGAAAGCGAGAGCGAGAGAGAACGACAGCAGGGCCACGAAGGGCACGAAGTAGGCCACGAAGGGCGACAGCGGGGACACGAAGGGAATGCGTATGGGGCCACGAAGAGCGCGAACGAGCGGGGGCCACGAAGTGCAGATAATGCGGGGCCACAGAAGGCAACTATGGGGCCACTGAGGGTAGCAACTGGGCCACGTAGGATAGTGAGGGGGACACAAATGGCGACAGCGGGGCCACGAAGGGCATGCACATGGGGCCACAACGGGCGCGACTCCTGGGTGCCTGGGTGTCGGGAGCGCGGCGCTTGGGCAAATTGCAGGAAATCCCAACGCAAGGCCATTCTTCAGTAAGTTGCAAGCAAGTCTCCAGCGAGAGCGCGATTCCAGAGCCATGAAAGAGCGATTCCTGAATAAATTGTAAGGAAGTCCCAAGCGAGAGCGCGATTCCTGAGGAAAATGCGAGGAGGGCGGGAGCGGGGGTCCTGGCTAAATTGTAAGGAAGTCTCAGGCGGGAGCCGTTGTTGTTGCAACCCGGGGGCCAGGGGCCCAGCTTGAGCAGGAAGACCTTCCCTGTCAAAAAACACGGTGCGAGCGTCGAGGAGCATAGTTTGATTCAGAAAACAGTACACCACGCTCGATGTTTAAGAAAACACAGCTTTGCAGCCAGAGTCTCGAAATTTCTTGTCCTAGACACGCGGCTGAAGGAACCACCGGCGCTGGCCAGACCCTGTATGCACCAGTGGGGGGGGATCGACAATAATTATTCTTCAGAAATGAGAATTCAACAGTCATTTTAACATTGCTCGCTCCTATCTGCTCACGTGCCAATCAATACGTATATCCCAAACCCTCGATATTCGCCCTCGTCGTCTTCGATCGTATCCCCTTGGGGGCATATCTTCCTTATTGCCACGCGTATTTCCTGCAGCCCGTAAAACAAGGGAAGAGAGGACAACAAGAGTGGGGAGGAGACGATGCAGAAAAAAGGTTCGAGAACAAACACATGGAAGAGGACAGAGAGCGCCCCCTTCGGGAGCCCACAGCGGGAGCATGGAGGAGGAGGAGGAGGAGGAGGAGGAGGAGGGCCACACGTGGAGCTCACAGCGGGAGGGGGAGGCGGAGGAGGAGAAGAAGGATGAGGAGGAGGGAGAGGAGGAGGAGGAAGAGGAAAAGGAGGAGGAGGAAGACGAGGAGAAGGAGGAGGAGGAGAGGAGGAGGAGGAAAAGGAGGAGGAGGAGGAAGACGAGGAGAAGGAGGAGGAGGAGGAGGAGGGGGAGGAGGAAGGAAGGAAACGAGTCCCTCCCTCGCCGTCCCCCTCCCTCTGTCTTACCTCTCCCCCTTTCGCTCTCTCTCTCTCTCTCTTTCTCTATTCCCCCCCTCTCTCTCCCCGTATCCCACTGAATGCCTGCACTTCCGAGTCGCTCCGGGTCTGGCCCTCTCCTCGCTGGTAGCGCGCGCGCGCGCCGCATGCAGGATGGAGCACGGGGCAGCGCGAACGGGGGCCTTCGGTGGACATCGGGGCACGAAGCGCGTCAGGGGTGTGCCAAATTTGCCCCGAGTCCGCACGAGGGCGCCGCCGCTGCGGCCGTCGGCGGGGTCCCCATGAGGCCACGATACTTCAGATGGGGGTGCCAAAGTTCAGGAGGGAGAGAAACACACAGACACAATTAATCGTCCAGTTCCCGGAAAATATTGGAAAATATGGGAATTGGGCGGGAAGACAAAAACCCAGAAAATATGGGGAATCATTTTACGTGTGTGTATTTATTTGTGTGTCCCAGGGCCCCTTCATAAGTGGACCCCTGCCTGCATGCGCGCTGCCTCGGGGGCCTTCAGTGGAGCCCCTTTTTCATGGGGCAACGACAGTCGGGGCATCCGACACTGCGCCAACGATCGCTGCGTGCACACGCAGGCAAATCTGGCACAACTGCGCATGTAATGTTCATCCATGTTATGGTGTCAAACCACGGACGCAGCTCCATCGCTCGAAATCTCGAACATCAATGGCCGAACAGCGATTCGTGGGGATGGTTTACGGGGCAATTGTCGTGGGGATGGTTTACGGGGTAATTAGCTTCTCCCCAGGGGGTCTTCTTGGGGCATCTTGAAGGCGCTTTGGGCTGTCTGGAGGCCATCTCTGGCGCCTTGGATCGCTCTTGGACCGGACCGTCTCGGACCATTCTGAGCTCTCTTGGAGGCCACTTGAAGCGCTTCTGGAGCGCTCTAGGGCTGGGACCTGGCCGGGGGTTGGCCAGGACCCGGCCGGTGGTTGGCCCGGATTTGCATTTTTTTTCGTCCGGGGACCCCCAGGGGCGGTCCCGCGCGCGCGAGGTAGAAAATTTGTTAACCAGTCGCCAGAGATCTTAGCACGCCCTTGGCCCATTGGGCTGGCGATTGTTTTTTTGAGATGGGAGTTCAAGAATTTGCACCGCGGAATCCCCCTTCAGCCACGCACCCGGTGACAGTGAATGGCCGTTCGGTCCCCTCATTCTGAATAAACGAGTTTTGTATTAAACAACACTTCGGAGATCCAGGCGGGTTCCTTGTTCTGGCGCTCGGACTCTGGCGCGCGCCAGGGAGCCAGCGATGATCCAAGGCATCCGCGCGGACCTCCGCAAGTCCTCCAAAAGTGGTTGCACCTGGGTGTGTTTATTCGTCTTCTACGGAACTGGACCTGCGGGTCGTTCTGGCCGCCATGTGCTCGCTGTCACCGCCTCGTCGCCGCCCGTTGACTGGGCCTGCGGGCCGCTCTGGCCGCCATGTGGCCGCCGTCTCTGCCTCGTCGACACCACGTAGCCCACACCACGTGGATTCTCTTGTCTAACAAAGAGATAGGTTCTACCACCCTCCCCCCCCGGACTTATCGATCCCCTGGGAACCGATGCAAAACACATGATTTGGACCCAATGTCCATCCGATTTGTGAATTCATATTATCCCAGCCAAACTGGTATCGGCCCCCCCTCGGTTCCCTTGCAAAAATACTATGCGCGCACACTCGTTTATCAAAAATCATAAGTGTTCAAGAATCCTTTGCACACACGGAACGAAGTGCGCACGCGTGCGTCGTCGCGCACGCATGCCGAAATCCTTCAAAAACCTTCGGTGTCGAAGGGATTTCAAAATCGAGTGTCCAAAAAAACACGTATATATGTATAGAACAAAAGAGGTTCGCAACACGGATGATCAACAAAAACGTGCGCGCGCGTTCTTGCGAAGTCTTTAGGACAAACTACAAGTTTTTCAACATGTTCACAAACTGCTACCAAACGGCCTTCGCGCGCGCATGTCGAATGCGTTCGAACGCCCTTGCGCGCGTGCTGGGGTGGCACGATCCGTGTCAAATAAGACCATGCTGGCCACTCTCGCGCGGCTGCCGCGCTCGCATTTCGAACTCCTTCCAGAACCTTCATCACCGACGCGAAGACGCCGTCATCGTCGCCGGCGTGATCAGCATCGGCGCCGACACTGGCTGCCCCGTCGTCGTTGTCAGCATCCGTCACCCGCATTGCTACTATCATCATCGTGTCTACCGTTGTCGACGTTGCGATGGTACCGCGCCCACCCAAGTCGCCGGCTCGCACTGAAGTGCCCGCTGGGATGTGCCGAGCGGTCAGGGTCAGCGTTCGCGTCGGTCGCGCCAAACTCGCTGGCCGCTGCGCGCGCGAGCATGCGCGGGCTAGCGCGGCCGCAGGGATGCACCAGCCAACATCCAGCACTCATCGCAATCGCTCCCGCACGGGTTTTGCAAACCAAGTTGCGGGTGGATCGGTGGGTGGGATGATTGCGCGAGCAGTGGAATCAACCACTTCAAGTTCGGCAAGTGAACCGCACCCCGTAGAATGCACCACACTGTTTGCACCGCATGGTGTGCACCACAAAGATTGCACCACACAGATTGCACCACGAAGTACGCTAGAACCCATTATTCGGGGTCCACGCTGGCTAGCATGGAGATGCCGATTTGTTTTCTAAGGATATTCTGGAGTCGCACTTTGGCAAGATCGGGCGCGTCGTGAAGATGCTCGTCGCGCATTCGAACGTGAGTTCGGGCGGCGCCCAGGGGAAGGTGGCGCCGTTGGGGCGGAGGCGGCCCGGGTCCATCGGCTTCGTTGTCATGGCGGACCCCGAGATCGTCGAGCGCATTGTGCAGTTGGGCAGGCAGCAGACGATAGCGGGCAAGTGCGTGCTGGTGGAGCCCTTCGAGGCGGCCGCCTCCCAGGCGAAGGGGCTCAGGCAGACGGACGGTGCAGAACCGTCGACAAAGCTGCACGAAACCATCGCCGCTGCAGCACGCTAGGTTCGCGTCGTGTCGACGCGGCGGCGGTGCCGGCGCAGGCGATCGAGGTTGAAGGCTGTTGGCGGCCAGAATGTTGCCAATGTCGGGCATTTCTGGGTGTCGGAAAGCTACGATCGGTCAAGGTTGACCAATCCAATCCACGCGGTGTCGGATACCCGCGTATGAGTCGTCACGACACGAGTCTGCCGCATAAGCAGTCGCGGTTGAGGATGGGCTCCGCTCTTAGCAGGTGCACCGAGTGCATATCACACGGCGGGTCCGCCGCTGTGCCTCGCGGATAGTCTTGGGGAGAAAGGGCGCCGTTGTTGAGGCAGCCGTTCGCATCTTCTGATTTCTCCATTTGGGCCCCCTGGCATCCTGTGCTGATGCCATACTTGTCCGGAGTTTGTCTGAGCTCAGCGCATGCATGCCTGATGGATGGCGCGCAGTTGCCGAAATTGGGCAGGAGCGCGAAGCCGTGCTCGCCGTTACAGCTGTGTTCTGGTGTTCAAAAGGGCTGGATATGTTGGTACGTTCCCCCCACGTATCCAACCTTTTGCACCGATCCACATATTTTTCCATCCTATCTCATTTTTTGCACCGAGATCTGCACCGAGTCCGCCATCAATCTGCACCGAGGTAAAACATCGGAATGCAGGGAATCTTGTGCGAGATTTGACTGTTAAGACCAGGTGGCATCTACACAGGCGTTTCATAGGAGGCTCTGGCAAGGCCCGCACAGGGCCAACTATATCCGCATGAGGCTTACGCCATTCCGCGGACCCCCGACAGGTAGATAGTAGGCAGGGCGAGTGTAATTTGGGTTGCACGGTTTGCCCGAATACGGTAGAGCGCAGGAGGACGACGAAGAGCGGTGTGAGGTTTGTTAGGGTCAGGGAGGCAAGGAGAAGCGGGAGAGTGGGCACGATGTTGGAAAGTCTTGTTGAACATGTTGTTGAGACCTATGTTGGGACACAGTGGGGTTCGTATGTTCTGGTATGTTGTGGTAACCTTGGCGTTGCTTGAGCGGTGCAAGAAGAAGTGGGATGATGTTGAGGCGAAAGAGGGCGATGTGGCGATGATAATAATGAAGAAGAGGAGTTGAAGGGTTTACGATTTTTCTGTCAAACGTTGAACATCCATTGTATGTTTCGACCTTGACGTCGCGATCTACTCGAGGGGCGTATCCGATGTTCAGAATATCGAGGATTTCCCGAGCGGAACGGCCCGAAAATGTGCGCATGGGACGGGGCCACCAACAATCGTTTTTGAGCTCTTGTCCTGAGAGGTGCGTATGAGAGGTAAATCTATAGCGAATGGCCTTCGGCCCACCCCGCCACCGTGTATGGGTAATGAGTGAGAGGCCTCTTGGATGTACGCTGGCATCTCGTCGGAGGCCTCTCGGATGCCTCGTGGAGGCAGTGTTGAGGCCTCTGGGAAGTTGTTTGGGGGCCTCGTGGGGGGCCCCCTCCCGGAGAGCTCCAAGACGGCCCTCTGGGGCCGCTTGGGGGCTCTCTTGGGGGCGGGTGGATAACAACGGAGGAGGGGAGTCGGCCGATGTTCAATATTATACGCATGTTTATTTGCATGCAGCTTTGCACCCCTCGCCCCAACCCGAGCACCCATTCGCGCCTCCAGCGACGAACGCGCCGGTGTCGAAATCCTCTCTTCCCGTTTACAGTGGGGCCCATGCCAAGAAACGCTTTGCTCGCCTCCAGGGTGCTTTGGGTTTCTTGGGTTTCGATGGTTTTGCCATGGAAAGCGTGACGTTCCCACACCAAGAATCAATGGACGTCTTGGGGTCTCAGGGTTGGGTTTCTTAAGGAAGATTTCCTGTGGACTGGCCTCCACTGTAGCGCTGGACTCAAACACATGTAAAATATTGCGAAGGCCTTACGGCCGATGCCGCCGACCCTGTAGGCAGCGACGACGAAGACAATGGAGGTAGAGGAGTCCAAGAAGCCCTCAGATGGCTCGAACACGGCGCCAGATGCCTGCAAGGTCGTCCGAAGCCAGCTCAAGAGGCCTCCTCCAGGGTTCGGGAACTGCTCCAGAGAGTGCCAAGATAGGCAAAGAGCGCCCTCAAGTGGCCCGAGAGGGTTCCAAGACGGCGTCAAGCGAGGTCCAAAATCGCCCGCAGAGGCGGTCAAGAGTGCCGCCAGAGGCTGCCAAGAGAGTCTAAAAATGGCGAAGGGTCTCCAAGGAGCCTTAAGATAGGCTGAGAGGGCCGGCAGACGGCCCCGGAGGGCCAACGGAGCCCCAGGACGCAGGAGGATGAGAGGCGGGGGGCTGCGTATCCGAGGGGGGACACCCCATGGGAGTTGCCCCGGGACCCCCCCCCCCCGGCGGGGAAGGAATCAAGGGAATGGGGTTTTCCCATCGACTGAAGGACGACGTTGTTCAATTGTTGTGTGGACTTGTGTAGGGAGCCCTCGGAAAGCAGAAGAGGCGACGACGCAGTGGGGAAGACGGAAAAGCCTCTCCCACACGCCGACAGGGTCGGCGGATTCGAGCGCGCGCGAGGCAAGCAATGGTTCCTGTATCGAAGACGCTTACGAATCACCGGCGCCCCCTGCATGTTGGAATCGCCCATGTGGCCGTGCGTTGTGGCAAGAGTTCTGCCAAGCCATCGGACAATGTGTTCCCCCAGCCGTTGTGGAAACCTTTCGGGGAACACTTGGGGGAGGATGGCGGGGAAGATCAGGAGGAGGAGGACGAGGAGGAGGAGGAGGAGGAGGAGAAGGAGGCATCTTGAGAGCCTCGGGGAGCCTCTTGGAGGCATCTTGGGGGCCTCCTTGGGCCTCTTGGGGGCCTTTGGGGGCCTTTGGGGGCTTCTCGAGGGCCTCTATGGCCGTTCCTGGCCCGTCGGAGGCCGTCTTGGGAGCCTCTCTGGGCCGACTCGGGGCCATCTTGGGGCCGTCTAGGGGCGTCTTGGGCCGTCATGGGGGCCATCTTGGAGAGATCTTTGGGGGCTCTTGGGCCGTCTCGGGCCGTCCAAAGGCCGAAAAGGCGCAAATTACACAATCCGTCAAAGCCCTACGGAAAACCAATGGCTTTGACCTCGTCGGGCCTTCCTGGAGGACCTCTTGGAGGCCTCTTGTGCAGTCTTGGGCTATCCTGGGCTTATCTTGGGCAGGATTGGGTGCATCTTGGGCAGTCTTGAAGGCATCTTGGGGCCATCTGAGTCGTCTTGGATGTCATCTTGGAGGCATCTTGGGCCATCTTGGAGGCCGTCTTGGAAGACTTGTTGCGGACGTTGTGCGCGATTGCGGTTCTTTTCGAGTGGCCGGCGGGACGGGCCGAAGTCCCAGGGAAGAGCTATTTGGCAAAATGAACCGAATCCAAGCCGTAAGAAGTCCAGCACGCCGGGCACCCCTGTGGCAAGACCACAGGGGGCGGCGGATCTGATAGTTTTCAGCCCGTCCCGCCACCGTGCTTGGGTTGTAGTCATGAAGCCTATTGGATGTTCGCGGGGATCTCGTGGGAGGCATCTCGGGAGCCTCTTGGAGGCAGTTTGAGGCCTCTTGGGGTCCGTCTTAAGGCTTCTTGGAGCCTCTTTCGGGCCTCTTAGGGGCATCGTAGGGCCTCTTGGGGAGCCTCTCGGGGAGCCTCTTGGGGGCCTCTTGGGGCCTCTTGGGCGCATCTTGGGGCCTCCATGGGGGGCCTCTTGGGGCGGAAGGCTCGGATTGTCGGTTCGTGTTTCCTCTCTTGGGCCCCCTGTGTCGCCGTCTTGGGCGCCTCTCAGGCCGTCTTGGGGCGCTCTTATGTCGTCTTGGGGCCCTCTTGGAGGCCTCTTGGGGTGGTCATGGGGGCATCTTGGAGCGTCGGAAAACAGAAAAGGCGAGAACGCCACAATCCTTCGAAAGCCTTCGGGAAATCAATGATTGTTGTCTCTTGGAGGCGTCTTGGAAGCCTCTTGGGCATCCTGACTCGGGGCCCTCTTGGACCATCTTCCGGATCTCATAGGGGCCCTCTTGGCCCGTCTTGGGGCCCCCTTGGCTCCGAGAAAGTCACGCGAGAAGCCCCAGGGGCCTGCGGGAAGCCCCAAGAGATTCCTCTCGCTTCGCGGGGTGCACGTCCGGAGTACGTACAGTGAAGTCGTTTTGGGGGTTCTCGGGAGTTTCGTGGGGGCGTCTTGGGCCGCCTTGGGGACGTCTTTGGGGCCTCTCCCCCTTCCCTCCGTTTCATACTCCCTCCCCATATCCCCTTCCAGCGCCAGCACTAATCATGGGCGCCGCCGTGACCAACTTCCACTTGGCTGGCGCTGCGCCGCAATTCGCCCAGGGGGGGGAGATGACAGCTATGGGGCCTTTTGGAGGCTTCTTGGAGACTTCTTGGAGGCCTTTGGGGGGCTTCTTGGGGCCCCTTGGGGGCGTCTTGGGGGCATCTTGGGGCCTCTTGGGGGCGTCCTGGGCCGTCTTGGGGTGTTGTTCTGCCGTTTCGCCCCTTTGGAGGCCGTCTTGGGGGCCTCTCGCGGCCGCTTTGGGGCCCTCTTGGGCAGTCTTAGGGGCCTCTTGGACCGTCTTGGGGGCCTCTTTGGGCCCTCTTGGGGCCCTCTTGGGTCGTCTTGGGGCCCTCTTGGGGACTTTTTTGGTTGTTCTGGGGCGATTTTGGAAGCTGCTTGGGCCGCAAAGGCGAGAACGCTGAAATATCGCCAAAACCGTAGGAAAATTAATGATTGTGGCATCTGGAGGCGCAGTTGTGGGCGCTCTTGGGGCCCTCTTGGGCCGTCATTGTGGAGGCCCAAGACGCCGAAATCATTGGTTTTCTATAGGTTTTGGTAAGTATTTGAGCCCCAGGAGGGGGTCGTCAGCCTGGGTCGGTGGATGTGGCGTAGCGCTGGGGGGGGGGTAGGGGGGATACATGATAATGTAACACAATACAACATGTTGCAAGTATGCAATCTTTGGATACATTGGATACGTTGCATTATCGCCTCCGTAGAAAACGCTGCCGCTCAGCACGTCACCTCCGGACGTGGATGATATAGGCTTACGCCACATCCGCCGACCCCTTATATAAACTATTGCGCCTCCAGGACTGCATTTCACGAGGCTTGTCCGAATCATGACACGGCGCTCGACATCGTTCCTGTTGCGTCGTTGCTGTTATCGTACCACGTGGTACTCTTTTGTGGACTTTTGGTGGCACCTTGGCCTGCCTGCAGGCCATATCCGGCCGCCCCGAGGCATCTTGGGCCAAGAGTTGAGGCATCTTGGGGGCTTCCTAGGGGCCTCCTTGGGGCTTCTCTTGAGGGTCCCTCAGGGCCTCTTTCGGTGTTATTGCGGCATGGTCGCGGATACATACATCTATGTGTAAATACCTATATGCATGCATACACACATTCGTACACACACACACACACTCTCACACGCGCAAGCGCCTTTGCAAGCCACGGCAGACCAGTGTAACAGAACATCATGTACGAGCCCAGTGGACAAGAGCGGCGCTATCCGCTATCGTCGGGTCAGGCTTCATATTCGGCACCAGCGCAATTTGCTGAGGCCGTAGTCGCGCCACAGCGTTGAGCTCAGGCGCGTAGGCCAGGATCTCCGCTGCCCCCGTTAGCGGACCGCAAGCTATCTGCAGGCGGGGGTGACTTCAGTCACCCGATAAGCGAGGAGGAGCGAGGACGAAGAGGAGGAGGAGGAGGAGGAGGAGGAGGAGGAGGGAGAGTTGGCCTCTCTTTCCTCTTCCTCTTCTCCCCTTTATTTCCGTAGGTCCTGATTTCTTTGGGTTGCGGATCTTGTTGCGCAAGTTGGGAAAGGCTCCAAGGCGAGCTTGACGGGCCGAAACGGCAGCGGATACGGGTGAGAGCAGCACAGGGGAGCATGGGCATTGGGACAGGGCACGGGAGGCAGGAGGTCAAGCAAGGGGCAGAGGCGAGTCGCTCAGAAGGCTCATAGGGGTTCTCGCCCAGGGAATATCAGATTCACTATGTTTCTTTTGTAGCCCCTGACCTCTCAGCATCATCTTCTCGAATGTCCTCGGGTTTCAGCCAAGCTGCCACATTCTCTCTCCGTTGTTGATGCTCGGCGCTCCTGTCAGGCTTCTGCGTCTTCGTCGCAGCTCTATGGGCTCTCTTCTTCTCCTTAACCGTCACGGCTGCACTTTCCTACTGCATTGTAAATTGGCACGTTCGCTTGTAGTGTCGGAAGTACTGCGGGTCAGTTTCTTATTTGGTTGTTCTATGTCCGACGAAGTTTGCATACCATGTACCAGTCTCAACTATGTGCTGGGCTGTTTCAAAGCTTTATTCATAAGAGCTCCCTCGATTGCCATCCTCTTGTCTCGGCTCAGGCCTGACCCTTTCTTTGATAGGTAGTCGTACACCGATCTCACATCTGTGAGGGACAGGCGCTTCCTTCTCGTCATGATGTCCTGCCACCTCTTGAGGTCGAGCTTCTTCATTGGAATCTCCCCGGGCAATGCACACATCCACTCTCCAGCTTCCAAGGAGTCTGCTAGCTGTGATGCTTATACCGCCAATGTACTCCTGCACACACGTTGAGTCGATGTCGAACTGTAGTCCATCATCGCAGCCTTCATCAGCTTGCCACTCAGCACCTCGCACTCTGCAATGAACAGGACGTGGCCCCCGATGCTCTTGTACCTCGAAGCATCGTCGCTCTCAGGGTTGCCGGTCGCGTAGCCTGAGTCGCACATGATGAGCACAACGGCCTTCTCGAGGTCGATGTCGGTCGGAATTTCTGCATATCGTCCGCGCCTTTCTTGCCGTCGTTGATGGCTTCGTTGACCTTCACAAGGTCCGCCACGCAGGGAGCTACCATGGCTCCTTATTCTTGTCCAGCTTGATATGCCAGATCTGCTCGCAGCTGTCGTGATAACCGTGATGAGTTTCTCGTAGCCCTCCGCAGAGATGTCTCCTCTGCCTCTGTTGGCGGGCTCTCGAGCTCCTTCTTGCGGTCTCTAGGGATTGTCACTCCCCTCGTGTTCAGCGAGTAGCCCTTCGTCATCACTCCGACGTCTCCATTCGGTGGTCGTCGAATCTCGCGTCCTCCAGATACGAAATCCTCTGTCAGCCCCTTCGAGAAATCCGACGCCGTCCGCGAACGCTTGATGGCTGCGTCGTCCACTTCCGCCGAACAGATCCAGCCAGCAGGTCGTCCACGTGAGTGCACGGGATGCCCATCAGGCCACCAGCCGAGTCCCGCAGGAGATAGAACGGAGCGGGCTCTAGCACAGACTTCACCCATCAATCCGCCTCCTCCTCCTCGTCCTCCTCCTCCTCCTCCCCCTCCTCCCCCTCCTCCTCCCCCTCCTCCTCCTCCTCCTCCCTCCTCCTCCTCCTCCTCGTCCTCCTCTTCCTCCTCCTCCCCCTCCCCGAGCACCTCGCAGCAAGCTAACCAGAACAGACCGGCGGCCTCGGCGAAACCGTGGACCGCCCTCTTGGCCTGGAGCATCTGTCTGGAACGGAGTCCGGCCATTCCTCCGCACGGCTCGCCGATGTATATCTCGTGGCCGATACCTCGTCCTGAGAATCGGGCCGGACGAAAGGGGGGGTTTGGGAAAGGGGGGGGTACGAAATTTGCTGCATGCAGCTGGTTTCGGCCCCACCGAGGGGCCCATTCCTCGATGCATAGTCGCCTCCGGCGCCGGGAGGCGCCAGGAAAATCAGCTACGTGAGCTGATTCTCAAACCCCCCCTTTGCTATCCCCCCCTTTCGCCCGACCCGAGAGAAGTGCGCATTATGGATGCCCCCGCAGCTCATGACCATGCCGGAACTGGCTATCACAAGCAAGACCACAGTTTCCGCAGATTCCGAAGCCGCCGGTGCATCTCGCCGATGGTGTCCAAGGCTCTGATCTAGAGTCCTGCATTACCATCCTAGACTGCGCCTCGAACTTATTGTCGATGGTACCCTCGTTCTTGTCGGTGATGACCCACTTGGCTGGTATCACCAGGTCGCTCCTGGTCACCCAGATCAAGTCGCTCTAAACTCATGATCTCGCTCGCGTCCAGATCCTGCCATGCCTTCCATTCCTTTTCGCCCGAAAGCACAGGTCCAGTGAAGAGTCGACGCTTCTCTTCGGAAGGCTCCTTCAAACTGATATTATTTCTACCTCTTGGCGTGAGGAACGCGTGCCCTTCGACGCCAAAGATGAAGGTCTCCGTCGCCACGTCGTGCTCGGTGTAGAGCGCCTCATTCGTGTCGTAGCACAGGTACGAGGCCTCCAAAACGCTGTCGTCATATTCGTACACCTCGAAAGCGTCGCCTGTCCTGATAGAATCTGGGGCGTCGCCCAAAAGCCTCTGTCGTTTCGTCTCGCTTTCTGCCGCTCCCTCAGCTGGTCGAGTCGGTCTGCCCCTCTCGATATCCTACATCTCGCTCGGGCGCTCGATTCCAGCAGCTGGTGCGTGATAATCAAACAGATCTGGATCCCACGCTGCGCCCACTGGAATTTCGTCAGATCCTCAAGCTCTCTCCACGAACTGCCTCACTGCTTCCTCCAGGGCGTCGTCCTGCTTCGGCGCCGGCACCACTGGTCGATACGCCGTCAGTTCCACGCGAGGTGAAAACCTTCGCTGCATGAGCGGCGGATCCTCCTGCAGTGCCTTCGGTTCAGGCACTTCCTGCTTCTTGGAAGGCCCTGGCACCTCTGGAGGAGGTGCTGCTAGTGGAGGTTGAGCCGCGGCTTGCTCAGGTCGGACTTGAGCTCCATTCTCTCGAAACGCTGGTGGAAAAGGTTTTCGCCGAAGGTTTGTGGAGCCACTGCCGGCAGCAACGCCACCAGCGCCCATCAAGTCCGCCTCCCGCGCAGCCACGAGCCACGCCCCCACGTCCTCGTCGGATGCCCTGGCCAGGTGTTCTGGCGAGCACACGATCGTGATGCCGCGAGGCACGATCCAGATCGCGCGCTTGCCCTGGTGGCCGATGACGCGAGCGACTCCTCACCAGCTTTAAGTCGGGCCTGTCCCTCTACAGGGGGGATATTTAAAAATAGTCAAATAGTCTGGGGACTGTTTTTTGACTATGCTTGAACATGTTTGGAGCATTTTGGGAGTATGTTTTATCTTTCCTCCAAAATCCCCCTGTAGGGGGACACGCCCGACGTAACACCAGCTGATGACGCTCTCGGGCCTCTTGCCCAGCTCCTTGTGGCCGCTGTGGAATCTCCAGTCGCCCACGTTGAAAGGTCGATGAGAGGGTCGTCTCTGCGCATCGGGGGTGGACAGACCTCCCACCCTAACACGTCGATTAGTGAATTGTCCGTTTTCGGTTCTCGGGAGGGCGCCGCGGCCGTTATTTTCCGGGATTACGCCCGCCAGGTTTGGGCCCGAGGTCGTTTTCACTAAACCACGTTTTACTAAAGGGGGTTTTGTCCCTTCCCGAGCGCAGCCATCGCTCTCTGAATAACGTTGTCGTTCGCCACCTGAGCGCGCGCTGCCCTGGCAGCCTGCCGCAGGGCACACCTCGCGACCCTGGAAGTTTGCGTCGCCGACGCCGCAACTGCTCCGATTCTCTGAACCTCTCCGTCGCCCATCAAGTCAGCAGGGAGACTTCTAGTTCTTCGAAGAGCCCCCAATGCCGGGGGTAAACATGTACGACGGCCGAGAGAGTGCGTTGCTTGATGTATTTCCACGACTGCTTTGGTGACGCCCTCCTTGCCGGCCACCCGCTCCGCCCAGGCAACTCGTCGCCACGTGGCCTGCCACAGGCCGCCATGCCTTCCGACCGCAGCGGTGCGCCAGGCTACGGCCTTCGCGGCGGAGTCGAATCGGCAACCTCTACGGTGAGGGCCCATGCCAAGAGACACACTGGTTGCCTCCAGGGTGCCCTGGAGTTCTTGGGCTTCGATGGTGTTGCCATCCAGGGTGCCCTGGGTTTCGTGGGTTTCGATGGCTTTGCAATGGAAAGCGTGACGTTCCCACATCCAAATTCGATGGACGTCCTGAGGTCTCTGGGCTTGGTTTCTTGTGGAAGGTTCCTTGTGGTCGGGTCCCTACTGTACTCGACATGTGCTCGGCAAAGACATAGAGGAAGTCCTTGGCCTTGTCCACGATGGCGCCGAAATCAGACTCGCCGGCCCCAGACGCCCAGCACAACTCGTACGTCTCCAATACCGTTGTTGCGCTCGCCAGTTTGGGAACCTCGCCAAGTAAAGCCACCGCCTGAAAAGAACAACCCAGGCAAACAATGTTCAAGAAGTGCCACTCTGCGTGGTCCGCGTCCTTCTCGGCGAACGTGTCGAAGCCGACAACCATATTGAATTCGTCCACGGTGGAGAGCTTAGAGCTTGCTGGGTTTCGACAGCTGAGGTCGTCGCACTCGCTCGCAGTACTCGCGCGACAGGCCTTGATAGCTGTCTCCGACGCACGTGATATCCTCAGGCCGCTGAGCATCTCGACCTCGGACGCGTGGCCGAGGTTCTGGTGCAGACGCCGCACTGCTACCTTTCACGAGGTATATGATCCCATCCTTGCTTCTTATCCATCTCCATATCCTGCTCCGTACTCACTGAGTCTGCGATATGGGCACCGTACACCGTGATGAGAATGTCCGCGCCAGCGATCTTCATCACCCTCTGCTGCGGTGACAAGCTGGTCCAATCTTCCCATCCAAGCTCGGACCTTACTCCACGCTCGCTCTTCGCGTAGGCCGCCCTCGAGGGTGCATGAGAAACGTGTAGATGCGCAACGACTCACAGTAGGGAATTTAAAGTTCTCCTTCCCATCAGCAACTTCACGTTGGCGGAGACTCCTTCCAGCAGCGTCTGCAGCCTGTGTGTCGAACAACGTCAGCGGGGTGAGAAATCTACATCACCGTCTCGGCCTTCCCTGGCCCATAGCATCCCGGCGCCTTCTCTTGTCACAAGTCGATTCAGTCCGCCAATTCTTGCGAGCATATTTGGTCCACGCTGGGCCCTCCAGCCGAATCGGCCCCCTGCCTGTCGAGGAAGGGTTGGGGGGCGCAGCCCGCAGTGGCGGGGGGGGGGGGAGGGGGGCGAAGTATGGTTAGCACGTACTGTCAACCCGCATGGTAAGGATGAGCAACCTTTCCAAGGTTACCCGTGCACCCTTCCCCTTCGCCCATCCTTGGCCGCTTTCGCTGGCCGCGCCCCGCCAGCAACGCGCCCCGCCAGCAAAGTGCCGACGTGGCCTTCCAAGGGAGGTCCCTTGCGTCCTTGCCTTCCTTGGGGCCGTCCCAGGGCGCTCCCAGGACGCCTCACAGCCACAGGGCGAAAACCCAGAACCCAGACCCCCGACGTCGTGATTGTTTCACAACGTCGAGCCCCAGACGTCTGGGCCCCTTCCCCGAGACCGCTTCTTCATCCCGAGTCGTTTTCTGACGGTCTGAAGGCCCGGGACGGACCCCTCGGCCACGCGCAGAGGGGGGCAGGGGGAGGGGGGAAGGCTTCTTAGAAGCACCTCTGCTTCTCAGAAGGCGCGGGCCTTCCCTGTACATGCAAGGCCGGCGCCGTCTGAGAAGCAGCCCCCCTCTGAGAAGCTTTCCCCCCTCCACCATACCCCCCTCTGCGCGCCGCCAAACCCCAGGGAACAACTTCCCGTCGTGAGTTTTTCGCAGCGCGAGGGGAGTCCGCCGCTTGAGACATCGGGCGCCGCTCGAGACATCCCCACAAATCCGGCGCCTGGGGGCGCCGCTGCCAAAAACTTCCTTTCCATTCGGGCGCCTGGGGGCGCCGCAGCTCGCCTGACCCCGCGCGCGAGCAGCGAAGAGCCGCAGAACGACACGAACGTAATTCCCGAGGTCGGCTCGGACTCCTCGGCTGGGCGCTGGAGCCCCGCGCACGAGGCGCACGAGGCGCCCCACGGAGGCAGCCACGGACGGGCACCGGGCGAGAACGGAAGCTCGAGCACCCACGAGGCCCACGGGCGGGCAGCGCACGGGGCGCTCGCGAGGCGCCCACGGGCGACGGCCTCCTGGCGGCGGAGGAGGAGGAGGGGAAGAAAAACACACACAGACACAGTTCCTCGGCGATCCCCAGGAAGATATGGGAAGTGGGGGGGAAGACAAAAACCCAGCAAAGATGGGAAAATGTGTTATTTGTGTCTATTTATTTGTGTGTCCCAGGGCCCCTTTCACTCCTGGCGGAGGAGATGGAGGAGGAGAGATGGAGGAGGAGGAGGAGGAGGAGGAGGAGGAGGAGGAAGAGGAGGAGGAGGAACCCCAGGAGCGCCAGCCAGCCGCCCAAGGGGAGCCCACGTGGCGTTCACGGGCAGCCACGGGCGGCGACCTTGGCGGGAGCAGCAAGAGCTGCTGTCAGGTCTGGAGAAGGAAGAGCGCCAGAAGCATAAATTGTTGGCGCTCCGCGCGGCGCCTCCAGCGCCGCCCCTGGCGCGCTCCCCGCGCCAGGGAGGGGGGTCCAGCGCAGATCCAAGAAATCCGCGCGGAGCGCCAAAAGTTATGTTTATGGCGCTTTGGCCCGTCGATAGGTGCAAGCTGTTTGTGACCTGATTCGAATCAGATGTTCCTGTGATGTCAGGTGTTTCACTTCCAGGGCATACCCCTCAATCCTCTTCGCATATCTCGTCTTACTGCTGTCAAGGCAGAACGCGGTAGTCGCGCGCCGGGAACGGTGGGGCTAATTTGACACGTCGGTTTTGTGCGCAGTTCCTCTGATATGACGAGGCCGTTCAGGCATGCAGGCTGGATGTTAAAGAGTTCTGCAAAAGTCATTGTTCTGCTTTTTTGTTCCCGTGTGGGTACACGTACATGGAACTGGAGTGTGCGCATCCAATTTCCGATTCGGAGATTGCTAGAGAACGTACGGAGCATATGAAGGTGAGCCGAGAAGAGGAAGAAGAAGTCCCAAGGGAGCCTCAGAGGGCCCCAATGCAACGCCAAGAGGGCCCCGAGGCAGCCCGAGAGGGCTCGAAAACGGACCGAGAGGACCAAGACGACCCGAAAAGCTCCACGAGATCTTCAGAGGGCAAGGTTGCCCCAAGGGAGCGGCGAGACGGCCCCTGAGAGGATCCCAGGAGTCTCCAGCAGGACGAGGAAGAGCAGGATGGCGGGAGAGACGGCAAGACGAAGCAACGATCTCGGGCCCCCTCGAGGGTAAGGCCAGCTCGGCGTGCAGCGACGTCTGCATTCCACGCACACTTCGTGTTGGTCACCTCTTCTGTTGCGACTTCAGGGTCTGTTCCGTGCACCACCGCCCATCGCATCAATCGGTGGGCATCGCTTAGACTTGGCTGTATAGGCCCGTCTGTAGCATCCCTGTGCTGAGACAAGCGCGATGTGGTTCAGAGTAGACTGGAGTATCGGCTACCTGGAAGGGAGGTATGCCTCACGCCTCGAGGGAAGGGGTGGTTTGCAGAAAGTTGAAGCTGACCTGGTATGAACAGGCCTGTCCATAGACGATGTGCTGAGCCGCGCTCACGAGTGTCTGCGTGGCTGCCAGGATCCCGGAGGGGAGCTCGATTGCGAGTTCCCCGCGGAGTCGTTGGCCCTGCCTCCCACGGGGGACGCACGAGGCTGTCCGCAGCTCCACAAGGAGTAGGGGGAGAAAGTGGGAGGGGCCCCCACCCCCATGACCACAGAGCGGCATGGCCGACCGCGATCCGTTCTGCGCCTGCTCTTCCGTGCCGCGCGCCGCCGGAAAATGTCTGGCCGCGCACGGCGAGCTTCGCCGCCGTGCCAGCGCGGCAGCGCTCCGGGAGGGAGGCGAGCTCGAGACCCGTTCCCGTTCGGTGTTCCGCCCGGACTGGCGCGGGTTTCGAGCGCCCCCTCGTCCGCAGCCCCGCTCTTTCCTTCCTTTCTCGTTTATCTTTGGTCCTCCTCCTCCTCCTCCTCCTCCTCCTCCTCCTCCTCCTCCTCCTCCTCTTGGTCCTCCTCCTCCTTCCTCATTTCTCCTTGGTCTTCCTCCTCCTCCTCCTCCGCCTCCTCCTCGTCCTTCCTTTCTCTTTTCTCCTCCTGCCTCGCTCCTTCCTCTTTTCTCCTTGGTCCTCCTCCTCCTCCCCCTTCTCCTCCTCCTCCGCCTTCCTGAAGGCATCTTGGACGCTCAACGGGGGCCTCATGACTCTTCGCAGCTTCTTGGGGCCCTCTTGAGCCTCTCTGGGACCCGTCGGGGGTGTCGGGGCCTCTTTGGGCGCGAAAGGTGCAGCCTAGCTCTCTCGAACGGGCTCGGTTGAACCATCATCGGAACATCTATGTGGTTATTGGCGCCATCTTGAGCCCTCTTTGAGGGTTCTCGGGGGGTGCTAGGGCAGTGTTGGACCGTCTTGGGGGCTTATTGGAATATGTGAGGCTTACCCGAGGCGGTATGACGCCGGAAAGTATCGGAAGAAAAACACACATGTCGATTGTCGTTGTTTCCATGTGGTTCGCCTTTGGGGGGCTACATGTTTTTGTCTTGTATCCCTTTTGTATTTTCCTGTGGAGGTGGGGCTCGCCCACCTCAACCCTTCTTGTTGTTTCCTGCTCCTCTTTTCCCTGCACATCTCCCTCCAATGGAGCCTCTTCTTTTTGTTCATGTGACCCTAGTTGTTGTTCCTACCACCCTTGTCTTCTTTCCTCCGGGGGGGGTCTCCCGGCCCGTGCGGGGGGCCGATCAGGGGAGGGCCTAGGGTCTCTGCACTCGTTGTTGTTTTTCCTGTGACCCTCATTATTTCCTGTAACTTTTTTTTTTTTCCTGTGGACCTTTTTGTTCCCCCTGTTCGGCCGCCCCCGCCGGGGGGGAGGGGGGTCTGAGAGGAGAGGGGAGGGAGGGGAATGGGAGTGGGGTCTGAGGAGGAGTGCTGCGGGGGGCCTCCAGAGGCGCCAGGTCGTGGATTCGTACACGGGGGAGGGCTCCCTGTGGTCCCTGGGCTTATCGTGGGCCCAGGATGGACCCTGCTGGGTTCGGTCAATATGTACAGTTCTCGTCGCCTGACCTCGCCAGAATTGCGGCGCCATGATTGTTGTTGCAATGTCTGCCCCCCGAGGTATGGAGAGTTCCTGGGATTTTTGTCATTCCGACTCCTTTATTGAGTCCTGGAATTTGTGGAGGGCCCCCAGAGGCCGAAAACAGCCGAAAATGCCGCGTCGTGATTCTTTCACGTCGCGAGGATGGGGAGGAACTCCGCTCAAAATGGGTCCCCAGAAGTTCCTGGGGCTCAAACGCAGTAGTTCTCCGCGTTGCGTCCAGCTGCAGTGACGAGGAGGGCCCCCGAGGGCCAGAAAGTTTCGAACCTTGATTTTCGAGGGCCCTCCAAGAGCGGGCTCCGAGTGGATCCCCACTCTGAGAGCCTCACCCTAAGACCCTAACGCCCAGACCGCAGTCCTAAGACCCTAACACTAGTACCCAAATCCTAAGACCCTAAGCCTAACACCCTAATCCGAAGACCCTCACGCTGAGACCGGAACCCTCATACCCTGACCCTAAGACCCAAGACCCGAACCCTAAGACCCTAAACGTGATGCCCTTACCCTATGACCCGAAGCCCCTGGTCAGAATGCCCCAACCCGAAGGCCTTAACCCTAAGACCATGACCCAGACGCCCTAAGCAAAAGAAAGTATACACAAGTCCTTAGCATCAATACCTTATCCCTAAGACCGTAACCCTACGAGCCCAACCGTCAGACCCTAACCTTAAGACCCGAACCCTCACGCCCCAAGCCTAAGACCCTACCCCCCAAGAGGAGGCTAACCTTACGACCCTCAACCGAATGCCCTATCCTAAGAACCTTACCTTAAGTTCCTGAACCGAATGCCCCAAACCTAAGACCCTAACCTTAAGACCGTTTCCCGGACGCCCTAAGCCTAGGACATAAGATCCAAGACCCTAACCCCAATACCATAACCTCAAGACCCTAACCTTGATACCATAATCCTAAGACTGCCCCAACCGTGAGACCCTATCCCTGCGACCCTGCCCCTACGACCCTAACCCTAAGACCCTAACCCCAGCCCTGATACCCTGACCTAGATACCCCAAACCTAAGTCCCTAACCCGAAGACCCTTAAACCTCAGACCCTAACCCTGATACCCTAACCCTAGGACCCTAAACCTCGGACCTTGACCCGAAGACCCAAATCTGAATTCCCTAACCCTAAAACCGAAGCTGAATGGCCTTACCCTAACTCCGAACCATAATAACCTAACCCGACGGCCACAACCTTTAAGACCCTCACCCTGCAACCCCAACCCGTCCGCCCTAACCCAAGACCCTAATCCTAAGACCCGATGCCTACAACCCTAACCCTAAGACCCCAACTTTCAGGCAGTATCCCTAAGACCCTACCTCGAAGACCCCAACCCTGGTACCCGAATCCTAAGACCATCAGGCTAAAAGCCGAACCCAAAGACCCTAACCCTAAGATCCGAACCTGAAGACCCAATCCTTGAAACCCTACCCTTATGATCCGATACCCTAATTTCTAACCCCTGACGCCCTAACCCTAACGCCCTAACCCTCAGACCCAAACCCTGAGACCCTAACCCGCATGCCCTAACCCTAAGACCCGAACCGTAAGACCCTAACCCGAATGCCTTAACCCTAAGACGCGAATGACCTACCCCTAAGACCCGAGCCTTAACCCTAAGACCTCAATCCTGACATCGTAACGCCCTCACCTTGCCTTAGCCCTGCCCTGAGGTCCCCCAGACCCTAGCCCCAACACCCTAACCCTGAGACCCTTATCTTGGGACCTAGCCCTTTATACTCTAAACCTAAGACCCTAACCCGTAATGCCCGAGCACTAAGACCCTAATTTTAGGACCCAAACCCTAATGTTCGCACCTTGAGCGCCTGGACCTAGGCCACTAACGCTAAGACCGTAGCCCTAAGACCCTGACCCAAGTACCCTAGTCCTAGGACCCTACGCCTAACACCTTAATCCGAAGACCCGAACTCTAAGACTGGAACCCTCATACCCTGACCCTAAGACCTTAACCCTACGACCCCTCATCCGAAAACCCTGATCCTAGGACCCGAACCTGAAGACCCTAACCCGAAGACCCTAGCTCGAATACCCTAACCGTATGATCCTGACCCTCAGACCCGAAACAGACTTCCCCAACCCTAGGACCATAACCCTAAGACCCTTGCCCTACTACCTTAGCAAGAAGACCCTAACCCTCGGATCCTAGCCCTGAGGCCTTAGCCCTAAGATCGTTGTCCCAACCTCCTAAGCCTAAGACCAGGGCCCAAGACCCTAACCTAACCCTACGATCCTGACCCTGAGACCCTAACCCTCAAACCTGGACCCTAAGAGCCCACCTAGAATGCCCGCACCATGCGACCCGAACGCGAACACCCGAATCCTAGGACCCCAGGCCCAATATCCTACCCCTAATGCCCACACCCTAAGACCGCAACCCTTCAACCCTAACACAAGTGCCCTAACCTTCATACCCTAAGCCGCATGCCCTAGCCCTAGGACACAAACCCGAATGCCCTGAGGCGCTCAATCGAATGCAATCAATACACCTAGCACCCTATCCCCAAGACCTGAACCTTGAGACCCTAACCCTAATGCCGTGACGCGAATACCCTAGACCGAAGACCCGAATCCGAAATCTTTAAACTTGAGGCCCTGACCCTAAAACCCTAACCCTACTGCCCTGACTCCTGAGACCCTAACCCTGAGACCCGAACCCTTAAGACCGTAATACGAATGGCCTAACCCCAATACCTCAGTGTTAGACCCTAACCCTAATACCCTAAATCTGCGGCCCTAATCATAAGACCCTAACCCGAAGAACCTAACCCACATGCCCCAAAGCTAAGACCCTACACCCTGGAGAGGCTAACCGTGCGATCTTAAACCTAATGCCCCAACCCTAAGACCCTTACCCTAAGACATTAAACCGAGCACCCCAAGCCCTTAAGACCTTAAAACGAGCACCTCAAGCCCAAGACCCGAACCTCAGGACCCTGGCTCGGACGCCCTAAGCCTCAGACCCCAGACCCAAGACCCGAACCAATACCCTGACCTCAAGACCCTAGTCTTAATACCTCAACCCTGAGACCCTAAACCTAGGACCCTAACCCTAATGCCCTAACCCTAAGACCCAAGTCCTGAGACCCTAACCAGAGGACCCTACACTTAATATTCGAACCCGAAGACCCTAGCCCTAAGACGTCTTAGCCTTAAGAGACAAACGCCAAGACCTTAACCCAAGTACCCTGACCCTACGGCCCGAACCTGAAGACACTCAAACTGCATGCCCTAACCCTGAGACCCTAACCCTAATACCGTGACGCGAATACTCGAAACCGAAGACCCTAAACTTAGGACCCTAACCCGAATGCCCTAGCACTAAAAACCTAACCCGAAGGCCCTCACCGTAATGAACTAACCCTACGGCACCGTGCAACCCTAACCCGCATGCCCTCACCCTAAGACCCAGACC
>CAUYUJ010021148.1:520031-575031 GCA_963575745.1 Prorocentrum cordatum
CAGACCCCGCGCGCGCGTATCGGCGAACAAGAAGCTGCATAAAGCATGATTTCTCTGAGGTCGGCTCGGATTCCTCGGATCGGCGCTGGAGCCCCCTGGCGGCGCCTCGAACGCCCACCCCCTGCCGCGCTCCGCGCGCCAGGGAGAGGGGTCCAGCGCCGTTCGAAGAAATGTGACGAACGAACAATACACACACACACACACACACACACACACACACACACACACACGCACACACACACACACACACACACACACACACACACACACACACACACGCACACACACACACACACACGCACACACACACACACACACACACGCACACACACGCACACACACTCACACACACACACACCCATACCCATAAGGGGGTCGTTGGGAGGAGGACTGGCTATGGGTATGGGGGTTGTCGGACCCTAGGGAACGCTCCCGTTCGAGCGGGGACCCCCATCCGACAACACGCACCCATAGCCCTTTCCGAACCCCTCTACGGGTATTGGTGTGTGTGTGTTGCTGGTTCGTCAAATGAAAATGCGCGCGGACCTCCCAGAATTCATGTGCATGTTTTGTTGTTCCTCGGGTGCCGGCCACGGTCGTGCGTGTCCCTCTACCGGAGGGAATATTCCGAAATAGTTAAACAATGGTCAGGGGACGATTTGTTTGAGCATGTTTCGATCATGTTTGGGCATGTTTTGGTATATTTGTTAGCTCTCGTCCAATATCCGCTTCGAGGAGGACACGCCCGACCTGATCGTAGTGGCCCTTCGCCGAAGTGGCCTTTGGTGCGCGCCAGTCGAAGGGCGCGGGGAGGAAGGGCGGACTCGATGACGCATGCCGCTGCCGTCGCCTCGCGCGCAGCGATCGGCGAGGCGCGCGCCAAAGATCACCTCTGCCCAGGGGGCACTCTCTGCGCGCAGCCGAGACGCTCGGGGGGTCGGTCCGTCCCCTCCATGGTCCTCTCCGGCTGCCCCGAGTTCGGGAGCCACGGGGAGCCGACAGAGGCCCGATTCCGACCTGGTCTGACCCGAAGTCGAGGGCCCGCTGCGGATTCTGGCTCTGGTCCGAGTGTCATTCCCGTCGATGGTCTTTGGAAGCCCATATCAAGAGACACCTTGCTTGCCTCCAGGGTGCCCTGGATTTCTTTGGTTTCGATGGTTCTGCGATGGAAAGCGTGACGCTCCCACACCAGAACTCAGTGGACGTCCTGGGGTCTCAGGGTTGGGGGTTCTTGTGAAAGGTTGCTCTTGTGGTCGAGCTCCTCCTCTAGCCCAATGTGTGTCTGCCCCGCTCGCCCCGTCGCCTCTCGACGGCCGCGCCTCCCCCCTCCTCCCGCCTTCGGGAGCCTTGAGACCGGGGTCACTGCAAGCGGGGGCCAGCCCGACCGCCCGATCTTGCAGGATCCCGCAGGGCCAGGGCGGCACTGACCCCGGGCCTGGGCGCAGGATCCTGCGGGCCCCTCCGCACTGACCCGGACTTGGGCGCAGGATCCTGCAGGATCCTGCAAGGCCTGACTGGCCCGGGCCTGGACTGAGCCAGGCCAGGAGATCCCCGACGCCTCGCCCTCCTGCTTCTCCACTCGTCCCCACGCCCAGTGCGCCCCGCCGGCGCCGACCCCCGCGGCCAGCCTTCGCCGGCGCTGCCGAGGGAAAGTTTCTTCGCTCGGCTCCACCGACAGCGCGCGGCTGGTGTGGGGCCTCAGGGCACCGCCTGCGTCGTGCTTGAAAGGGCTTCGGTGGACAGGCACGCGAGCCCGTTTCCTTATTGCTTGGGGCATGACGGGCGTCATGGCCCCCGGCCCCTCCCCCCCCCCCCCCACACCTATGACGTAACGCTCCGCCCCCAGTGCGTTCCGGGCACTGCCGCCGTGCGCATCGTGATCCGCATCGGTGTCTGCATAGGAATCCGCAGAGGAGTCTGGTCCGCAGTCATCGTCGTCGCCGTCGTCGTCGTCGCCGACGTCGTCGTCGTCGTTGTCGCTCGTCGTTCGTCGCTCGTCGCTCGTCGCTCGTCGTCGTCGTGCGCGCGGACGCAGCTGGAGCCTGTTTTTTTGTTTTTTATTCCGGGCCGATGACGGCAATCATTTGGGGGGGGGGAGGAGGGGGCCTATGACGTCACGTTTCGCGCCGGCGGCGTCCGGGAACGCCTAGGAATCACCGAGGACGGGTAGCAGCAGCATGTCGGTGGCGATCTGCACCACAACGCTTGTGTACACCATAGTGCTTGCGTGCACCACAGCGCCTGTGTACACCACGCCGCCTACGTACACCACAGCAGCCGCGTGCATCACAGCGCCAGTGTGTGCCACAGTGCCTGCTGGCGCCACAGCGCTTGTGTACACCGCTGCGCCTGCGTACACCACATCAGCCGTGCGCAACACAGCACCAGTGTACACCACAATGCCTGCGTGCACTCAGCACGGCACCAGTGAATAGACCATTCTGCGGTGCACGCTGGCACGCGCACGTGCGCTGTAGTGCCGACCCGCACGACAGGGGGGAAGGGTGAGAAAGGAGGAGGAGGAGGACGAGGAGGAGGAGGACGAGGAGGAGGAAAAGGAGGAGGCGGAGGTGGAGGAAGGAGGAGGGAAAAACGTCGCATTCTACTATTAGCACTTCCCTGGCGTGGCGCTTAGCTGTCCGCAGCAGATCCACACTTACATGTTCCTTATACCTGTCTTGTGCACGCAGGCATTCTGGTGTACACCAGCGCTGCGTTGTACGCGGATGCTGTGGTGTATAGATAGGCGGTGTGGTGTGCACAGGCGTTGCGGTGCACGTAAGCATTGTGGTGTAGACAGGCTCTGTGTTGCACATGGTTGCTGCGGTGTACACATTCGCTGTGGTGTACACCAGCGCTGTGGTGCACGCAAGGATTGTGGTGTACACAGGCGTTGCGTTGCACACGGCTGTTGCGGTGTACGCAGGCGCTGTGGAGTACATAAGCGTTGTGGTGCACGCGAGCATTGTGGTGTACACAGGCGCTGTGGGGGCAGATCGCCACCTACATGCTGGTCGCGTCGTTGTCGTCGTCGTAGTCGTCATCGCCGTTGTCGCTCGTCACTCATCGTCGTCGTGCACACGGGCGCGGCTGTGGTGCCGCAGCCGCACGGCGGGGGGGGGGGCGTTACGTTATACCCCCCCACCACCCTCCCCCCCCCCCTTGACGCCCGTCACCGCCGATGATAACGAAACGCGCTCCACGTTGGCTTAAGTCGGGTCTGTCCCTCTACAGGAGGAAAATTCAAAAATAGTCAGAAAAATAGTCCGGGACGATGGTTCGAGTATTTGTTTGACTATGTTTGAGCATTTTGAGGGTATTTTTATTGTTTCGTCCCAAATCCGCCTGCAGAAGGACATGCCCGACCTAGCGGTATGGGGCCTTAGGGCACCGCCCGCGTCGTATTTGAAGCGCTCCGGTGGACAAGTTCCGAGGATCCTCGATCCGATTTCGAGTTCGGGCCGGTTCGCGGGTGCCGGCTTCGAGTTTTCGATCCGAGGGGGGGGGGGGGGGATTCGAGGGGGGGGGGGGCAGTTGTGTCTTCGTTGTCCTGGGCCTGGGAGCTACAGCCCTTCGGGTTCGGGAGGGGATTGAAGTTCCTTAGCTCCTTCTTTCTCCTGCTTGCTCCTCAAGGGCTCCTCGTCGCTCCCAGACCCAAAACAAGGGCTTCGCGCCCTGTGTGGCGCTCCCCGTGGCAACAGCTGGGATGTCCGGTGCGGCTGGCCGGGGCTCGCGACGCGACCTCGGCCAGGTCAGCGCTGACCCCAGGCATCGCGCGCCCCCGGCCCCGACAGAGGCATCTGGAGTCTCCCCTACAGGGAAGAGGCTTGGTGACCATTCGAAGAAAAAAAAACGCCATAAACATGAACTTTTGGCGCTCCGCCGCGCGGATTTCTTGGATCCGCGCTGGCCCCCCCCCCTCCCCAACGGCGCCTCCGGCGGCCGCCCCTGGCGCGCTCCGCGCGCCAGGGAGGGAGGTCCGGTGCGGATCCAAAAAATCCGCGCGGAGCGCCAAAAGTTTATGTTTGTGGCGTTTTTTCTGCTTCTAACCATGGCCAGGGTGTCGTGGAGGTTTGTCGACGCTGATCTTGGTCATGGTGCATGCCGGCCGTCACCGACTCGCGAGGCTGATCCGCGAGTTGACGTTGACCAAGATCGACGGGGACCAAGATCGGCACGACGGTTCCACGTTCAGTCTTGGTCATGGTCCCCTCTGTTCTTCAGGAAGAGAAAAAAGACACAGACACAGCTAGTCGTCGACTCCCAGGAAAATATCGGAACGTATGGGAAGTGGGAGGGAAGACGAACACCCAGAAAATCTGGGGAGAATCCTGGGAGTTGTGTCTACTTGTGTGTGTGTGTCCCTGGGCCCCTTGATCGCTCTTCCCCTCCACGGAGGCCCCTGGAGTTATGCTGTTCCAACCTACTTTAGCCCTCATCACCAGGAAGAATTTCGAGCACCAAGGAAGTACCGAAACTCGAGGGGGTTCTCGTGTCGGGCCCTGGGACACTGTTTCGACACTTTTCCGGGTGCTCGACATTACTTCTGGGATGTGGCCCTCAACTTCGGGGGCGGACAGAACCCCTAACAGTGACACGTCGATTGGCGAATTGTCCGTGTTCGGTTCTCGAGAGGGCGCCGCGGCCGTCGTTTTCCAGGCCTGCGCCCGCCAAGACTGGGCCTCAGGCCGCTCTCGCTAGACCACGTTTTACTAAAGGGGGGTGCCCATCCCCGAGAAGTACGGTGGGAACAGCACAGCCCTGGAGGTCCGAGGCGGGCCGGGGGCCCTCGGCCCCGCCAGGCGCCCCTGGGGGGTCGACAACGGAGGAGGGTCACGAAGACACAGGCGCGAGAGCAAGTCGGACACGTCCCTCTACAGGAGGAGTATGCAAAAATTGATGTTTATATTTATACGTATGTATGTCTATATATAAATATATATAGATATATATATATATATATATATATATATATATGTAGATGTAGATGTATCCGTAAGGGCTTCGCCCCCTGCCGCCGGCCCCCTCTCTCGGAGAATGGGCCGTGGAAGAGCGAAGTCATGAGGCTTTGGCTTCGCCGTGAAGCAGCGTCGGGACCTGTTTGTTTTTCGACCCTGGCCCGACGGATCTGCGTGAGGGGTGCCGCCGAATTTCAAAAATTGAACAAATCCCCCGTGTTTTTGGACCCTGACCCCGCCGCTCTGCGTGAGGGGTGCCACCAGATTTCAGAAATGTGGCGAATCCCTTGTGTTTTTGCACCCTGACCCCGCCGATCTGCGTGAGGGGTGCCATTGAATTTCAGAAATGTGGCAAATCCCAAATGTTTTTGGACCCTGACCCCGCCGATCTGCGTGAGGGGCGTCACCGAATTTCAAACATGTGGCAAATCCCATGTGTTTTTGGACCCTGACCCCGCCGATCTGCGTGAGGGGTGCCATTGAATTTCAGAAATGTGGCAAATCCCAAGTGTTTTTGGACTCTGACCCCGCCGATCTGCATGAGAGGTGCCACCAAATTTTAGAAATGTGGCAAATCCAATGTGTTTTTGCACCATGACCTCGCCGCTCTGCGTGAGAGGCGCCGCCGGATTTTAGAGCTGTGGCAAATCCCATGTGTTTTTGCACCCTGACCCCGCCGATCTGCATGAGAGGTGCCACCGAATTTCAGAAATGTGGCAAATCCTGTGTTTTTGGACCCTGACCCCGCCGATCTGCGTGAGGGGTGTCAATATTTACCCACCTCAGCAATTCAGACAATATTATTTGGGCGTGGTAGAAATACCCGTTGTGGGCCTCCCCCCCTTATCGCGGTCCATCAACAAGGAAGAGTAAGCAGCAAGAAGTCAACAAGGAACAGTTTTTTTTTTGATTCGCGGGTCGAGAGCGCACCTCTTCCGGTCGAAGCTAAGCGGGCCGCGCGAAGCTTGAATTAACGGACGAGGCCGGGATGAGGCAAAGCCGCGGAATCAGGCGGTGCCGAAGCCGACGTATTTGCAAAGGAGCGCCTTTTCCATGAACCCGGTGGCGGAGTACCGGTCGAAGCAAAATGCTGTGGTTGGTGCTGCCGTCAACGGCTCATCATTTTACACCAGCCTCGAGTTGGCGGCGAGAGGTGACGCGCCTTTCAACCAAGTTGCGTCAGGGATCAGGGAGAGCGAGGCGAGCGACGCTGAGACGAAGTGCAGCGTTGTGCCATCGTACAGGGAGCAGGAGCGGGTGCCACAGGGCCGTGGCGGTTCATGGTGCCACAGGTCCAGGGTACAGGAACCGCAGAGACTTGAGGCGCGGCAGTCAGGATACGCCAAGACCATGCCGCCTGTGACGACCGACAGGGTGCCAGTGCACTGGAGCGGGAGGTGGAACGGATCCGGTCCTGCAGGGGCGAGCGCTCAGGACCGGGCCGAAGCCGCGCTGTACCAGGGCGTTGCCGTTGTCCGCGGAGCCCAGGGCCGGGCCGGGGCCGCCGAGGCGGCAGGGTGAAACAGGACCAGCGCGTGCGAGCGCCGGGCACCGGGCCGAAGCCGCGCTGTGCCGGGCGCGGCCGCCATGGTGGCGGGAGGGGGGGTAGCGGGCGGGGAAAGGGAGAAGCGGGCAGGGAGGAGAGAGGCCAGCCAGGCTGGCCTGCCAGCGCCGCGGAAACCCTGCGCCGGCACCCGGGCGGCCCCACCAGCCACCGGAGGCAGGTGTAACCTGCGGAATCAGGGGGGACTAACCGTCCCTATATCAGGTGTGAAGGAGGGAGGGAGTAGAGAAGACAGGGCCAGGCATTGCAGAAGGCGACGAACAGGTCGTACCCGAAGGAGAACGCCAAGAGACCTTGCCATGGACAGGAGGAGCGGTCAGGGCAGGGCGCCCTAGGCCGCGAGGTCAGTCAGGAGCGTTCGAGACAAGTCAGAAGTCAACAAGGAACAGTAAGCAGCAAGAAGCAGAATTGTAACAGTGGAAACTGGAAGCTGCAACTGGCACAGGAAATTGCACAGCTTAGGCCTACAGCCTGGTAGCCCCACAGGGGGGCCGGTGGATATATATATATATATATATATATATATATACATATATATATATACACGCATACAAGACTGCACTGGCGCTGCTTAGACTATGGTTGGCCATGTTTGGGCATATGTTATGTTTATTTCTACGGTTCCTCCACAATCCGTCTGCAGGGGGTCACGCCCGACTTGAGAGCAAGAGGAAATCACGAAGACACCGAAAATTAGGATGTGCCAACCTACGTTGGCCGTGATTACCAGAGAGAACTTCGAGCACCAAAAAAGTACCGAAGCTCGCGGGTTTTCACGCACCGGGCCCTGGGAGACACTCGTCCGACATTCTTTCGACACTTTTCCGGGTGCTCGAGATCATTTCTGGGATGTGGTCTTTATGTACGATGGGTGCAACATAAGCCGAGGAGTAAGATTAAGTCGGGCACGTCCCTCCACAGGAGGAATATTCAGAAATAGTCAAAAAAACAGTCGGGGGACGACTTTCAGACTATTGTTGGCCATTTGTGGGCACATGGTTTGATTCTTTTCTTATGATTCCTCCAGAATCCGCCTGTAGGTGGACACGCCCGACCTGAGAGCAAGAGGAGGGAAGGATGGCAGGGAGCGGGCCGCTTCCTCCACGCGCAGGGTTGCTGCTGGTCCTCAGTCAGGCAGGCCGCCCTCTCCTCCCGCCCAGGAGCGTGCGGCTTCGCGGTCTCGATGGCCCATCGGCGAGGCACCGCCAGCTCCAAGTCCGCGTTCTCCCCCCTCTGAGCCAAAGCCCGCCCCGTCATTGGCCCCCCACCCCGAGAGCCCGAAGAGGACCAGAAGCGCACCCAAACCTTGTCTGATCCTCGCGCCTGGAGCCTCGCAGGGCACATGCCGATTCGGTCGATCCGATTCGGCCTCGATCTCGCGGGGCGCAGTTCAATTCTGTTTCGATGTTCTGGCGATCTGATGTTGCCAGATGTTTGCACGGCACAGTTGTGCATCCTGGCGTCGCCGATCCGATCCGATTTCGACCCCGCGCTGATGCAGCCCCGATCATGTTGATTGATCGTGGGTGAGTGAGGGGAAGGGAAGGAGGATAAGACCGAGGAAGGGAGGAGGGGAGAAGGATCGATGGGAGGAGGGCAGATGGAGAGGGGGAAGGGCAAGCTAGGTGCGCTCACGCCTCATTGGACATCATATCGCTTCCTCCCATCCCTTCCCATGGCGCTGATTTGTATCTATCCGCGGTCGCGTTTCATAGCCGACCTGCGACTCCCACAGAGAGTTCATTTCGTGTTATGCGCAATCGGAACAGGGGACTGCGTGCACTGGAGGAGGAGGTGGCGGGTGAGCAGGACGATGAGCGGGAGGAAAAGGACCAGGACGAACAGCAGCAGGAACTAAAGCAGAAAGATCGGGAGGAACAGGAGAAACAGGGGAAGGTTGAGAAGGGAAAATGAGGGGGGCGACAACGATAAAGAAAGATTCGGATTCAGAAAAGTGGCCCGCGCTGGGGCGAGACGAACAGCAGCAGGAATAGGAGTAGAAGGACCCAGAGGAACAGGGGGACCAGGGAAAAGCAGAGGAGGTGAAATGAAGGGGGGGGACCACAACGAAGCAAGACTCGGATCCAGAAAGCGGCCCTCGCTGGGGCGAGAGCGAGCGCCAGCCTGAACGACGGGAGCAAAGCGCCGATCCGAAAATGAGGCCCACGCTGCAGCGGGAGCACTATTTCGAAACACCAAAAAGTATTGGATTGGAAAAACATACGAACAAAAAAAAACAAATTTGGAAATCTTGTGAATGAAAAATACGCGGAGGGCGGGATATATTATGGACAGCTTCAGGGGAGGGAGAGTAGTATTCATATTGCTCCAGTGGATCAGGGATGGGGGAGGGGGGATCGGGGAGGGGGGGGGAGACGAGGAAGAGAGGCGGGAGGAGGTCGCGGAGGAGGACGAGGATGATGGCGATCAGTCTTGCCTCGAGGAGCGGGGGGGCCCCAACGGCAGGAGCAAGAGCCGGAGCCGACGCCGCCGCAGCCGCAGCGGCCGCCGGAAGGAGCCCGAGGATGCCGGCGCGCGCAAGCGCAAGCGCAAGCGCGCCGGCGACGTCGGCGACGTTGTCGTTGTGGAGGTGTTTCTGGGACCATGTTTTCCGTCAAGCAGTGGCGCAGCGTCCTGACTCGCTTCTAGGCTCACCAGAGATGGTTCCAAGAGCCCTGATTCGTTTGCACGAGATGTTCTTATGTATAGCATTTCTGGCTGGGACCGCAATATTTGAATGCATCGGCCGTATGTTCTGATAACATTGCTGGTGTTTTTAGATTTGCTGTGTTATAAGAAGATGTCTTAGTAGGCCTATAGGAGTGACAGGCGGTCTGTCCCTGCTCGAGTCCGGAAGCGATGCCGAGTCGAATTGCCTTGGTCTAGGCCTCCCGAGTGGGGTCCGAGTAGATTGGGCCAGAGGATCGCGCCGCATCGCCGATGCATCGTCGATGCGGCTCGATGTGGAGCCAAATTTTCTCCACGCCGACGTCGCCGATGCATTGGCGATGCGGCGAGATCCTTCGACCCCGTCTGCTCCGACCACATCTTTGGAGGCCTCCGCTTGCCCAGAGAAGTGTAAGGGCTCGTGGGCGCCCCTGGGAGGCTCCGTGGCCACTTGGAGCCGCCTTGAAGGCGGTCTGGGGTCTTTCGGAGGCATGCTGGAAGCCCTCTTGAGCCATCACCATTACAACCATAAGTTGGAGAGGGGAAGGAAATGGAGGACGAGGAGGAGGACGAAGCGGAGGAGGAGGAGGAGGAGGAGGAGGAGGAGGAGGAGGAGGAGGTCCTCCTCCCTCTCCTCCCGTACACGTTTCTTGAGACCCTCTTGGGAGCCTTGGGAGCCCTTGTAGCGCCATCTTGGAGGACGCCTTTCTAACCAAGAGGCGGCGCGTAGTAGGGTTGCCCCTCTCGGGCAGGGTTGCCCCATGGGGGGGCGCTCTCGGGTGCTCTTGAGGCCGTCTCGGAAGCCTTGGGGGGCCATCTTGGGGTCAGCTTCAAGGAAACCGATCGAAGAGAGGGGGGAGTCCTTAATTTGCGCCCCCCCATCAGGAGCCCCAGAAGTTGCACATTGGAGCGATCTTGGGGTGGTCTTGGGGCAAGATTGGGCCCCTGATTAAGGGTTGGCTGCCGCTGGTGGGGGGAGGGGGTGATTACCAGTAGGGAACATCGATCAAGCTACCCCCCCCCCCCCAAGGACGGTCGTGTCGCTCACTCCCACCCGCTCCCCCCCCACACGTAAGTAGCACACGAGCCTCGGCATAGGCAGGAGAAGCCATCGGCTGCCATCGGGAATTATGCAGACAGACGCCAGCCAGGTGGGCGACGCCCACGAGGTGCGCCGCGCGTGTTAGGGCAGCTTGCTCATCCAATGGTCGCGGGGCGCCCGCACATGGTCGAAGATGTTGCCGCAACATGCATGTTGCACTTGTGGTTGACAGGGACTGTGTGGGCCTGCGCACGCGGGGGCAATCTGGTGGCTTCCCCGTCTCCCCTGCGAAAAACAGTATGAAGTGATCGCGGGGCGCTCGAACAGGATCCAGATGTTGCCGCAAAGTGCGTGTTGTATGTCTGTTGACAGGCATGGTGGGAGGGCGTTGGCATTTTCATGGGTCAATCGCTGGTCGGGTGGGGGAAGGGGCGTTTAATAGTAAGGAGCCAAGGTAAACCCCTCGAGGGTGAAGAGGGGAGTTGGATGAGGAAACGCCCTAAAATCGTAAAAACACCTCCGCCGAGAGGGCTGGAGGGATCACTCTGCAGACGTGAGAGTCCAACACAGAAAGAGCATCCGCGTCGATTTGCGCATGACCTCGGATGTCGGGGCTCGGGAGGCAAAAAGGCCCGAACCTCGAGGGGAGAATCTCGCCGTCGCCACGAGGAGCCCCCCCCCGGAGGCCCAGGCGGAAGAGAGAGGCGCACCAGCAGCCGTGCAGCGTCGATCGTCGAACTTCCTACAGAGGTCCTCCTCCTCTTCCTCCTCCTCCTCCTCCGGAGCCGCCGACGCGGCCCAGACCCCCCCTTGCCAGAGGTGGCCGCCCCGAGGTTGTCCTGCTGTGATGGGGGTTGCCGCGGCCCGCAGGCGCTGATCCCTGTGTGCCGCCCCACCTGGGGCTTGCGGCACGCTGCCGCCCAGGCGCCGCGCAATGCGCGCCGTGGGGCGTTGTGCCTGCGGCTCCATGCTGAAGCTGATCATGGCCACGTGGATTGGAGTCGTCGGCGCCCTGCGCTGGTGCTTCCTGGGCCCGTCGTACCCCCACTCGCTGGCAACGGAATACCACCACGACGGGGTCTCGACGGTGCTGCGCAACGTGGACATCAATGGAGTGCCTGGGACAAGGGTACGCGCGTGGCAGGCGGCGTACCACCATGCGGACACGGCGACGTACCACCACACCATCCTGGTCGGGTGGCTCTGGAGTCGGCAGGGTACGAAGGCGTGTGGAGGTGCCATCATGCTGAACGAGACGTGGGTCGGGGGGAAGGGCTTCTGGCGCTTCCAGTCGGAGCAGGTGATGAATGCGGTGATGGTGCTCCCCCCCAAGCCGAACAAGGCGGGCAGCCCCGAAGTCTATTCGGACAAGTGCGACCAGCGGCGGGCGCATGACTGGCGTTGCACGGTGGGAAGGATGGCGATCAACACGTGCCACGGCTGCGGCCCCACCTTCGCGGGCTCCTACGGTCAGAGCACCCCCATGCGTGAGAGGTGGGACCGTACCAAACTCAGCCAGGCGACTCTCACTGGTGAAGGGCGAGAAGAGTTGCTGGAGGAGTTGCAGAATGAGCCCGAGTCCCACCGTGCGGCCTTCGAGATGTTGGAGAGTAGGGTGATCATGACGGGGCACACGGCACACCTGATCAAGGAGCTGGATGATGAGGACATCCGCTACGCCACGAATGTGACGAGGACCCGCAGGTGCAACCTCACTGTGAGTATCGACGCGGTCGATGTGAGGTGTGCCGTTCGCAGTGGCAGCGGACGCCCCATGGGCGACACGTCGGTGCCAGAGACTCTCATGCAGAACTATCACGTGGTCCACGTGTGGGCGGCCTTCGAGAGAAGACAGAACGCTGAGTGTACGACCATCACCTTCCGCAAGTTCATGGTGGGCTTCAGCGTAGGCCTGCCCATGGACGATATCTTCAAGCCGCTGCTGGTGCCGAAGGATATGGCCTACGCTGCGGACGGTGCGGTGGTACCCAAGAGGAACGACATGTACATGGACCAGTCGCCGGCAGCACGGCAGTATGCGCTGAATCGGAGCAAGCAGGACGTGGTGCCAGCGAGGGGGTCGAGGCTACGGGACACCCAACGTGCGCGGCGGTGCCGCGCGGTGAGGGGCATGAGCATGAAGACGGTGATCTTGGAGGACTGCATGGAGGATGCCAATGCCTGGCAAGTGGAGGCCCAGACGTTCTCGTTCAACGCGCGGGCACTGAGGGACAAGGTCAATCTGTTCAAGGACAAGGAAAAGGCGGCAAGGGATGCGGGTGACTGCGCGATGGTCGAGTGCTTGGCAAAAATGGAGGTGGGGCGCGCCAGCTGGCAGACACTCGTGGAGTGGTCGGCGGCCACGGTGGGCGACCCGCCAGTTTTCGTGATGTTCTGCCGCCGCGTGAATTGCTACCAGTCGAACATGATCAAGAGTGTGTTCATGGTCACCGACCAGACTGGGGTTATGGGAGAAGAACTCTCGGAGTGGATCGACGTATCAGCGTGAGGGCAGCCACGGACCATAGCCATCACCAGCGGCGTGCGCTTACTTGTTCGGCATGCTCGGGTCGCTAGGTGTGAAGCTTGGGCGTGGGCCTGGCCATCGATGTGTGGCCGCGCACAGCGCCGCGCCTTCGAGCGTGGCTGTGCTGCCGCGGCACCAGGGTAAATATGTAGTGGTTTGAGGCCACGGACAGCGGGCAGTAGCTTATGCGATTTTGATATGTGCGTAGTGGCCCTCGCCCGCCTGCTTCTCGCCTCCTCTCCCTCGCGGCCGCTCGGGCCCTCGTTCGCCCCGCCTTCGGCCCCCCTCGGTCGGGCCCCGCGTCGGCCCTCGGTCGGTCCCGCCTCCTTGTGCGAGCAGCGCGGCGCGTGTAGCGTGCTTGTGTCCGATTGTTTTCCACGGCACGTGAGTTTGCACAGGCACAGTACATTCATTGCTCATCAGCTGCGTACTACTACTCCTCCTCCTCCGCCTCACTCCTCCTCCATCCTCTTCCTCCTCTTCACTCCTCTTCTATCCTCCTCCATCCTATTCCTCCTCCTCCTCCTCAATCCTGTCACCACCAGGACCTGCCGGCTCTTGAGACTGACCTGGGAAAAAGCAGCTGTGCTACGGCCCTTGCCAGCACGCTCGCGCAAGAGCGAAAAGGGGGGAGGAAGGAAGGTATCCTTGACTGCGGTGCGTCCAGCGCGTTCTGGAAAGGCTCTGCCGGAATGCGCTGGCTCTGGACACGAGAGAAGTTGGGCCGAAGATCCCCATCCCCCCTTGATTCGCCCAGTGTCACCATGGTAAGGCTCCGGGCTGCGCACAGACAGCCTCCCTCAAGAGGCCCTAACCTTGGCGCGCGGAGCACCCCAGGGGCGCTGCCCGAGGCGGCGCCGGGGTGTTGAGATCACCCTGGACTACTCAGGGGGCGTGTTTTGGCCGGCCTGGACTACTCGGGGGGGCTTGTTGAGGCCAACCAGGATTACCTGGGGGGACTGTCGGCGCGCAGCCCGAAGCCTCGGCATTACCACATGCGCTGTTTCACGCTGCATGGATCCACCGTTCTGCCCAGCGGTTGCCAGGGAAAGCGCCGCCCCCTCGGGCAGCGGCCCCGCGTTGCCCATCACGACTACGGTTCAGTCGGGCATGTCCCTCTACAGGAGGAAGATTCGGAAACAGTCTGGGGATGCATAGTTCGGGGACGATGGTTTGACTCATTTTGACAATTTTCGATTCTGGTTTGATTGTTTGCTAGTTTTCATCCAAAATCCGCCTGTAGGAGGACATGCCCATCTAAGACTACGGTAGTCCATGACGTCCGCCGTCGCGAGCAAAAGCCAAGCACCGCAAAGACGCAACGAGCCCGCCAGCACAATCTTTCTGCTGCATGTGTCCAGCCTTCTCGCCGTCTGGCCCCCCGGACGCCGTCCCCGCCGCCCGCGGGCCGCCCCGGTTGCTCATGGCGGAAGTCGTCCGCATTTGAGTGCTCGCCCTCCCCCCCCGCGGCCGCCCTGCCCTTCTTTTTCCCTCCTCCTGCATGCCAGCCAGTTCGCTTTGTAGTGCCCCTGCATCGCTGCTACGCTGGAGCGGATTGCCCCGCCTCGCTGCCGACGGAAAAGTGTCGAGCCTTCTCGATCCGTTAGGGCCCCGGGGGCCCGAAGTGTGGCAAGATCGCACGGCGTGGACAAAGTGCAACGTGGGCCTGTGGCCGCGCACAGACACACACACACACACACAGACACACCAACACACACAGACAGACACACACGCGCACGCACCCACCCACCCACCCACCCGCACGCACGCACGCACGCACGCACGCACGCACGCACCCACGCACCCACCCACCCACCCACCCACCCATCCGCCCACCCACCCGCCCACCCACCCGCCCACGCACGCACGCACGCACGCACACACACACACACACACACACACACACACACACACACACCACACCACACGCGCACGCACGCACACACACACACACACACACACACACACGTACACACACACACACACACACACACACACGTACACACACACACACACACACACACACGCTCTTTTTCTCTCTCACACACACGCACACCTCCTTGATATCCAGGATCCATCCCCGGGAAGGACCCCAGAGGCTCCCCAGAGGTCTGGACCCCACAGGTTCCCACACGTGGCTCCCCAGAGGTCTGGACCGCTTCCTCGGGACCGATGTCTCATCCTGCGTCGTTGCTTGACGGTCCCGGGGCCCGGTGAGGGCTTCCAGAGTCCGAGAATTTGCAAACATTATCCGCAGTGAGTTTATCACATGAGAGTGCGTCAGGGAAGGAGGAAGGCGAGGAGGAGGAGGAGGGCGACAAGGAGAAGGAGGCGAAGGAGGAGGAGGAGGAGGAGGAAGAGGGGAGAGAGGACATAGGATGAAAAAAGCAGGAGGAGGAGGAGGAGGAGGACGAGGAGGAACAGCACCAGCAGGAGGAAGAAGAGGAGGAACCCCCTGGGGGTGTCGCGGAGGACGTCCGCCCCCGCGGCGGCGTCCGTGCGGAGATCGAGTTCGCGGCGGACCGGCAGCGCGACATCGCCTGGGAGACCCGGGCTCGCCTAGAGGCGCAAAGGTCGGGCGAGATGGAAGTTGTGATCGTTGTTTTATGCTTTGTTTTGCCGACAGGCGCGGGCCCTCGCACGCCCCCCTCACCCCCCCACGGAGTAGATCTTGGCTGTTTGGGGCGCCTGTTTCGAACAGGCGGAGCCCCTCCCCACAGGACACGCTGCTGCAAGCAGTCGCGGTAAGCAGAGGTCCAGAGCCAGACTCCCCCCTTCCGCCCAACGTCGAGACGCCGAATCAGCAAACGTTCACGGTCGGGCCCGGCCGACGGGAATAGGGGAACGAACAATGACATAAGCATTAAAACTTGGAGGTCCGCGCTGGACCCCCTGGCGGCGCCTGCGGCGCCACCCCTGGCGCGCTCCGCGCGCCAGGGAGGGGGGTCCAGCGCCGATCCGAGAAATCCGCGCGGATCCCCGAGCTTTCATTTATGTCATTCTTCGGCTCGATGTGGAGCCCGATTTTCTCCACGCCGACGTCGCGGATGCGTCGCCGACGTCGTGGACGCATCGCCGATGTATGAGTGATGCATCGGCGATGCGGCGCGGTCCTCCGACCCCATCTGGGAGGACTCTAGACCTGGGCTCGCCATGCGACAAAGTTCAGATGAAGTGGCAGCTCGGGCCTGGCCGAAGACCGGGTCGGGCGAAGCCCGGATATCCGACGATATAATGTTTTGAATCCCACGTGTTTTCTTCGATTTCGGCCTTTGGGGCCCGTCCGTCAAAGTTGGATACAGGACGAAAACCTACCCCCGAAGAAGCGGTGGGCCACGGATTGAAAAAAAAACATCTGCGGATGGCAGGGAAGGTCTCCAGACGTTTTCGTCGGTTCTCCGCGGTGTTCCACCCTCAGCATGCTTTGCGGCAGCTGCACCTCGCGGAGAGCATCCCGGGGATGACCGATAGCACGCATCGTCGCTCGTCCCTCGTCGCAACGGTCGGATTCGCTCCGGAATCTTGCCTCAGAATGGGTCCCAGGAGTTTAGATCGGTTGGGGGGGGAGGGAGAGAGGGATGTGGAGGGAGGGAGGGAAGGCCGTGACCAAGACTCGCTGCGACCAGAGGAGACACTTCTTCGTCATCTGTAGAGTGTCCCTTGTGGGAGCACGATGACTGCATTCCTTCGGCGCCTCCTTGGGGTCCTGGACAATACTGACCTGACTTGGACCAAAAGCCAGCCTCTGTTGGGAATATGTGCTGCCTGTCGAGCCTGCCGCCGTGCCCGGGCCGAGGACACGAGGCCTCCGAGAGGCCTCGCGCGGTCTCCTGCGAAGCTTCGCGGAGGCCTCGCGGAGGCCTCTCGGAAGTCTCTTGGGACCTCCTGGGCGCTGGGGGCCTACTGTCAGGCGATCGCGAGCATGGATCAAGGGGGCGTGGATTCGCGACGGGTCCCGTTTCCATGGGAAATCGCGGGTTTCCGCCGCCGAGCGAGGCGGCACGGGCCGCTCTTTGGGGAGGGCACCTCCCCCGACCCATGGATTTGGCGACCGCGCGCCAAATCCATGGATCGCTAATCCATTTTCGCGCGCCTCCGATATCGGGCGATTCCTGGGGGCCTGCTGGCGGTCTGGGGGGCCATCTTGAGCTGGAGACTTCCAAACATCAGTTCGGATTCCCCCTCCTTGTGGCCTCGCAGGCCCCTCTTGAGGGCCTGATGCCGAGGGTCCTCTGTGCTCTCAAGGCCGCAAGGCAGACACACAACTCACAGTGAGCGTGGCCTCGTGGGCTGATCCCCAGGGCCTCCAAGACAGTCCAAGAGGGCCCACAAGAGGGCTCCTTCACGAACATCTGGGACCATCACAGGGCATATTCGACGCGGAAGCCTCCAACCACGCGCCTTGGGAGGAACAGCTATGCAGAGGAATCAGTAGCGCCCGAGGGCGCCAAGGCTCGACTCAGGGGACTTGAGGAGGCTCCGCTCAGTGCTTGCAGCACGGTGGCGGATTTCTCTTCAAATGAAAATGTTGATTGTGCGAGGTCCCCTGGACAGCTTGTCTGCAAGGGTTCTAGATCTCTTTTCTGAGAAATCATTTGGTGGGTCGCTGGGTCTGGAATATGTGGGGCAGTGTGGCCTTCCGTTGCCTCCCAGTGCATGGCATCAGAATTAGTATTAGGCCTAGCAGTCGTAGTCGCATAGGTAGTCACATCGGTGTTAGCAATCGTGAGAGTAAAAGCATGAGTACCTGTAGGTCTGAGTAGCACCTTTCCGGACCAGAAGGGGAAGCGTTGCTTCTCTGAGTTTGCGTGCGCACGCGCGTATGGATTTGCAACCGACGCGCATGCGTGCACATGTATGCAGTCGCCAGGTTCCCCGAAGTGTTCAGATGGTCGCCATTGGTAGGTCGTGTTTAGTGGTTGCATTTGGTTGAGTTGGTCAGGTATTGCGCATGGCTTATGCCTGTGTGTGCGTATGTACATGTGCATGTGTGTGCCTATGTGTGCGGCTGTGTGCGTGTGTGCGCGTGTGTGCACGGGCGTGTACAGGGTGTGTGCCAGGGGGGCGGGGGGAGGAGGTGCACGGTGTGCGTACGGGGCGTGTGCCTGGCGGGCGGGCGGGGGGGGGTGAAAGGTGTGCGTGCGGGGTGTGTGCTTGGCGGGCGGGCGGGAGGAGCGCAGGGTGTGCGTACGCATTCTGTTTAGTGTAAGTGATGTATTGTTTACGTGGCGTATGCTCGATATGGACATTCATGCGCTGGGAGCGTGTTGTACTCCTCCTCCTCCTCCTCCTCCTCCTCCTCCTCCTCCTCCTCCTTCTCTCCTCCTGCCCCTCCTCCTCCGTACAAGCAGCAGCAGTAGTTGCAGCATTGCTCACGAGTAGTAGCAGTCGCAAACGTCACCATGCTAGCCAGCATTCGTTGCAGCATCATGTTCCGTAGTAGTAGCAGCAGCACCAGCACGCGCATCCACATTCGAAGCCGCATTAGTAGAAGCACGAGTAGTAGCACTAGCAGTGCGCGCGGCACCAGTGGCAGGCGTAGTACTAGTGCTACTACGAGTAGTAGTCGTACCAGTACGTGTCGCAACAGTAGTAGTAGTAGTAGTAGTAGTAGTAGTAGTAGTAGTAGTAGTAGTAGTAGCAGTAGTAGTAGTAGTAGTAGTGGTAGTAGTAGTAGTACTAGTAGTAGTAGTAGTCGTATTAGTAGTAGTAGTAGTAGTAGTAGCAGCAGCAGTAGTAGTAGTAGTAATAGTAGTAGTAGTATTAGTAGCAGTAGTAGTAGTAGTAGTAGTAGCAGTAGTAGTAGTAGTCGTCGTCGTAGTAGTCGTAGTAATCGTAGTAGTAGTAGTAGTAGTAGTAGTAGTAGTAGTAGTAGTAGTAGTAGTAGTAGTGGTGGCAACAACAGACCTGCCTACGACTTAGTATTGGTAATAACCGTAGCACTAGTGATCGCCAGCCGTAATAGTGGTATTGACCGTACGTAATAATGCTAGTAGTAGTAGTAGTCGTAGTAGTAGTAGTAGTAGTAGTAGTAGTTGTTGTTATAGTAGTAGTACCCGTCGTCGTCGTAATAGGTGTAGTAGTAGTAGTAGTAGAAGTAGTAGTAGTAGTAGTAGTAGCAGTAGCAGTAGCAGTAGCAGTAGCAGTAGCAGTAGCAGTAGCAGTAGCAGTAGCAGTAGCAGCAGCAGTAGGAGTAGTAGTAGTAGTAGTAGTAGTAGTAGTAGTAGTAGTAGTAGTAGTAGTAGTAGTAGTAGTGGTAGTCGTAGTAGTAGTCGTAGTAGTAGTAGTCGTCGTCGTCGTCGTCGTAGTAGAAGTCGAAGTAGTCGTGGTAGTCGTAGTAGTCGTAGTAGTCGTAGTAGTCGTAGTAGAAGTAGAAGCAGTAGCAGCAGCCGTAGCAGTAGTAGCAGTAGTCGTAGTAGCAGCAGTAGTAGCGGCAGTAGAAATAGGAGTCGTAGTAGTAGTAGTTGTAGAAGACGTAGTCGTAGCCGTAGTCGTAGTCGTAGTCGTAGTCGTCGGAGTCGGAGTCGGAGTTGTAGTAGTAGTAGTAGGCGTAGTAGTAGTAGTAGTAGTAAGAACACGAGCAATAGCAAGAACAATACAAGAATTGTAGCCGTAGTAGTTTTAATCGTCGTAGTCAAAATAGTAATCCTAGTAAAAGTAGAAAGGAAAACAGGAGTATGAATAGGAGTAGAAGTAGAAGAAGTAGTAGTAAGGGCCATCAGGTTGACTGCTGGGCCCCTGCGGAAAGCTGTTTGGGGTAGTCTGGCGCAAGGATGTCATTCGCAATGCGAAGTCGTAGCTTATTGTAGGATGTGCCTTTATCCTTGTGTTGGACCGTAGTCACCTGGATAGTGCTGCACTCTCCCAATTGTAAACAAGACGCGTTCTGCACGTGTCCGCGTCGATGGAGGTAGTCGTGATCGGGAGCAGGGATTACATATTGGAAAGGCTTGCTTGTTTGCAGAAGCACCATTCAGGAGAATCGCTGGACCACCAGCGACGACCCCAACGCCCCGAAGGTCAACAGCAAGACCAGACTACGCGAGGAGAAACTGAAGCGGAAGAGAGCGATCGAAGAGCACCCAACCACAGGTTGTGTTTCTTTCTCTTCGGCCGCATTAGGAGGAGAGAATGTATTTACTCAGCTTGTTCTGCAAAATCACGAGCGCAAGTGCGTCATGCATCGGGTTGGCTTCCGTCCAGCACGTTTCGCATAATACGTGTGTCCAGCACGTCTCACGTAATGTGCGTCCCCCGATGGGAATGGAGTGTGGCAGGTGAAGATCACGGACGGACTTACTCATGTTTTCGACATTGGTGTCTGAATTGTTCGGGCTGTGCATGGACACCAGACTCGTTCTCTAGCCACACTGCACAAATCGTCTGTAGCACCAGTTGCCACAGCAAACCGCACCATCGCCGCAGTATTCAACAGCCTCTCGTAGAGTAGTTTCAGCAGCGCAGAAGTCGGCGGCAATCGAGGGGAAAATGAGAAGGAGAAGGCCTCCTCAGAAGGCGGCGGGACTTTTCAGAAGGCCTCGGGCCTTTGAGAAGTTTTCCGTGTCCTCGGGGAGGGCTCAGAACATGTCTCAGAAGGTTGGGAGATGTTCGAGCCTTCTGAGAAGGCCTTCTCCTTCTCACTTCCCCCTGGGATCGCCGCCGAAGGAGGGGGCTCGCGCTTGTTGACCTTCTAAAAGGGCAGGGCAGGAGTTCTTGGAAGGCCTCCCCCCTGGCTTCTTGGAGGGCACCCCCCTCGCGCACCTCTGCTCTCCCTCATCCCTCCTCCCACCTCCCTCCTTCGCCTTGCCCTCCTCCTACTCCTCTTCCTTCTCCTCCTTCCTCCTCCCTCCTTCTCATCCTCCTCCTCCGCCTCCTCCTCCTTCCCCTCTTCCTCCTCATCCTTCTCCTTCTCCTCCCCCTCACCCCTCACCACTCCCCCTCCCCTCCCCCTCCTCCCCTCCCCCTCCCCCCCCTCTCCATTCATCCGCCCGCCCCCTTCCTCCGGCCGCGGCCCAATAGGCGTCCGGGCCTGCCGGCGGGCATCCTTCTCCTCTTCCTCCTCCGCCTCCTCCTCCTCCTCCTCCTCCTTCCTCCTCCTCATCTTCCTCTCCTCCTCCTCCTCCTCCTCCTCCTCCTCCTCTTCATCATCATCCCTTCCCTCCTCCTCCTCCCTCCCTCTCCCATCATCCGCCCGCCCCCTTCCTCCCCTTTCTCCGGCCGCGTCCCCAGAGGCGTCGGAGCCTGCCGGTGGGGCCCCAGAGCGTCTTGTACTCCTCATCCTCCTCCTCCAACTCCTCCAATTCCTCCTCCTCCTCCTCCTCCTCCTCCTCCTCCTCCTCCTCCTCCTCCTCCTCCTCCTCCTCCGTCACTCCTCCTCCTCCTCCTCCTCCTCCTCCTCCTCCTCCTCCTCCTCCTCCTCCTCGTCATCACCATCATCATTAGCATTAGCATCAGCATCAGCATTATCATCCTCATCTTCGTTCCCCCTCCTTCCTCCTGCTCCTCCCAGGATCAATCAAAAGCGAGTCGGCAAATCGGCCCGGATCGGAGCGTGCGTCGGATCGGTTTGCACCGTGCATCGGCACGCCAGCATTCAGGGGAGAGGCCGCCACTCTGCCGCAGCACTCGCATGTTGGTGGAGGAGGCACGTAAGGGGAGGGGCTGGTCTGAACGAGACCCTCGCTGGCGGGAGTCCCCTTGGAAATCCCTTCCTCCTCCTTCCTTCCCCCTCCTCCTCCCTCCCCTCTCCCTCCTCCCTCCCTCCTTCCCTCCCTCCCCCTCCTCCTCCTCCTCCTCCTCCTCCCTCTCCTCCTCTCCTCCTCCTCCTCCTCCTCCTCCTCCGCCTCCTCCTCCTCCTCCTCCTCCTCCTCCTCCTCCTCCTCCTCCTCCTCCTCCTCCTCCTCTCCTCCTCCTCCTCCTCCTCCTCCTCCTCCTCCCCTGCTGCTCCTCCTCCTCCTTCTCCTCCTCCTTCCTCTCCTCCTCTCCTCCTCCTCCTCCTCCTCCTCCTCCTCCTCCTCCTCCTCCTCCTCCTCCTCCCAGCGTGTCCCTGGTTCCGTTCGGTTCGTTTCGGTTCGGGGAAAAGTGGTTTGGCTCAATACGGTGAAGTCGGGCCTGTCCCCCTTCAGGGGGATTTTCGAGGAAAAATAAAAAATACCCCAAAATATCAAAAAAAGAATCCGGAAATAGTCTGGGGATTATGTGTTGATCATTGTTTGACCATCTGGGGGTATTTTTGAAATATGTTTGAATTTTTCGGGGGACAGGCCCGACTAACAATACGGTTCCAGTTTCGGAGCTGTTTGAGGCGGTTCCCATTCAGAGGGTGGTTCCGTTTCAGCCGGTTCCATTTCGGTTCTCGGTTCTTGCAGATGACGTGTGCGCGTGTGCGACTACATGATCAGATGGAGGCGTTTGGAGGTTCAGTTCAACCAGGAGTCAGGAGGAACCCTGGGGCCAGGGGAGCCACTGGGCCCAGCTACCCGACGAGCCAGGTGAGCCACTGGGCCCAGACGTTCCGCATGGTGCCCTCGACGGACCCGTCGACAGCATCGTGCCCCCTGGACCAGGGGGCTCTGGCGACAGCGGGCGATTCCTCAGCGCCAGGATAGAAGACGCTTGGACTACGGTCTGGGACAGCACGTACCACTCACCCTTGGTATGGGTCATCCCAAAGGACAACTGGGAAGGCAAGGGCCCCGCCCGCGCCCTCGCCGGGCGCGCGCAGGATGGTGGGGGCCCCGGCCCTGGAGGCCCCGAGGACCCGTGGAAGCCCAGAGCGAATTTTCGAACCGTCCAAAAATGCGATTTGAACTCTTCCGCCGCCCTTCCGTCCCCAGCGCAGCCCTGGAGGCTCCGAAAACCACCTGGAGGCCCAAAACGCATTTTCGAACCGTCCAAAAATGCGATTCGAGCTTTTCCGGCGCCCTGCCATCCCCAGAGCAGCCTTGGAGGCTCCGAAAACCACCTGGAGGCACGAAACGCATTTTCGAACCGTCCAAAAATGCTATTTGAGCTTTTCCGCCGCCCTTTCGCCCCCAGTTCGGCCCTGGACAAGCGGCGAAACAGGACGAGGGGGCTCGGGGGCGCAGGGGAGGAGTGGGGAGCGGGTGGGATGGACTTAGCGCAAGAGTGGGCGTTCGCATCGGGCAGTTCCCAGGGGCCCACCTCCACGACCAGTTCCCGGTTCGGATCCACTGCCTCCGGTTCGGTTTGGTTTCGGTTCACGTCGTGTTTCTGACGGGTTCCGGTCTCGTCGGTTCTCCCTCGGTCGGTTCGGTTATGTGGTTCGCGGTTCGGTTCTGAGGTTCGCTGTCTTCCTCCTCCTCCTCCGCCTCCTCCTCCGCCTCCTCCTGCTCCACGTGCTCCTCCTCCTCCTCCTCCTCCTCCTCCTCCTCCTCCTCCTCCTCCTCCTCCTCCTCCTCCTCCTCCTCCTCCTCCTCCTCCTCCTCCTCTCCTCCTCCTCCTCCTCCTCCTCCTCCTCTTCCTCCTCCTCCCTCCTCCTCCTCCTCCTCCTCCTCACCTCCGCTCCGCCTCCTCCTCCTCCTGCCTCTTCCTCCTCCTCCTCCTCCTCCTCCTCATCCTCCTCTCCTTCCCTCCTCCTCGCTTTCCCCTCATTCTCCTCCTCCTCCTCTCCTCCCCTCCTCCTCGTCCTCCTCCTCCTCCCCCTCTCCCCCTCCTCTTCCCGCCTCCTCCTCTTCCTCCTCCTCCTCCTTCTCCTCCGCCTCCTCCTCGTCCCTCCTCCTCATCTTCCTCCTCCTCCTCCTCCTCCTCCTCCGCCTCCTCCTCCTCCTCCTCCTCCTCCTCCTCCTCCTCTTCCTCCTCGTCCTCCTCCTCCTCTTCCTCCTCCTCTTCATCCTCCTCTTCCTCCCCTTCCTGCCCTCCGTCTCCTCCTCCTCCTCCTCCTCCTTCCTCCTCCCCCCTCCTCCTCCTCCTCCTCCTCCTCCTCCTCCTTTTTCTCCCCCGGTCGGGGCTGTCCGCTCCGAGTGTGGTTCCACGAGGGGCCAATTTTCTGTTGCGGAGGCCGCCGCCGAGGCGCCTGGACCAGGGGCGCGGCCCCACAGGTCATGGGGGGGCCGCTAGGGCTGTTCCATTCTGGCCTTCAGAGGCCCCCCAGTCGGAGCTGTCCGGCCCGAGCGTGCCTCCAGCCAAGCTTCTGCTCGTGAGAGGCGCCGCCGAGGCGCCTGGACCAGGGGCGCTGCCCCACAGGTCATGGGGGGGTCGTTAGGGCTGTTCCCCGTTGGCCCTAAGAGCCCCCCAGTCGGAGCTGTCCGTTTCGAGTGTGGCCCCACGAGGGGCCAATTTTCTGTTGCGGAGGCCGCCGCCGCCGAGGCGCTTGGACCAACAGGTCAGGGGGGGGGTCGTTAGGGCTGTTCCCCGTTGGCCCTAAGAGACCCCCCAGTCGGAGCTGTCCGTTTCGAGTGTGGCTCCACGAGGGGCCAATTTTCTGTCCATGAGGCCGCCGCCGAGGCGCCTGGACCAGGGGCGCTGCCCCACAGGTCATGGGGGGGTCGTTAGGGCTGTTCCCTTTTGGCCCTAAGAGACCCCCCAGTCGGAGCTGTCTGCTCCGAGTGCTGGCTCCACGAGGGGCCAATCTTCTGTTGTGGAGGCCGCCGCCGAGGCTCCTGGACCAGGGGCGCTGCCCAACAGATCATGGGGGGGTCGTTCGGGCTGTTCCCCGTTGGCCCTAAGAGACCCCCCAGTCGGAGCTGTCCGCTTCGAGTGTGGCTCCACGAGGGGCCAATCTTCTGTCCATGAGGCCGCCGCCGCCGAGGCGCCTGGACCAGGGGCGCTGCCCCACAGGTCATGGCTGGGTCGTTAGGGCTGTTCCCCGTTGGCCCTAAGAGACCCCCCAGTCGGAGCTGTCTGCTCCGAGTGCTGGCTCCACGAGGGGCCAATCTTCTGTTGTGGAGGCCGCCGCCGAGGCTCCTGGACCAGGGGCGCTGCCCAACAGATCATGGGGGGGTCGTTCGGGCTGTTCCCCGTTGGCCCTAAGAGACCCCCCAGTCGGAGCTGTCCGCTTCGAGTGTGGCTCCACGAGGGGCCAATCGTCTGTCCATGAGGCCGCCGCCGAGGCGCCTGGACCAGGGGCGCTGCCCCACAGGTCATGGCTGGGTCGTTAGGGCTGTTCTCTTTTGGCCCTAAGAGACCCCCCAGTCGAGACTGTCCGCTTCGAGTGTGGCTCCACGAGGGGCCAATCTTCTGTCCATGAGGCCGCCGCCGCCGAGGCGCCTGGACCAGGGGCGCTACCCCACAGGTCATGGCTGGGTCGTTAGGGCTGTTCCCCGTTGGCCCTAAGAGACCCCCCAGTCGGAGCTGTCCGCTTCGAGTGTGGCTCCACGAGGGGCCAATCTTCTGTCCATGAGGCCGCCGCCGCCGAGGCGCCTGGACCAGGGGCGCTGCCCCACAGGTCATGGCTGGGTCGTTAGGGCTGTTCCCCGTTGGCCCTAAGAGACCCCCCAGTCGGAGCTGTCTGCTCCGAGTGCTGGCTCCACGAGGGGCCAATCTTCTGTTGTGGAGGCCGCCGCCGAGGCTCCTGGACCAGGGGCGCTGCCCAACAGATCATGGGGGGGTCGTTCGGGCTGTTCCCCTTTGGCCCTAAGAGACCCCCCAGTCGGAGCTGTCCGTTTCGAGTGTGTCAAACATATGAGTCGGTGTTGATGTATATGAGTAGGTCAGTGGAGAAAATACATCGCACACATTTCCAGCATGCGCTCGCGAGTGGAACTTGTTTCAAGTTGCGGGGGCGATGGCGTACAGCAGGCAACCGGCAAAACAAGGGTGTTGCCACACACGTTATTCCGAGCAGCGTGCTTCCGGCCCCCCTGCCCTTTGCCTTCTAAGATGCCTTTGGTGGAGCTTCCTCCTCCCGTCCGCCCTCGTGAAGCGCCTTGACTCTTCCTGTAACCGGAAGGGCAGGGGGGTCGTCAGGGCTGTTCCCCTTGGTCCTAAGAGACGCCCCGGTCGGGATTATCCACGCAAAGAGTGGTTCCACGAGGGCCCATTCTTCTGGCGCGGAGGGCGCTGCCGAGGCGCCTGGACCAGGGGCGCTGCCCCACAGTCCATGGAGGGGGCTTGTTAGGGTAGTTCCTGATTGGACCTCCGTCGGGGCATCCGCACCGAGTGTGGCTACACGAGGGCCCCAATTTTGCTTCGGAGCTGCGCCGCCGAGGCGCCTGGCCAGCTCGGCCTATCCCCATCAACCTTTCCCTCCTGGCACAAGGGGGGGAGGAAGGGGAGGGGGATGGGACACGGGCTGCCCCACAGGTCGGGGGGTCGTTAGGGTTGTTTCCCCTCTGGCCCTAAGAGACCCCCGCAGTCGGGACACGACCGCCGAAACCCGGAACAGAGGCATTTTTCCCTCCTTGCCCCTGGACTCGGGCCAGACAAAAGGCTACACCGCGGGCCTACCCCCTCCCCAGCCTCTGGCTCCAGGCTTCTGCCATCCAATAAAATTCAAGATTTTGGCAACAGCTGCCAAAGCCTTAAAGATGGGTTTAGGTACCCTATAAACCTTCCTCCTCCTCCTCCTCCTCCTCCTCCTCCTCCTCCTCCTCGGAGTGTGGGGAATAGATGGATCTGGGGGGAAGTTCACTAAGGACTGGCGGCTTCGCCGCTGTGGCTGGGCGTGTGTCCACTTGGGTTCATCTGGCCTCTTCGACTCCCTCCTCATGGGCACCCTCCCTACCAAGAAGCAGTCCTCTCCTCGTGCGGAGTTGTTTGCTCTCATTATGCTGGCACGTCGTACTACGGGGCATTGTCGTGTGTACTGTGATTATTTGCGGGTAGTTCAAGGGTCACGTCGCCCCTTGTGTGACAAACGTGGGTCTTCGATGCTGGATCTTTGGGTGCAATTTCATGATGTTATGTTCGCTAGAGGGGGATCTATCCAAGTGTTGTGGACGAAATCGCATTCGACCCAGGACCAACGCCAAAATATGTTCATGAGTGATGTAGAAGTGTATTTGAACAAGGCTGCTGATTTCTTTGCCGATGCTGCTGCTGACAGGGCCCAGATCCCCGAGGATTTTGTTGACCGAACCCGTCGGGCCGACAAACTTGCGTTTGATGTTTTGTCGCGGTTGTTGGCGGTCCAGCGTGAGGTGTTTTTCTCGGGAGGTCGTGAGACTTCGGAACGGGTTCCTAGGCGGCAGCGCGGACAGCAGACCAGTTGCGCTGAGAGGTTGTGTCGCTTGCGCGATAGTGGTCACTCTCCTGAGGTGCGTTCGGCGTCTCTCAAGTGTTCTCGATGTGCGCGGGGCTTCCCTTTGAAAGGCAAGCTGGCGGATTTTTGGCCTGATCCCTGCAAGCCTCGCTGTGAACTGCAGCAGCGGATTCAGTGTCTTCCTCCTCGCGTCGCCCAGGCCTCAGGGGTGGAAGATCCGCCGCCTGATGATCTGGCTGCTGTTCAGGGGTGTGGAACACCCCTGGACCACCCAATGTCGGAGTTTTATTCGCCCACGCATCGGTTGGCCGTGTTTCGAGGGGTTTTGTTTTGCGAGGTATGTGGTGGTTTTTGCACAGTGAACCCCCCTCGCATTCTGAGCAGGGCTTGTGATCGGCCCTCGTCCACTGGGAAGGAGGTTTTGTCGAGGATCTCCCGCGGGCTTCCCCCGAAGTCGGGCACCCGTTTCCCTGATGTGCGAGTTGGTGTTTAAGCGACCTCCCTAGAGGAGGATGACGCTTCAGATAGAATTAGAATTAGAATTACTCCTCCTCCTCCTCCTCCTCCTCCTCCTCCTCCTCCTCCTCCTCCTCCTCCTCCTCCTCCTCCTCCCTGTCCCTCTCCCTCGCCCTCGCCCTCGCGCTTCCCTCATCCTCCCTTCCCTCCTCCTCCCCCTCCTCCTCCCTCCACTCCTCCTCCCCCTCCTCCTCCTCCTCTTCCTCCTCCTCCTTCTCCTCCTCCTCCTCCTCCTCCTCCTCCTCCTCCTCCTCTCCTCCTCCTCCCTCCCTCCCTCCCTCCCTCCCTCCCTCCCTCCCTCCCTCCCTCCCTCCTTCCCTCCCCCCATCCTCCCTTCCTCTCTCATCATCCGCCCGCCCCCCTTCCTCCCCGTCCTCCGGCCGCGACCCCAGAGGCGTCCGGGCCTGCCGGTGGGGCCGCAAGTGGCGCGCGGCCATCTGCGCCGTCTTGCCCAGCGGGCTCGACGGGGCCACCAAGCCGGACGACCTGGAGGCGCGTCGCCCTTCGGTGTCGTCGCCGGCGTCAGCGTTCGCGTCTTCGCTCGGGGCTCAAGAGACGGGGGTCAATTCAAACGGAGGTCAGTCAGAGTGCTGGAGTTTGCAGGATCCTGCAGGGCCGGGGTCGCATTGACCCGGGCTTAGGTGCAGGGTCCTGCAGGATCTTGCACGATCTGGCAAGGCCTGGCTGACCCGGGTCTGGCTGACCCGGGTCTGGATTGACCCGGGTCAGTAGATACCCGATTCGGCATCCTTCGAAGAATAAAATTGGCAGAAGCATAAATGTGCAGGGGTCAGCGTGGACCTCAGAAAGGTAGTATTATCCTACGCAGGTTGTGATCATCATGTCTTCGCTCTGGTCCTCACTCCGTCCTTGAAACTCCTTCACTCGCAGGCTCTCCAGCACCTTGTTCTCTGGAGTGGACTGGGGACAAGGCACAAGCATGAGGCCTACGTTATGCCGCAAGGGCAAGAGCGGGCTTGCACAGTGGTCGCAATTCGGCAGCAGTGGTATTGTGGGAATCATGTGGCGGAGCCCTTGAGCGACATCTCTAGTGGAGCCAACATTCGGGGCCAAGGTGCACCTCGCTTCTGAGAGGGGGTCGAGTACCCCGAGGTCCCCACGCATGTTTCCCCCTCTTGGCGCTCATCGCGCAGCTGGGCACGGGCGAGGTCCAGAAGAGGCCGCGGTCCTTGCTCAGCTCTTCCTCCCCATCTACCAAAAATGGTATTCGTAACACTTCGCTTATGTCGGGCGTGTTCCCCTACAGGGGGATTTTCGACGAAAAATAGAAAATACCAAAAAAATATCCCTGGAAGGTAAAAAAAATACTCAAAAAATAGTCCCCAGACTATTTTTGAATTATCTTTTGACTATTTTGGGGTATTCTTTATTTTACGTCGACAATCCCCCTGTAGGGGGACAGGCCCGACTTAACACTTCGCGTACCCCCACCAGCCAATTCAGGAACGATGCCCAAGGGAGCTGCCCTTCATCGGGGCAGCGCGGCATCCTCTGGAGAGGTCTGAGCTTCTTGGGATGATTCGGCGTCCCTTGGAGGCCTCGTGGGCACCTCCTGGCAGCTCTTCGGGGCATGCTGGGGCGCCTCGGGAGCCTCTTGGAGTCCTCGTGGGACGCCGTGGGGGCCTCTTGGCGGTTTTCAGAGCCTCTTGAGACGTGTTCGGGGCATCCTGTGGCCTTTGGGGGGTCGCTTGGGGGCCGCTTGGGGGCCTCTTGGGCGCCTCTTGGGGCACTGGGAGCTCTCATGGGAGCGTCTCGGCCGTATTCAGAGCCAACCTCGAGGCGATCGATCATTGAAGGATGGCTTAATTAGCATCGCTCCTCCAGGAGGCCAAAATGGGCCCAGGGCTTGGGAACATGAATGATGTGTGCCGTCTCGCTGGTGCCTTCTTGGACGCTCTAACGCCCCGCCGCCCCCCCGTCCAGACCCATGGGAGGGGGGTAACGAGCGGGATCAAGACACCTCCTGCCCACGAGGGCACAAGCCGCCTCGCTCACTCCCGCCCGCCCTCCCAGCACAGAAGTAGCACCCGAGCCTCCGCACACCGCCCAGGAGCGCCACGCATGCCATGCGCGCCACGGGCTCCAGAGGTGCACCGGGCACCCTGGAGGCCCAGGCGCGCCACGTGCGCCACGTGCGGCGCGTGGTCCGCGTGCGCCGCGTGCGCCGCGCGGGGCGCCCGCGCAGGATCCGATCCAGACGTCGAGTCGAAGTGTGTGCTGTTCTGCTGTTCGGCAGGGACAGCTGGCCCGCGCGCAGCAAGCAGTACGAGGGCACCCCCGCCGTCCTCGTCCAAACACCGATGCACAAAGCGGTCGCGGGGCGCGCGCGCGCATGTTCCGAGGCAAAGTGTATGTTGTGTTGTTTTGTGGCATGGATGGTGGGGGGGGCTGGCTGACGGTCGGGTGAGGGAGGGCGTGTTTATTACTATTAGGGAACAGTTGCCAAGCTACCTCAAGCCGCAACCCGTGTCGTTCACTCCCATCCGCCTTCCCACCACATAGGCAGCATCCAAGCTTGGGGCCTCGATCCCATTGAGTTCATGAGTCCCGTCGGAAGCACAGAATGTAAGGGCACTGAGCGCCGCAAGCTGCCTCGCTCACTCCCACCCGCCCTCCCACTGCATAGGTAACACCTGGGTCTCAGCATAGGCTGGGGCCGCCATCGACAACCATCAGGAGCCACTGCAGACGCCAGCCAGTTGCGCGACACCCGCGAGGTGCGCCGCACGTGCCAGGTGCGCCACGCGCTCCAAGTGCGCCATAGGCAATATGTCGCACCCCCCCCCCCAACAACAAAACATGCAAGTGGCGGCGGAGTAGCCAGCACTGTGAATTGCGTGTGTGCACCCGCAAACACACATTGGCCTTCTTTTTGACAGGGATGGTGGGCCTGTGCAGCAGGCGATATGCCCCCCCAGCCCTGGCAAAGTGCTTTTTGCATGCTTGCCTGAAAGGGATGCTGGGCTGGACATTTAGCATTGTTCGCCACCCCCACCGTGTCTTGCAAAAGCCCATGCAGAGTGATCGCAGGGCGCCCGCGCATGATCCAGGGTCGGGTGCTGGGTGCGCTTCGCATTGTTTTTCCACGAGACGGTGGGGGGGGGCTGACATTGCGACAGCAGGCAACATGCGCTCCCCTCCCCCGCCGTCCCCGTCAAACGCTTGCGCAAAGTGATCGCCGGGCGCCCGCGCATGATCCAGGATGCTGGTGAAAAGTGCACGCACTCTGTATTGTTCTGGGCTGCCAGGGGATGGCGGGGGGGGGCTGTTGGCACTGCACACACACACACACACACACACACACACACACACACGCACAAGCAGGCCATCTGCCGGCCCCCCCGCCGCCCCTGTCCAGAGCCTCCTGCGCAGAGGCATCGAGGAGCGCCTGCGCCCTATCCAGATGTTGGTGCAGAGTGCACTCTGTATTGTGTCGGGTTGCCAGGGCCTCGTGGGGGGGTGTTGGCACTGCACACGGCTCGGCGGCGAGCGAGGGGGGAGAAACGAGAAGGAGAAGGCCTTCTCAGAAGGTTCGTAAGTCCCCTGGCCTCCTGAGAGGTTTTCTGAGCCCTCCCCGAAGGCACCGAGAACTTCTCAGAAGGTGCGAGGGCTTCTGAGAAGTCCCGCCGCCTTCTGAGAAGGCCTTCTCCTTCTCGTTTCTCCCCCCCTCGCTCGCCGCTCGCCGCCAAACAGCAGCAGGCAATGTGCCGTTTCCCCCCGCCGTCCCTGTCAAAAGCTCTCACGAAGTGGTCGCGGGGCGTCCGCACAGGATCCAGGTGGGGCGCGAGCTTCGTGCTGCGTCTTGCAGGGGATGGTTTGGGGGGGGGGGCTGCCATGGTTCCGAGTTTGTCGCCGCTCGAGTGGGGGCCGGGGTCGCTGTTATCAAGAAGGAACAAGGACAAGCCCATCCCCGAAGGGGAAGAAGGGGGGTCGAAGAGGAAGCGCCGCAGACCACCTACGCCCTAAAGGGCTGGTGGGATTCACCCCGCCTCCGCAGCCTCCTCCTCCGGGCACTTGGACCGAGTTCCCCGGCCTCAGTTTCGAGTTCGGCCCGTTGTGTAATTATGGGAGCAGACGCGCAGAAGTTCCCATCCGAGGGTCGATAGCACTGATCCCCGAGGGGGGAAGTGAGAAGGAGAAGGCATTCTCAGAAGGTTTGGAAGCCCCCCGGCCGCCTGAGAAGCGTCCTAAGCCTTCCCCGAAGAAACAGAAAGACTTCTCAGAGGGCGCGACGGCTTCTGAGAAGCCCCGCCGCCTTCTGAGAAGGCCGTCTCCTTCTCATGTCCCCCCCCCCGCTCGCCGCCGATCCTAACGTCTCCCCGATCATTCAATCCGCCCTCCTTTCCTGGCGGTGCAGGTGCGGAAGTTCGGATTCCTGCTCAACGAGTCGAGTGGCATCCTTCCGCCCTCAACGCCTTTCTGCTTCATGTGTCTGCCCACTTCTTCCGACCGACGGGCATATTGTTTGGAGCTCTCTTAGCGTCTCCCCGATCATTCGTGGCCCCACATGTCGCCGGGGATGGCGCCGGGCGAGCGGTGGCGGGGTGGCGTCAGGTTACTTGCTTGCCGGCGGGGGCGGCGTCAGGCGAGGGGCCCTGGCGTCAGGTCAGGGGGGGGGGGGGGCTTCTACAGTCGGCCCGGATTAGTAGGTCGACCACCCTGCCAGATCAATGGTACCTTCGTGTCCTGTGCCTCGCGGCCCATGCCTCCTACTTTCCAATGGCAATGTGGCACTCGGACGTGTCTTGTGTCCTCTCGCGTGTCCTGTCCAATCGAGTCCGCCTGTAGCGTCTCCCCGATCATTCGTGGCGCCCTCCCTCCCTGCCGGCGCAGCTGCGGAAGTTCGGCTTCCACCTGTGGAAGGAGATCGTCAGGGGAGCCGCCGGCACCGACGCGGAGCGGGTCCTCGGGCTCTTCAGGCCGCCCTCCGCGCTCTCCTCGAGCCCCTGCTCCCCTGCTCGCTGAGGGCTTGCACGCCGGCCACTGGAGTCCACGGCGAGCGAGGGGGGGAAGGGAGAAGGAGAAGGCCTTCTCGGAAGGCGGCGGGACGACTCAGAAGCCCTCGCGCCTTCTGAGAAGTGGTCTGTCGTCTTCAGGGGATGCTCAGAAAAAGACTTCTCAGAAGGCGGGGGGGACTTCCGAAGATTCTGAGAAGGCCGTCTCCTTCTCGCTTCCCACCCCCTCGCTCGCCGTCGATGGGAGCAGGCATTCCCAGATCCCAGTCTACTTTGTCCGCCTTCTCATCGCTCTCCTCGGCCTTCTCCTCCAACCTCCTCCTCCTCCTCCTCCTCCTCCCCCTCCTCCTCCTCCCCCTCCTCCTCTCCTCGGGTTTAGTGTCGACTCGATTCGTGCCCTCCTCTTCGGGGGGGTGGAAGGAGACCCGATCTACTTCCAACGCCTTCCAATCTCATGTTTACACCCCTTCCCTCCGACCGACGTGCAACGACTTCTGCCGTCCCTTCATTCGCGCGCTGGCCGGAGCGGGCACGAGCTGCTCCAGAGTTCCGTTTGGACTTATTTGGACCTACTTGTCAGGATTTGTTTGGATGCATGTTGATGTGTCTGCGCTGACCTTGATTTGTCTGGCTTGATCCCCACAGGTCGATCGGCGAAAATCAAAGTTTTCAGGACATCCCTTGCCCCCTTTCCTTCCCCCGGGCATCCATCCTGCCTGCCCTCAATCCTCCTTCTGTTCGCCATGAAGCAAGCCCAAGTCTCCGACCATGTGACTGTTCTGTCGCGGCGTGTTCTCCCTTCATTTCGGCCTCCAGAGGCCGCTTTCGGGCGAACAAGAATGGACGGGTGGCGGAAAACTAACCTTAAGTCGTGCCTGTCCCTCTGCATGAAGAATCTTCCAAAATACGCAAAAAATAGTCTGGGGACGATCTCTTTTGACCATTTTGGGGCACATGTTGAAAGTATTTTTCGATCATGTCTTAACATTTCGCCCAAAACCCCCCTGTAGGAGGACAGGCCCGACCGAACACTAGCCTCGGGGGAAGTGGTCGGGAATCACACCGGAGGATGTCTGGGAGCGAGTCCGGAGGGAGCCGGGGTCCCGAGGTTTTTGGTGCGCGGTTCCACGTGGCTGGCCGCTGCGCGAGACGGGCTGGCGCCGCGTCGGCACGGCGGCGAGCCCGCCGCGGGGTTGCCAGGGGCCCAGGACCGGACAGTATGGAACGACCTGGCGATCGCAAACCTTACGTCGGGCCTGTCCTTTTTTAGCATGCTTTCGTATTTTTGATTCTCAACATGTTTTACCATTTCGAAATGCTTCGCCCAAAATCCCCCTGTAGGGGGACACGCCCGACTTAACGCAAACCCTCCGATCGTTCGAGGTTGACAGGTCCGCGCAGCGTCGGAAGCCCAGGGTTTGGTCGTCACCGGCGGCCTCCCGAAGCATGTCGCGCTGGGCGGAGGTCGGCCGCTTTTGCAGGAGGCAGCTCCCGTTGCCTTCGATCTCCTGCTAACTTTCCTAGTATCGCTCGCGGCCGGGTCCTCTCGGGTCTTCCTTCCCCCTGCTCTCGAAGAAGAACGGCCGCGTAAGCACGAATGTTCGGAACTCCGCGCGGGTCTTCTGCATCGGCGCTCGGCCCCCCCTGGCGGCGCCTCGGGCGCTACCCTTGGCGCGCTCCGCTCGCCAGAGAGGGGGGGGCCAAGCAGCGGTGCAAGAAATCCGCACGGACCTCCGAAAGTTTGTGTTTCTGCTCGCTTTCTTCTTCTACTCTCGGTGGTGCGGTCCTTCATGGGAGCCTCAGGGTCCCGCAGTCTCTTGCGGCCAGCGGGATTTCGCCCAGACCTCGACGGACTTGGTCGACGCGTGGACGAAATCTGGACGACGGGGTGAAGAGAGGTGGTCGACGTCTGGACTCGAAATCGCGTGTCTGATGGGGCCGCGGAGGCCCACAAGAGGCCCCCAAGGAAGGCTCGCCCCACCCCGGGCTCTCTCCCCCCCTCTGCTCGGGTGCCGCGGCAGGCGCCCCTTGACGGGGTGCCCCCTGGGATCCCCCGAGAGGCCCGGGCGGGGCCCCCTGCGCGAGGCCCTTGGGGCCCCCAGGGGGGCCTCCAAGTCGGGGCGCAAGAGATGGACGTCAGTGCAGACGGGGGTCAAGAAGAGCGCTGGATCTTGCAGGGTCCTGCAGGGCCAGGGGTTCATTGACCGAGTCTTGGGTGCAGGATCCCGCAGGATCCTGCAGGATCCTGCAACGCCCGACTGACCCGGGTCTGGGTTGACCTTACCAGATGGATCGCGGGTCCGAGAGTCGGGGGTTGCTACAGGTGCCTCTGGCCCAAGGTGCCCCCAGCTTTCGGCTCAGTTTTGGGGCCCCGGGGGCCCTCTGGGCCTCGTGAAGGGCGCTCCGGTGGCCGTAGGCGCCTCCTCGGAAATCCTGGGAGCACCCTGGGCCGGGGGGCACTCCTCTGCAACACCCGAGAGAGGTGCACGCAGGGTGCACGCTTCGTCGCCTTACGGTGTATTGCCCCCCCCCGCTAGCGAGCACCCGAGTCTGGCAACCGCCAGTCGGCCGCCGCGCGCAGGGCGGACAAGCAGTCGGCCAGGACCTTCGGCTGGGAGAACAAGGCCCGGCCGCGGCTGCGGCACGACGGGCTGCCGCACCGCCTGGGAGGAACGAAGGGGGGCGGGAGAGGGGGCAGGGAAGGAGAGGAGGAGGAAGGGGATCGAGGAGGAGGAGGAGGAGGAGGAGGAAAAGGAGAAGCAGCAGCATCGAGAGGTTGGAGGAGGTTGCCCTCCATCTTCAGACTCCGTGGGGCCCGTCTCGGGCCACTGGGGCATCGACGCCGCAGTTTTCATGCTAGGACCTTGATGCGCCTGGTGTTCACGCGGTGCTACCCTACGCGCACTTTGCTACACAAATCGGGATATTCAGTCAGCACGGCATGCCCGAAGGTGTGGAAATGGCCCGGATACAGTCTGGCACCGCGTGTGGCAGTGCCCTTGTGTGGCTCAGGAACGGTCTGATTTGGTGGACCAGGATTTGGGGTCCCAGGCATTGGCCGCGGGTCAATATGATTCCTTGTTTTCTTGCCTCTGGATCCCCGTCCCTGCTGACGTCGCCCCGCCTGACCCTGCGCCCACAATTTTGTACCGTGGTCCAGACGGCCCCGTCGACCCATTCGAGTTCGATCCTGGGGAGCCGCTGTTCGGAGACGGATCGTGCCTCGAATCCTCCTCTGCATTGGTTGCCAGAGCGGGATGGGCAGTTATTTCAATAGACGATGTTGGAGAATTTGTGAAGGGTATATACGGTGCCGTCCCGGGCAATCTATCACAGATTGCGGGTGTGGCCGAACATCAAGGACTCTTGGAGGGCTTAAATCATTCCCCACTCGACCCTCCTTCCCCGCCGACCTCCCTCCATGTGGATTGTGCTTCCCTCTTTCACGGGATTGGCCTCCCTCGGAAGGCTGTGGATGGGAAGGGGGATCACTCGGCACATTGGCGGTGCATCAAAAACTCTAGGTCGGCCCCATGGCGCCTCACCAAGGTCAAGGCGCACCAAAGCCCGGAAGGACTCCACGGCCAGGAGCTCTGGCGCTACTGGGGCAACTATTACGCCGACCAGCTGGCGAAGGAGGGGGGGCTCCAGCATCCGGACGTCCTGGCTAACATAGGCATCCACGATGCCGCGATGATGGAGTGGGTGCGCGTAGCCTCTGCCGTCTCCACGATGTTAGCCCTATGGCCCTCGGCCAAAGAGCTGCGGGGCCCTCTCCAGAAAGTGCCGCGCCCGCCGAGCGCCCCCAGTCTGTGGCGGCGCCATTGGTTAGCATGGGGTGGCAGCAGGTGGCCTTGCACGCGCTGCTGCAAGACCTTGAAGGACGGGCCGCAGGCGCAGGCTCAAGGAGTCTGCGCCGCGTTGCCACGAGCAGCGCGCGCCATCATCACCCAAGACCACTCGACGGAGGGACGCCGCCACAACTTTTGGCTGGCGCGAGCTCAGAGGTCGAATGCCCCATGCCTGTTTTGTAACACACGCGGTGCTTACACGGTAAGCCGGGCCAGAAACTTGGCAGGAGCATGTTGTGATCTTAACAAGCAGCAGTTTGGCCAGCTTCGCGCAGGCAAGCTCCCCTGGCCCAGGGGACCAAGGATTTCGCGGCCATGGCCATTAATGGCTGCTCGCACTGCCTTTCAAGGCACGTGGCTGGAGCCGCTCCAGTTCGGATCATCGCATGGTTCGTGAACGTTGCGTGGCGGCATCCTTGTTTCACATGTGGGTTGCGGGTAAGATGATGGGATTGTGGTGCGGGGAGAGGATGGGGGAGATTCCCTGTGCGCGCGCCCGCTCACGCCTGTTTACGCCCGTCACCGCTACCAGGCGGCGGTGCCAGGACCACTATGGGAAAGGGGAAGATCATGGGTTGGGCGGATGCCTCCATTCTCTTCGATCCATAGCGTCCTGTTGCTTTCATGCTGGCGAGGCCAAACTTTAGTCATTTGCCCGTTTTCGATCGTTGGCCGGTTTCGGGTAGCAGCACAGAGCGTGCAAAAAAAAGAGGAGAAGGAGGAGGAGGAGGAGGTGAAGGAGGAGGAGGGAGGAGGACGGAGGAGGAGGAGGAGGAGGAAGAGAAGAAGGTAGGAGGAGGGAGGAGGACGGAGGAGAACGGAGGAGGAGGAGGAGGAAGAGGAGGAGGAGGAGCAGCAGGAGGAGGACAGAGGGGCCAAGTGGCAGATGGCGTTGCCGCGCCGGTCGGCAGAGCTGCACTCGGCCTCCCCGAGGGGCCCAGGAGCACAGTAATTACAGCCAGTTGCCCCCTCTATGCCTCGCTTCCTCCGCCACTCATCGGCTTCCTCCCGAGGGCCGACTTCACATTTCCTTGCTGTTCCGCGCTGTCGCTTCTATCGCTCAGCGCGTCCTCCTCCCTCTCGATTCCGTGCGTCGGGCCGCCCGGGACTCAGGGCTGGGCCTCCCTTCGCTGGGGAGGGCGGCGGCCGAAGCAAGCTCTCGGGGTGAGAGCCTTCAGCATGGCGGCGCGCAGGCTGCTACAATGCCGAGTCCGACCGACATCGGTCTCTCCCCCCCCCTTCCTTGTTGCAGGGCACTCGTCAGCCGCTGAGCGGTGCCCATGCCTGTTTCACCTCTCTGTTCGTTTCGCGTCCTGAAGGCGTATTCGGACGATTCACGGCGTAGTCTAGAACACGAAACGAGTGGCACGCTTGCCATGGTTCTTGCACAGAAAGGAAGGGGGAGGAGGAGGAGCAGGAGGAGGAGGAGGAGGAGGATGTGGAGGAGGAGGAGGGGGGACGAGAAATCGGAAAAGCAAGGCTTAGCGAGGGCCGCAAGAGGGGTTTCGGAGGGCGAGCTTGAGGAGGCGCCAAAGGCCGTCCTCCACAAGATGGGCTCATAGACCTGCAACATGCTCCCAAGAGACCTCCAACAGACACCCAAAAAGCCGACAAAGGGTTTCAAAAGGCCCCCGGCAACCGCAAAAGGCTTTGAAAAGGCTTCCCAGAAGCTTCCAAGGTCCAAGGAGGGCCCCAAGAAATTCTGGAGCAGACCCGGCTGCTGGATGCTCGCGGTGCAAAGTGCCACATGTTACGGCCTTGAAATTACGGAGAACGTGTCCAGGGCAGTCGTTTTGTGTACAGAGGCTGTCGGGTAGATCATTGGGGGTTGACGGAGCTGTATGCGCCTCTCGAATAAACGGCCTCCCCCGTAGACCAAATTTGCGGCCCGAGCCGTTTCGTTCGCCGGCACCGTAGCGCCGCTTCTTGTCCTCCTCCTCTTCCTCCTCCTCCTCCTCCTCCCTCCCCCTCCCTCCGCTCATCTCCCTCCTCCCTCCTCGTTCCTCCTTCCTCCGTCTGCTCTTCCTCCGTCCTCCCTCCCTCCTCCCCCCTGCTCCTCCGTTCCTCCCTCCTCCCCCCAGCGCCGAATTGTCGGCGTCAGCGAGAAGCGCTGGGGGGCGGCGCCGGGTCCACTTCGAAATCACAGCGACCCTCTGGGCACAGGTGGTCTAGCGCAACCTCCCGTGCCCATCCCAAACGCCTCTTCCTTTCGGGGAGGTGTACCATCCCCCCCCTCCCTGAGTTTATTTTGGCTTGTGCGTAGGGGGTGTGGCGAGCGGGTAGAGCGCCCGAAATGGCCGAAGATCGCACCGAGATGGCCCCCAAGATGGCTGAAGATAGCTCAGGACTGCTGAAGTAGCTCCCATCATGCACCCCAAGAGCCCCAAGAGCGTGGCAGCATGGCCCCAAGTGCTTTCGGAGTACCTTTGGGGCCCGGCCACGGGGCCCAACTCCTGGGTGGGAGGTGCGCGGTGCGCCGCGGGCGGGGACGGTGTCCTGCGGGACCGGCTGCACGGCGGAGGGGGCGGTGCCGTGCCGAAACAAAGGGGGCGGGGCGGAGGGGGCGCGTTGGCTGGTGGGTGGGGGGATGCGAAGGGGGCGCGGGCCCCAGGGGGTTCGCGCTTGCTGGTAAGTGGGAGGATGTAAAGGGCCGATAGTAAGGGGCCGGGGCGGGGCGGAGCCCTGCCGAAATGAAGGGGTCGGGGCGGAGGGGGCGCGTTGGTTGGTGGGTGGGGGGACGCGGAAAAGGCACGCGGGACGAGGGGAGGCAGTGCAGTACCGAAAAAAACGAGGTCGGGGTGGAGGAGGCGCGTTGGTTGGCGGGTGGGGGGATGCGGAGGGGCGCGCGGCATGGGAGGGGGGCGGTGCCGTCCCGAAATAAGTGGGTCGGGGCGGAGGGGGCGCGCTGGCTGATGGATGGGGTGATGGAGGGGCGCTCGGGATGGGGGGGCGGTGCCGTGCCAAAAGAAAGGGGTCGGGGCGGAGGGGCGCGCTGGCTGGTGGGTGGGGTGACGCGGAATTGGGCGTGCGGGATGTCGGGGGGCGGTGCCGCGCCGAAATAAAGGTGTCGGCGCGGAGCCGGGGCGGAGGGGGCGCATTGGCTGGTGGATGGTGGATGCGCAAAAGGGCGGGCCAGAGGGGGCGCGCTGGCTGGTGGGTGGGGGATGCGGAAGAGGCGCTCGGGATGGGAGGGGCGGTGCCGTGCCGAAATAAAGAGGTCGCGGCGGAGAGGGCGCTCTGGCTGGTGGGTGGGGGGATGCAGAGGGGGTGCGTGAGATGCGGGGTGGGAAGTGCCGTGCCGAAATGAAACGGGTCGGGGCGGAGGGGGCGCGCTGGCTGGTGCGTAGGATGCAGAGGGGGCGCTCGGGATGGGGGGGGCGGTGCCGTGCCAATATATAAAGGTCGAGGCGGAAAGGGCGGTGCCGTGCCGAAATACATGGGTCGGAGCGGAAGGGGCGTGCTGATGTGGCGCTCGGGATGGAGAAGGCAGTGTCGTGCCGAAATAAAAAAAGTCCGGGGCGGAGGGGATGCGCGCTGGCTGGCGGGTGGGGGGACGCGGAGGGGACGAGCGGGTGGGTGGGGGGATGCGGCGGGAGCGCGCGGGATGGGAGGGGGTCGGTGCCGCGCCGAAATAACAGGCTCGGTCGGGGCGGAGGGGGCGCGTTGGCTGGTGGGTGGGGGGATGGAGGGGGCGCGCAGGATGGGAGGGGGCGGTGCCGTGCCGAAAGGTCGGGGCGCCGGAGGCGCGCTGGCTGGTGGGTGAGGGGATGGAGGGGGCGCGCGGGATTGGGGAGGGCGGTGCCGTGCTGAAATGAAGGGGTGGGCATGCTTAGATTGCGTGCGCGTCGGCCCCGCCAGGGCGGCGCGCAAGTTCAGAAATCTCGCAGTAGAAGCTCTGCGGCAGAGCGCTGTGTGGTCATGCCGCTCAGGAAACGAGGTGCGGCAAGATCCGCGCACTGCACGTTCGTGTCGGAGGCACGCCTCCAGCACCAGCACATCGTACTATGATGCCCTCTCACGTCCTACCCTCTCCTCCCTCTCCTCCTCCTCTTTCTCCTCCTCCTCCTCCTCCTCCTCCTCCTCCTCCTCCTCCTCCTCCCCCTCCTCCTCTTCCTCTTCCTCTTCCTCTTCCTCTTCCTCTTCCTCTTCCTCCTTCCCTCCTCCTTCCCTCCTCCTCCTCCTCCTCCTCCTCCTCCTCCTCCTCCTCCTCCTCCCCCTCCTCCTCTTCCTCCTCCTCCTCATCCTCCTCCTCCTCCTCCTCCTCCTCCTCCTCCTCCAGCCCAGCACATCGTACTATGATGACCTCTCACGCCCCACCCGAGGGCGAGCAGAACCCAGCGTCGCGGGGCCTGGACCCGGACACGCCGCCCTGCGAGTGGGCGTTCGTCCCCATCACCGATTTGCTGCTGGTCGTCGGGGAGGCGCCGCCGCTACCCCGCGCGCGCCAGGGCAGGGCGCGCTTTTCTCCTGGAGGGTCGAGATGCAGGGCGGATTTCGCTTGGAAAACGATCGGGCGGGCCTGGGGTGTCCTGGAGAATTCCGTGCCGGATTTCGAGGTGATGTTCGTGCGGATTTGTGTTTTTGCCCAGGAATGAAGACCAAAGAGGACCCACGCGAAATTCGTGTCGTTGTTCGCTCGCCGCTTCGGGCAGAGGTCCGCGCAGAAATCCGCTGCAGCACGTCTGCAAGGCCGGTGCATAATGATACGGAAGGCAAAGGTGCGAAGATTGACAGCAGTTCTTGTCCAGTTGGAACAGGGTTCGCTGTCGGCGTCGCCTCGGACGTTGCCCATTTGGCACAGACGGTCGGCAGTCCAACAGCAGCCGCTGTCGGCGTTTGGTTGGATCCTTCGTCAGGCTAATTCTAGTTTTCAACTTCCCATCCAGGACGAGCCACTGTTTAACCACCACGCGTCAGGCAGCGAAGCGTTTTCTTTCCGTATGTGGAACAACGGAGATTTGGAATCGTAGGGACATCCTGTTCGCTTGGACTTCATTTGCGTGAAGTGGTCCAGACAACGTTTGATGTTGGGCATCGTACCCATGCTTTCCGTGCCCATTTCGGGCGTCCAAGACGTCGACGTCCACGGCAGTGGCGGCGGCCCCGCCACGGTGACGTCGCCAGCGCCCCTTTCGCAGGGTTCATTTCGATTCATCCGACTCGACGCGATGTCGATCGACTCCGATTCCGATGCGATTCGACTTGGGGCTCCGAGGTTGAATCTGCGGAAGGCCTCGCAGGTCGAGTTGCGAAGATGGTAGGATTCCGAAGGCCGTCTCTACGACTTGGAGGCCTGGAAATTGGCACCAGGACTGACACAGGGCTGCGCCTCCACCCGGGCAGAGGTGCTCCCAGATGCTGGTGCCAGCGGTAGCCCCTCGGCCGCCCGAGGAGCCCGAGCGGTGCCACCATCTTCTCCCCTCGGCAGAGGCAGCCGCCAAGATTCAAGGGAGGAAAACCGCCCAGACCCCGACAGCTGGCGTTGACTGAGCGGCCCCGGGAATGGACCAGACAGCCCTGCCCTCTTCGATCCCTCCTTCGGCTGCGTTTGCGACACGGCCTCGCCTGCCGGGGTGCTTACTACGGCGGTGGTTGCTCTGCCCTGCTGGTGTTGGCGCCAGCCCCGGAGCCTCCCAGAGATCGCCCACCCTCAGAGGCCCTCGAAGATCGCCGGAGAGGTCGCCGAAGAGGCCACGGGAGCTCGGCGGCCCTCGGCACGAACAAAATGGGTAGGGAAAGAAGGGGTACAATGCCCAACAGCAGGTCCTGTTCATTTTGAACAAGACTCGCGGTCCACGCCGCCGCGGCCTGTGTCCATTCGAGACAGAAGGCCGCCTGCCCAACAGCGGCCGCTGTCGGTTTGGGACAGCATTTGTTGTTGGGCATTGTACCCATGTTTTCCGTACCCATTTCGGGCGTCCACAGGCGGCGGCGGCGGCGATGGCGTGCACGGGAGGTGTGGCGGGTCGGGCCGTCGGGGGGGGTTGCCACCACACGGGGCCCAGGGGGGGGCGAGGGAGGCGGCGGTCGAGAATCGAGCGGCGCAGAGATCGCCACAGGGTTAAGTCGGGCATGTCCCCCTACAGGAGGAGTATGCAAGACCAGCCAAAAGATCGCAGGGGCAATATTTCGATGACGTTTTGACAATTTGTTGGGAGCATTTTTGGTGTATGTATTGCTGCTCGTCCAAGATCAGCCTCTAGGGAGACACGCCCGACCTAACCTTAGGGGGAAGCGAGTCCTGAGGGAGGCGGGTCCTGAGGTTTTTCCCCGGTTTCGGGCCCTCGGGGCCCTCAACGGGCCCCAGGAATGTCACAAGACGGCTCAGGATGAAGACCGCGTCATGGGGCCAGGCACCAGGGTGCAGGACACGTTTCCCTGAGAACCCGCTCCCCCCATGCCAAAGGCAGTCGAATTTCGAAGACGGTCGAAGGCCGTCGGACTTCGGAGACCTTCGCGGGTCGCCGAAGGTCGCCGAAGAGCTCCTTGGAGAGCGGCCGCGGCGGTGATGTCGGGAGGAGGAGGAGGAGGAGGAGGAGGAGGAGGAGGAGGAGGAGGAGGAGAGAGGAGGAGAGGAGAAGAGGAGAAGAGGAGAAGAGGAGAAGAGGAGAGGAGGAAGGGAGCAGGAAGGGAGGAGGAGGAGGAGGAGGAGGAGGAGGGGATGGGAGGGGATCGAGGAGGGGGAGGAGAGCAGCAGGAGGAGGAGGGGGGGGAGGGAGGAGAGGTGGAGGGGGAGGGAGCAGGGAGGAGGGAGGAGGGAGGTAGGAGCAGGGGGAGGGGAGGGAGGAGGGGAGAGGGAGAAGTGGAGCGGAGGGAGGGGAGGAGTGTAGGGAGGGAGCAGGGAGGTGGGAGGAGGGAGGGAGGAGGAGGATGGAGGAGGAGGAGAGGAGAGAAGAGATGAGGAGGAGGGGAAGGAGGGGCGAGGGGGAGGGGACGAGGGACGAGGGAGATGGCGGAGGGAGGACGAAGGAGGGAGGGAGGAGGGGCAAAGGGGGGGGAGCGGGAGGAGGAAAAGGAGGAGTAGGAGGAGGAGGAGGAGGAGGGAGGAGGGAGGGTGGGAGGAGGAGGAGGGAGGCTGGGAGGAGAGGAGGAGGAGGAGGGAGGAGGAGGTAGGAGGGGGAGGAGGAGGAAGGAGGGAGAGGAGGGAGGAGGGAGGATGGGGGCGGGAGGCGGGGGGGGGGGAAGGGGGGGGTGGCGGGGGAGGGATGGAGGGTGGAGGGAGGAGGGAGGAGGGAGGAGGGAAGGAGGGAGGGAGGGAGGGAGGGGAGGGGAGGGAGGGAGGAGGGAGGAGGGAGGAGAGGAGAGGAGGAGGAGGGCGGAGGAGGGAGGGAGGGTGAAGGAGGAGGAGGAGGAGGGAGGAGGAGGAGGAGGAAAGCGAGGCCTCGTCGTCGGTCGTCCGTAGTCGTCGGTCGTCCGTCGTCGTCGTCGTCGTCGTCGTCGTCGTCGTCGTCGTCGTCGTCGTCGTCGTCGTCGTCGTCGTCCCGTCGTCCCGTCGCCCGTCGTCGTCGTCGTCGTCGTCCCAGGCCTTTCAGAAGGAGGGGCCGCCTTCCCCCCCCCCAACCCCGCCTTCCCCCCCCATCATTCGTTCCTCCCTGAGCTCCGGGAGGCGCAATGTGTTCTACAAGAAGCAGGTTCGCCAGGTCTCGGGCCCCGGGACCGTCTCGCAGATCGATCCAGCTTGAAAAATGCCGCAGACAGATGAGGTCCAGGGCGCCAGTCGTAGTTTGTCACGATGTTGCGTGTTTCTGTCACGTCAGATATGAGGGCTCAGAGGGGGAAAATATACCGATGCCGCTATTCCAGATTTGGCAATCAGGCGGACGTGGTCTGATTTCGGGGGTTACGATGTGGGTTGTCTTGCAGGGCTCAAAGGGGGTCTGGGTAAAAAGCCGCCTTCTCATGGCTGGTCTGGGGACATCTAAATTGCTGCTCTGGGAGGGTTGTGATCTCCCTCCTTGATCATATAAAATCTGGAGAACCCTTCGTCGTCGCCATGGCTAGATTCGCCTCGAGATCTTGGTCAGAACGCACCCAGGGAGAAGTCCAGGTAATCGATAGTGGTATCTTGTTGTTCGTCCACTACCTCCCTCTCTCTCGTCCTCTCTCTCCTCCCCTCATCCATGTGGTCCCTCTACTCCTCCTCGGCCTCTCGCGATAACTGCATTTGGAGTAGTACTTTTGAATCTGCCTCCCTCCCCCCTACCTTTCGTCGAAGAGGCCTTTGAGGTCTGGGTGCTGCCAACGGTGTCCCTGGCCCAAAGATCGAGGAAGAAAAAGGACGACGTTAACATCGGGGGCTGCCAAGGGTGACCCTGGCCCAGGGTGCCCCCGGCTTTGCACTCCATGCTGGAGCGCCTGGGGCCTTCCGGACCCCGTAAGGGGTGCTTTGGAGACCGTGGAGGCCTTTTTGCTCAGATCCTCCTCCTCCTCCTCCTCCTCCTCCTCCTCCTCCTCCTCCTCGGGCACCTTGGGCCAAGGGCGCTGCCAGCGACGCCCGAAGACACAGACCTCTGCGGAGCTCCGCACGGATGTCTCGGGTCGGCGCCGGGGGGGCCCCTGGAGGCGGCGCCTCCGGCGCGCTGCCCCTGACGCGCTCGTCGCGCGCAAAGGTCGGGGGTGGACAGAACCCCCAGCAGTGACACGTCGATGAGTGAATTGTCCGTCGTCGGTTCTCGAGAAGGCGCCGCGGCCGCTATTTTCCAGGCTTGCGCCCGCCAGGTTTGGGCCTCAGGTCGTTTTCACTCAACCACGTTTTACTAAAAGAGGGTCTGTCCATCCCCGAGACGCGCTCTTCGCGCGCAGAGGGGAGGGACCGCCGCGCCGGCCCAAGAAAGTCGTGCGCATGTCAACAAGGTGGTGCTTATGCAGTTGGCCGCTCCTCTGCTGCTCGAGCAGGGGATCGGCTATCGAATCGATGATGTGTGAGTCCGCGGGTCTGGGCAAAATGCGCAGAACGCTCAGAAGATCTGCCGAACATTCCATGCATGTGTCGAGGGTTCGATCAAATGTCAATTCTGGGGTGCAGAAATTATGTCGGCGATCTCCTACTCGAACTTCTGGATGTTGTCAAAGATGTCCCTGGACCGATTTGCACTATCGGTAAACCGCGATCGTTCAAGGCTGAACGATCCACGCGGTCTGAGGAAGCAGCGCCGAGGTCGCCACTACACGGACTTGTTGTACAGAAGTTCGGGCTGGTCTGGTGTGTCTTACGCCAGGCCGATGGTGCCCTTCTGATTTCCAGACGGACAAACGGTGCGCTTTGGTGCCAGTCCAGCCCGGCTTGCTTCCGGCCCGATCGGGCCAGCCCAGCAGTGCTGGCACATGACCGTAGTTGTTCAGCAATTGGGCAGCGTGCGCTGCCCAGAGTCTCATGTGGCAAGCGGCTTGCGCATATACTTCTGTCAAAGGGTTCAGGAGGGGGCGCAGGCAGGCGGATGCTTGCAAGCAAGAAGAGTCTCGAAGGGAGTGCTGGAGGTGTTGGGATGTTTGATAAGAGCTCAACCCACCAACCCCACAAATGGGGACTTGGCATTTGCGGAATACGGTGTTCTGCGAGGTATGATGAGTTTGGACCCGCTCTCTAATTCATGTGTTCGAAGATCATGACCATGCCCCTGGATCTGGCTGACATTTTCTCTTGGTAAAGTAAGTAAGTGGAGATCGAATTTGTACCTTTGAGCTCTGAAGCGAAGAGGCAGGACAAAGGAGGGGACATGTCTAGAGTGTGTTCAGAGTGCTCCCCAGCTCTTCGCAGGGCGTGATCGGCGTCACTGCCGAGGGTTTGCTCGCGAACAACCCCTCTGGCCACAAGCGCGTGCCGCCCATCCAGTGCTTCAAAAAGCCGGGGCAGAAGAAGTCAGAGGCGGAGAAGGCTGCGTCATTGGGGGCAATCGTCGACCGCCGTCCGTTGCTTTCATCATGATTGTCCACCTGGAAAGGAGGTACCTCTTATCTTGCCGAACAGGGCTGGATGCGTTTGATATGCGCATGGCATTGACTTCGCTGGTTGAGTGGGATTTCCATTCTTGGTCAGTCGGCCACTTGCGCATGACAAACCAGACTTAGTGGAGCTGACTGTTTTCTCGGCTCCTATGCAAATTGCATCGAACGTCTCCCGCAGTGCAGTCGGGGTTCGATGTTCCATGGACTTCTTCCCTGGGTCTAGCAGCGAATGTCGGGTTAGCTTGGAGGGAACATGCGCTTCGTTCCGCGTCCACCGTTTGCCTCTCCCTTGCCCAGACAGCCTTTCAGTATATCCCCCTGTCTCCATCCTTCACCTCCGCTTCCCTTCACATCCCGTCCCCATCTCATCCCATCTCCCGCGCATCACCTCCCCCCCCCTCGCCCCCCACACGCTCTCCTCGCCCCTCACCCATCCAGTCCTGCTTCCTCGCGTTCTGTTCCTTGCCAGCCTGTTATTCCCGCATCGTCTCCATCATCGTCCGCATCATCATTCGTCGATTGTCGTCACCCCTCTCATCGTTATCAGGATCGTTAGCATCATCCGCGACATCATCATTATCATGATCTTCCTCCGCGGATTCACCGCACTTGCCGTTGTCCTCCTGACAGTGTGAACGCTTTGCGACTGGTACCGCCGACCTTGAAAGAAGAAAACCCCCATGATGAAGGTGACAGCGGCAGTTGTTCGGGAAGATAAAGACCCGGCGCCACGAAGAGTTCTTCTGAAGCCCCGGGAGGTTCCCAAGAAGCGTATGACGAGGAGAACAGCCGCTGGGGGAGGAAGAGGGGGGGAATCAGGAGAGGGATGAGGAGGCGGAGGAAGAGGAGGATGAAGAGGAGGAGGAGTGGGAGGAGCAGGAGGAGAAGAAGGAGGAGGAGGACGAAAAGGACAACAAGGAGGAGGAGTAGAAGGAGGAGGAGGAGAAGGAGGAGGAGACCTCTTAGGAGACGTTTCGGGGCTCTGGGAGCCGCCTCAGGCTTCATGGTGGCCTCTTGCCGCCATCTGGGACCGCCTTGGAGGCATCTTGGGGCCATCTTAGGCCAGACGGGGTGCCATCTTGGATCGTCTCGGCGGCAACGCAGCGCCGTCCTGACCATCTGGGAGTCGAGCCTGGTCGTCTCTTGGTCAACTTTGTGGGGGCCCTCTAGGGACTCGGCTGGGGCGTCCGGGCGATGTCAGGCCCCTCTTGGATCGGGTGGCCCACGACCCAGCCCGCCACCGCACCTTGGTAACTGATACTGTTGGGGACCCTCTGGGAACCCTCTCGGAGCTCTCTCCGCACGAGAGACGGCCAGAACAGCCGAACGGCAGGGCTCGCAGGGGAAAGCAAGAGCCACTGATGGGCCAGAGGAGCGGCACCCACACAAACACACACACACACACGCACACAGCAGAAAAGGCAGCAGCGAACCTAGAGGTCCGATGGACCGATCGTTTCAATCCGCGGCCCCCAGATGGCTCGACCACTTCCCCACGGCTAGTTTTTCGTCCTGGGCCCATGTTTGATGGCCTTGGGGCCCGAACGTGGCCCCAGGATACCCAAATCAAGGGAAAAGGCCATAATTAAAAAATAAGCAAACAAATAAAACAAAAAAAAACAAAAAAAACACCACATGTAGACATGTACATACATATTTAAACATATAGCAGCATGAAACAAACCTAATGGTATTACGGGTTATTAATTATACGAGTAATAGTGAGAACCATAACTGTAGTTATATAATAGTACGGGTACTGCTAATCACAATCGTAGTAATAATTGTTGGTGCGAATAATAACCAGAAGAAAACGCATCACTATACTTTTATCTGTCATGCTGATATTAAGAAAAATACGATTGCTCAACAGAATGAAAATAATAAGCGAAGTAAAAAGATGGAAACTAATACGAAGAAGGAAAGAAGGAGGAGAAGAAGAACAAGAAGAAGCAGAAGAAGAAGAAGAGGACGAAGAGAGTGGTATCGGCCGGGGCGACGAGGCGCTCACGGCGGCCTTGACCGCGGCGGCGGTGGGCCAGGCGGGCGCGAGGCCAGCGGGGCCTCTGGCCAACGGCAGCGAGGCGCCCCCGCGGCCCTTTGGGAGGACGAGGACGAGCAGGAGGAGGAGGAGGAGGGGGAGGAGGAGGAGGAGGCGGGCAACGCCTCCTGTGAGAGGATTCAGACGCACAGTTCGGTCGGAGGAGGAGGAGGGGGAGGGGAAGAGAGAGGAGGAGCAGAACGGAGAGGGGAACCCTACCTAGGATTATTGGCGTGCTGCCCTGCCAGCTCCTGCCGGATTCACAATCAGCGTCAGCCAATTCATGGCGAGAGGCCGTAGTACCAGCACGTTCATTTATCGGTAAAAGAGGCGGACGGAGGATGGGGGGGAAGAGGAGGGCGACGACATCAGCAAACCCAAGATGCATCAACGATGTTGCAAGTCACTCTCCGTTCCCAAGTCTCCTCTTCTGAAGTCACTACCAGCCTTCATGCGCACTACAAGAAATGCCCCTTTGCAAGACCAGCAGAGGCCCCTCTGCCATTCACGCCAGAGGCCCGTTCTGAAAAGGAGCCAGTTCGCATCCACCGAACGAACCATACGAATTGCGAAGATTTACGGTCATACAGTTCATCGAGGTGTCAAGGACCGTACCCTATGTGTGCAACAGTTGCACAAGTTTGCATGCTATTGCCATGAACCGCGAGGAAGTCTCAGGCGAGAGACCCACTGTGGAAGCGAAAAGGTCTCCATCCATGTGAGTGTTGCAGACTTTTCAGGAGAATGTGCGGCGATATGCCGAGAGTTCCATTTTGAAAGCGCCCCCTTGTATCATTGCAATTGTCGCGTGTTCAAAGGCGGGTGTGCGATGCGCTGAGGCGAGATCCCCATTTCGAAAACCACCCGCCCGCCCTCCATCCGTTTAACGCCTGCAGGCCTTTAAGACGAATGCGTGCGGCGCGACGGCGAAAAACAAAGGTAGGAAAGGAGCCGCCTTTCACGCAAGTAATTGCTGCAATGTTCAAGAAGAACGTGTGCTGGCCTGAGGCGACACCTCTATTTTTAAAACGGCCCCCACTCCATCCGCAGAAGTGTTGCAACTATTAGGGTGGTGAGGAAGCCTCAGCCGAAACGCCCAGCAGCAAGATAATACTAACAATACTAATAATAATAATAATGATAATAATAATAATAATAATAATAATAATAATAATCATCATCATCATCATCATCATCAGCATCATCATCATCATCATCATCATCAGCAGCATCATCATAATCATAATCATAAGAATAAGCAGGAAGAGGAGGAGTGCCCAGAGCTACACGAGGAGTGTCTGTTACAAAGATCCTGACCTTTCATCACGGGCGGGGAGAACAAGGAGGGAGGAGGGAGGCGGAGGAGAAGGAGGAGGAGGAGGATGAAGGCAAGAGTGACGGACGACGGAGGGAGGGAGATGGAGAAAGGAGGGAGGAGGAGAAGAGGAGGAGGAAGAGGGGGAGGAGGGAGGGGGAGGACGTGGAGGAAAGTGAGAAGGAGGATTCCAGGGATGCCGCCATCACGTAGTGATACAAATCATGCCACCCCCCGAGCTCGATGAGCACCGCGGCTACGAGGGACAGGAGGCCCGCACCGTGAAGCCAGCCAAGAAGCTTGCGGAGCACGAGTGACACCGCCAAATGAGTCCCTCCATTATTACAGTGGAGACCCATGCCCAGAAACACCCTGCTTGCATCCAGGGTGCCCTGGGTTTCGATGGTTTTGCGATGGAAGGCGCGACGTTCCCGCTGCAAAAATCAATGGACGTTCCAGGGTCTCAGGGTTGGGTTTCTCGTGGGAACGTTTCTTGTGGGCTAGCCTTCACTGTACCGCCAAATGAGCCCCTTCATCGTTAAGATGTCCACCCCTTCCTAGCCAAACCACCACGGGCGGGTCAGGCAGCGCGCACCTTGGCGCGCCGCGCTCAGCACGCACCTGGGCGCGCCGCGCGTTCTGACAGTGCCCAGGCGGCGGGCACACTGCCCTCAGTTCACGGCACGCCCCTCGGCGTGTCGCCCCGACACGAGGGGCGCCATTCCCTCGGGCGACCGCACACCCCGACGCACGCCAGGGCGGGGCACCCGGGCCGTGGCAAGGATGGGTGTGGATCCACCACGAGCCGCCCGCAGTGGACCCCCGACCCGCCCAGGCGCACGCAGTTCACGTGCCGGGCCACCGCCAGGGGTTGGAAAGCGTGGCGCCGAGGCGCCATTTCTCTCCCCCCCCGTCCCCTACGGGCAAACGGGGGCGACGACGGGGCTGCAACCCGCCTGTTTTCCTGGGAAGGGCACCCAGTGGCACAGGTGCCTGGAGGAGCGATGAGGGAGGGAGGGAGGACGGGGGCACCAGGGAGGGAGGAGGGAGGGTAGAGGGAGGGAGAGCAGACGGTCGCCACCTTCGCGCGGGGGAGGAGTGACAGGGGAGGCGGAGGGGAGCAACCTGCCCAAACGGCCTCGACAGGGATGCCGGCGCGCGCTGCGAGGCCAGACGTCGGGGCCCTTCGCGACGGGGCCCGGGCGCTCGCGGGGTCGGCCCCTCCCCTCCGGCTATAGCCCACGGCGTGGGAGGCGCGCGGGGCCGATACCCCGCTGGCCCCGCCCTCCGCCGACCCAGGCCCGGGGTCGGGCCGCTGAACAAGGAACCCTTCTCGTTGGGGAGGGGCTCCGTGTTCCTTAATCGTTTCGCAGCTTGCCTTAGGCTGTCCGTAGGTGTTCGATGGGGAATCGAAGTTTAGCGTATGGAAAAAAGGGGCCTCTTTCCTAATTTAGGGTTCCTTAGGTAAACGCCCCGAGTGTATGTGTTTTAGGCACCATCCTGCATAATCTCCCGCTATCGTCTGACCTCGGAGGTGCGGACCTGGACAGGATATCGGCGGCGCGCCCAGGGGGGGGAAGTGAGAAGGGGCACGCCTGCTCGGCAGGCGGCGGGGCTTCTCGGAGGACCTCCGGCCTTCCGAGAGGCCGTCGCTGTCTTCGGAGGAGAGAGCTCCTCAGAAAGTCGGCGGCGGGCGAGGGGGGGAGGTGAGAAGGAAATGGCCTTCTCAGAAGGCGGCGGGACTTCTCAGAAGCCCTCCGGCCTTCTGAGACGGTTTCTGGGCTTAGGAAATTTCTCAGAACGGCCGGGGGGCTTCGAGCCTTCTGAAAAGGCCCGCCCCTTTTCGCTTCCCCCCCTCGCCCGCCGCCGAGAAAGGGGCCGAGCGGGTTCGGGGTAGCCAGGCTATGGCCGGCCCACGGTGCAAGTGATCACGAAAGCCCATAGATGGCGCAGCAGTGTGGCACAAAGCGGTTGGCCCCCAAGACTTCTGCGGGCGTGCGCACGACTCGTGCTTGCCGTGTGGGCTGGCGGGGGGGACCACGCGGCGAGCTTGCAATGATAGCGAGGCTTGGGGCTGCTTACAAGCAGTCGGGGAAGCCTAAGGCTGACGAGCCCGTCAGGCGAGCTCGGGCCCACAGAGTTCGAGTCTTCCGTGCGTCTCCCCGAAACAAGTTCTGGAGGTAGTCCCAATTGGCCTCCGGCAGGCTCTCGGGGCGGCCACACTGGCGCTGGGAGTGCCCCGGCGGACGCCACTGGAAGCGGCGCGGCGGCAGTGTACACGTACCTAGGCGATGCACCTGGTCTGGAGGTTTGTTGAGGCCATCTGGAACTGCCTTTAGGGCTGTCTGTGCGCAGCCTCGAGCAACGCATCTTCCCCCTCAGGTCCCGGGAGATCCCAGAAGCCTCGGGAGGATCGCTGGGGCTTCCGGTGGCCCAACATCGAACAGGACACGCAAGCAAGCCGAGGGCGCAGGAGGAGAAGGAGAGGGAGGTGGAGGATGCCAGAGGAGGATAAGAAGGAGGAGGAGGAGGAGGAGGAGGAGGGGGAGGATAATGGAGGAGGAGGGAGGAGGGGGAGGAGGGCGGGGGGGGAGTAGGCGGGGGGGGAGGAGTAGTAGGATGAGGAGGAGGAGGAAGGAGGAGGATGAGGAGAAGAGGAGGAGGAGGAGGAGGAGGCGGGGGAGGAGGAGGAAGAGGAGGAGGAGGAGGAGGAGAAGCAACAGCAGGAGGAGGAGGAGGAGGAGGAGGACAGGGAGGAGGAGCCGGAGGAGGAGGAGGAGGAGGAAGGTTCTTCCCCCACTTTGTACCAGGCGCCCCCCATGATGATGCCGCCGTCCATGATGATGGCCCAGGCGGCGGCGATGGGCCAGGTGCCGGCGCAGCAGGTCCCCCCGTCGTCTCGTCGAGTCGAGGGCAGGGAGAGCAGGAACTATGACAAAATCGGGCACGTCCCTCTGCAGGAGGAAGATCCGAGAATTGTCAACAAAAGAAAAAACGTCGGGGATCGATGTTTCGACTATGTTGCTACTATGTTTGCATATTGTTTGACTGTTTCCGACTTTTCTTCAAAATCCGCCTGTAGGAGGACATGCACGACCCGGAGCTAGGAGGAGCAGGAGAGCCAGGAGGACGAGCAGGAGCAGCAGCAGCAGCAGAAGGAGAGGCAGCGCTGGAGAGGATCGTCCCCTTCGCTGCCGCTGATCTGTCGAATGAAAAAACAGCATAAACATAAACTGTTGGCGCTCCGCGCGGATTTCTTGGATCCGCCTGTGGCCCCAGTTAATGTTTATGGTCTTTCTCTTCTTCGAAGGCCGACCTAGCGGGCAGTAGTGGAGAGGATCGTCCCCTTCGCTGCCGCCGAAAAAGGGCCTGCTGGCGCTAGGCTGCGCACCCACCGCGGCCGAGGCCCGAGTGGCGCGGGGACGCGTGTACGTCGGCGGCATCGGAACATGCCTTGAGTAGGGCCGAGGGTCAGAGAGCGCCTTCCTCTGCAGGACCACCGAAAAAGGGACGTCAAGGTGGTCTGACGCCTCGCTGGTGAGAGCCGACGAAGATGCGCAAAGTCCAACTTTTCGATTATGTCCAGAGTTTTGGCTTGACGCCGGGTGTGGTGCATCAATTTCGGCTTGACCGAACAGGTTGGTTGCGCCCCGTGACGTCAGTGTGGGGTGTTCTGCAGACCTGACACCCCAGCCCTACTCAAGATGTCCTGGCTGGTAGGGGGCAGCGACATTTGAGCGACGCACAAAAAAAACGGTGTCGTTTGCGCCGACATCGGTGCGTAAGCGGCCCGCGTAAGGTCGCGCGTCAGCGCTCTCGTCTTCAACGTAGCGTGCCACGCTGGCGGCCCGCGTAAGCTGCCGCGCAAGGTCGCTGTGTCACCTCGCGCAAGGCCCGTTTTTGATCGTCGCTCACTTGTATGGTGAATGTGGCATGATGTTGTTCGGTCTTCTCCAGCAGGAGGGGCAGGAGTACAACAAAAATCCAGAATAAGGACTCACGGCTTTCTTTCCTCGGGATACCTTTTGCGTCTTTGAGTTGTTTTGCGCCTGGTCCCGACGTCCACTCGGCAAGGACGGGAGTGGGTTGGCGTACCCTTGCGTCCTTGGGTGTTGGCAGCCCGCCGCCCGAAACATGCCAGCTTCGGCGGCCAAGGCTCTTGCGTCCTTACCGCGCGTCCTCATGTATCCTGGATCATGTTAAGCTGCACTGCAGGACCAAGCAGGCTCGGGGCTTCGGTGAATGATTCGCACCTCGTAGTTCCACCCAGGCGAGACAAGCAGGAGAAGGACCCCCGACTGTAACATCCTCCTCCCCCTCCTACTAGCAGGCTCGCGCACAGGCGACATTAAGCTCCCTGGAGCCCTCGGTGGTTTTCTGTTTGACCGCTTTCGGCCTCTGGGGAACCCCGCACGTCAAAGAACGACTCCGGGTGGAATGCCAGCCCCAGGGGAGGGGTCGGGATTTTCGAGGGTACACGTCGCAGGAAAAAAACACGACGCAGGAGGAAGCGGGGAAGGAGACGGGCGGCGGGCAGGGGTGGACGCCGCGGCGAGGCGAAGCCCTCCAAGTGGGACGTCATCTGAGCTCGGTTGAGGCCGCCTCTGGTGGGGCGCCGTGGCGCCTGTGGCAGTCGCTCCCCGTTCGCTCGGATCAGGCATGAGAACGCGCGCCGCGCGGACGCTCGCGCGCGCGCGTTCGCACGCGCGCGCATGGTCCTGGCATCGCTCGGACGCGTGTGTTTTCTTCTCGGCGAGGACCCTTGAGGAACATCCTAAATCATCGAGCGACAAAAACACGCACGAAACTGAAAAATGCACGGGAAATGGACGTCCGAGCGACGGCAAGGTGGGCTTTGGACGCTTCGGCCGTTTGCCCCCGGGTTGGCGTTTCATCCCATCTCCGTGTTTGATTGCCTCGGGGCCCAGAAGCGGCCTACAGATCCCGTCCTAAAGAGACCAAAGGTCGTGTCAAGACGGGTCGGCCTTGCCCGCGTGTCGTTCAATGTGAACAACCTCAAACCCTCGATATCCGCCACCCTCGACTTCGTTCGTGCCCCCTTCGGAGGGTACATGTTCCTTGCCTGCCACATGTTAACGCGGCCCATCGAACAGGCAAATCAGGGAGAACTCCAAAAAGGAGAAAGCGAGAAAGTGATTAGGGAGAAATCAAAAAAGGAAAACGCGAGGAAGTGATTTAGGAAACGAGAAAAGATGGGGCGAGAGGGAGATGCGAGGGCGAGGACGAACAAGGCTTGCTCACCAGGAGGGGGCGGGAAGACCCTCACGGGCGGGACGGGCGGTCCAGGCGGGCGGACGGAGGATTGAATCGAACTTCGTATTTTGTGAAGAGGCCTCATGCGAGAGCACGATCCTCCTGCGTGAACTATGAAGGATCGTTATTGTGGGAGAGCGCGATGCCTAGACGTCGAGGGCGC
>CAUYUJ010021148.1:580031-632531 GCA_963575745.1 Prorocentrum cordatum
AGACGTTGTTGTTGTAGTCCAGGGACCAAAAGCCTAGTTTGAGGTTCAAGGGATTCCTTGGCAAAAAAAGGTGCGAGCCTTGGGTTGGCGGCGCCATTCTTGGAGAAAGATTGGGAAGGTATCGGGCGAGAGCGCAGTTCCCAAGCAGGTTAGGAAGTCTTGGGCGAAGGGCAATTCCTGAGAGGCGAGGGTCAAACTCCTGAGCAGCGAGAGTTTGTTCATTCAATGAAGTATGCGGAAGTCTTAGGCGAGAGTGCGAGTCCTCAGTGAATCGCACAGAAGTCTCAAGCGGGAGTGGCATTCTTGAATAAGCAGTGAGAGCAGGAAGATCTATTTTCCTGACAAGCACCTGGGGCGAGCCCTGGGGGGACATCACGATATTCGATGCACGATCTTCAGAGAGCAGCTACCTACGACGTTGCCCATCCGCTGCTGGCGCCCAGAGCGAGCCCAGCCCACCCAGAGGGTGCCGGAGCAGATGGGGTCGGAGCACCGCGCCGCCTCGCCGGTGTTGCGGCGATGTCCGCCCGACGTTCTCCATCCCGACGTCGCCGACGCATCGACGACGCGAGGAGGGTCGAGGATCGAGGGCCGAGGATCGAGAGCCGAGGGCCGAAGAGGCGGAGCGCGAGGGTGAGGGCGAGGGTGGGTGGGATGTCTATACTAAAAGTCGAGACTCGAAAACTCGAAGTCGAGACTCGAGACTCGAGGAGGGAGGGCGAGGAGGGAGGATGGCCCCTGCTGCGGTCGCCGGTCTCCGACCCGATCTGCCTCAGCCCTCTCTGGGCCGCCTCTCCGCGGAGGCCGGGGAGCGCAGCGGCGCACCCGCACCGGTCCTGGCCGCGCCCCTCCTGGATAAACACGGGATTGGTGCACACGACCTCCCTCCTCCTCCTACTCCTCCTCCTCCTCCTCCTCCTCCTCCTCCTCCTCCTCCTCCTCCTCCTCCTCCTCCCTCCTCCTCCTCCTCCTCCTCCTCCTCCTCCTCCTCCTCCCTCCTCCCTCCTCCTCCTCCTCCGCCTCCTCTCCTCCTCCTCCTCCCCCCTCCTCCTCCTCCTCCTCCTCCTCCTCCTCCTCCTCCTCCTCCTCCTCCTCCTCCTCCTCTCCTCCTCTTCCCCCTCCTCCTCCTCCTCCTCCTGCTGCTCCTCCTCCTCCTCCTCCTCCTCCTCCTCCTCCTCCTCCTCCTCCTCCTCCTCCTCCTCCTCCTCCTCCTCCTCCACCATTCCTTATGAATAATTTCTCCCTGTCGCACCCCGAGGCCAGCTTTAGGGCGGGCCAGGCGTTTCGCCTGAGACTTCTTCACCACTGATGACTCTGAAGCGTAAAATTGGCAACAGTTTCACAAATGGAGAGCGGGTCGTTTTCAAAATGTGGCTCTCGCCCTAGCGCCGCGCAAACAGTCGTAAAAAGTTTCAAGAGCTTCACAGATTGAGGGCGACCCGTTCTCAAAACGTGGCTCTCGCTTTAGCGCCGCGCGCATTCGATTAAAAATGCAAGAGTTTGAGGGCGGGTCGTTTTCAAATGTTGTTCTCGCCCTAGCGCCGCGCATTTTCGTTTTAAAAACTGCAAGAACGTCACGGATAGAGGGCGGTTCGTTTTCAAAATGTCGTTCTCGTTTTAGTGCCGCGCATGTTTGGCTTAAAAATTGCAAGAGCGTCACGGATAGAGGGCGATTCCTTTTCAAAATGTCGTTCTCGCCCTAGCGCCGCGCACATTCGTTTGTTACTGTGCGAGATTTTCATGGATTTCCATCATCAGCATACCAGACATGGCGTGCTGGAGAGATTCAGGATTATCCGGGTGCAACAATTACTTTGATTCGTTGTGCTGATATCCCAAGAAAGGCGTTCTGGCACGATTCTGGATCGTCAAGACGCAACAGTCAGGTTGGTCCGTGGTGTTAAAATCCCGAGAACAATGTTTTCGAATGTTCAGGGCTTTGGTCGTCTTCAAACAAGGCTTTTCCCTCAACGAAAATGAACTGTTGTGGGGGGCCTATGAAGAAGGAGCTTGGAGGGGGAGTTTATCCCAACAACGTTAATGAGTCTTGGGTTTAAACTGGGCCCCCCCTCCTCCACCTCCTCCTCCTCTTCCTCCTCTTCCTACTCCTCATCCCTCCTCCTCCTCCTCCTCCACCTCCTCCTCCTCATCCCTCCTCATCCTCCTCCTCCTCATCCCTCCTCCTCCTCCTCCTCTTCCTGCTCTTCGTTCCTCCTCCTCCTCTTCCTGCACCCCCCCCCCTGCTTCTCCTCGCTCATTGTTCTCCCCCTCTCTCTCTCCTGACTCCGCTCGCCTGCCCTCCCTCCGCGGAAATCTGGACAGGGGGCGTACGAAATCTGCTGCACGCAGCTGGGTTCGGCTCCGCTGACGTGCGCAGCCCTCGATGCGTTGGCGCCTCTGGCGCCTGGCAGGCGCCGGGAACGCCAGCTGCGCGAGCCGATTCGCCGCCCTCGTCTCGGGACGATCGAAATCGGTACGGAAAGAAGGGGTGCGATGCCCGTTGAAGACAAGAAGCCACCTGCCCAACAGCGGCCGCGGTCGGCTTGGGACAACACTACTGTTGTTCGGGCATTGTACCTATGTGTTCCATATCCACTCCGAGCGTCCAAACCTTCCGTCCAGCGAGGTTCCATACCAAGCCAGGAGGGCATACACAGGAGACACGCACGATGAAGCATGTTACCTCAAAACATCCTGGGGCGCATGATTCTCGTCAATTTCTGAGGGTGCTCTGAGGTCCATCGAGCGAAGAAACATTCCCGTGGAGCACCTGCTACCAGGCCACTTTCTCATTGGAAGGGCCTCTTTCGGGGAAGTGTAAGGTTCGAGTAAGCCGGAACTCGGGTTTGCCGACGTTTCTTGACGAGCGCGACTGGATTTTGACGGCCCAGTTTTCGCTGGATGCTTGCAGTGGGAGCTCGCATCAGATTTCAGATTGGGTTGTTATGATGGCCCCGTCAGGACAACCCGAGTCCCCCGTACGGTAGGTTCGTGTCGTGTCGACCAGCGGCGACCCCGCCAGCGGCGTTCAATGTTGAACGCCGCGAGCGACCCAGAATCGTTCGATGTGGAACGAGTTGGACGTTTCGGAAACGGCCGATCGCTCAAGGTTCAACCAACGCCGAAGCCGGCACGGCACGACTCCTCCTCCTCCTCCTCCTCCTCCTCCTCCTCCTCCTCCGCCTCCTCCTCCTCCTCCTCCTCCTCCCCCTCCTCCTCCTCCTCCTCCTCCTCATCCTCCTCCTCCTCCTCCTCCCTCCTCCTCCTCCTCCTCCTCCTCCTCCTCCTCCCCTCCTCCCCCACCCTCCTCCCTCTCCTCCTCCTCCTCCTCCTCCTCCCCTCCCCCTCCTCCTCCTTCTCCTCTCCTCCTCCTCCTCCTCCTCCTCCTCCTCCTCCTCCTCCTCCTCCTCCTCCCCCTCCTTCTCCTCCTCCTCTCATCATCATCATCCATCCTCCTCCTCCTCCTCCTCTCCCATCCTCCTCCTCCTCCTCCCCCTCCCCCTCCCCTCCCCTCCTCCTCCTCCCCCTCCTCCTCCTCCTCCTCCTCCTCCTCTCCTCCTCCTCCTCCTCCTCCTCTCCTCCTCCTCCTCCTCCCCTCCTCCCCCACCCCTCCTCCTCCTCCTCCTCCTCCCCTCCCCCTCCTCCCTCCTCCTCCTTCTCCTCCTCCTCCTCTCCTCCTCCTCCTCCTCCTCCTCCTCCTCCTCCTCCTCTCTCCTCCTCCTCCTCCCTCCCCCTCCTTCTCCTCCTCCTCCTCATCATCATCATCCTCCTCCTCCTCCTCCTCCTCCTCATCCTCCTCCTCCTCCCCCTCCCCTCCCCCTCCCCTCCTCCTCCTCCCCTCCTCCTCCTCCTCCTCCTCCTCCTCCTCCTCCTCCTCCTCCTCCTCCTCCTTCTCCTCCTCCCCCTGCTCCTCCTCCTCCTCCTCTTCCTCCTCCCCCCGATGCCAGGCTGGGCCTGGCCAGGGCGGGTGCGCTCGGGGCGCGCAGCGGGGGCGGAGGGCGGCCCCCCACGAAGCAGCCGCGCGCGCCGCGGCCTGCCCGCTGCGGGCGCCCGGGGCTGCGCGGCGGCCAGGGCTGCGCGCGGCGGCGCCCTCCCCGGCGAGGGGGATCGGGACTCGCGAAGTGGGCGCGGGGGCGGCAAAGAGGGGTGTGATGACTAGGGGGGGGGTGGACATCATGGCGTGGGCCACGAGATCTCCCCAGGTTTCATGGCGCCTCTTCTCATGTCAATACGTCCCTGGTCCCCCCGCTGGGCCGCGCACATGCCGCCGGTCATGATTTGCACCCCCCCCTCTTGGACACCCCCCTCTTGGCCGCTCCCGATGGACGCGGAGTTCCCCAGAGATCCAACGCATGGAAGAAATCAGCACGGAGGTGCGCAGTGTTCGGCCTCCAGGGGCCCTCGCTGGGCCCAGGGACCGTCAAGAAACGACTCGGGATGAAAAGCCGGTCCTGGGGGATGGGTCGAGACTTCTTGGGACCGCGCATGGAGAAAATCAGGACATCGGATACTTGGGTCAGGGGCAACGATAGGGGGGGGGGGATAGGCACAGGGGGGATGCATCGCCCCCCAATCGCCCAGTGATCGCCGATAGGGGCTCGATAGCGCCAACCTGCCCAGGAAGGTGCGGATTCACGATCGCAGGCATATCGCCGATCTATCGACGATGTATCCCAGTTCCAGGTCGATGCATCCCCCTTATGGCAGTCCCCCCTTGTCGTTGCCCCTTAGGAATGCATGGGCACAGACTCCAACAGCAGTTCTTCGAAGAGGCAGACACGCCATAAGCATATCCGCGCCGGGCCCCCCCAGGCGGCGCCTCCAGCGCCCCCCCTGGCGCGCGGAGCGCGCCAGGGAGGGGAGTCCAGCGCAGATCCAAGAAGTCCGCGTTGACCGTCGAAAGCTTGATTATGTTTATGCAGTTTTGGGTTTCTTTTAGTTCTGGCCCATGATAAGGCTTCGCTGTCGGCGTCGCCGCGGCCGTTGCCCACTTGAGGCAGAAGGCCGCCTGCCCAGCAGCGGCCGTTGTCGGTTTTGGACGACGTACGTTGTTGGGCATCGTACCCACCTGTCCCGCTCCCACTTCGGGCGTCCAGAGGGGAGGGCACGCGGTCGACGGCGGCGCCACGGGGCGGTAAAGAAAGGGCCGCGCACGGCGTTTGATCAAGGGAAGTGTCAGCGGGAGGTCTGCTCGGGAGGGGGCGCATCGGCCCCCGATCGCCCAGGGGAGGCATGGAGAGTGTTCGCTCAAGTGCAGTTTTCGCTTGGGCTGATTGGAGCAAGCCCTTCAGGAGGGAGGGATGGGCACAAGCATAAACACTCCTTAATTAGTATTTGAGTAGCGGAAAAGGTGGGAAACGGAGGGGAAGAGGGATATCTATGACAGTTTGAAAAATGTTGAAAATCATTGCAGTTGTGTCGATGTATTCGTGTCTTTCTGGGCCCCTCTGGCCCTGCAGCATCGGACGGCGTACAGGCAGAGAGCCGATCCGCTTTTGCCAAACGCGGTGGGAACCCGAGTGGGTGCGAAGCAGTAGTTATAGTGGTTGGCAGCGGTTCTCGGCGGCGAGCCCGGGGGAAATGAGAGGTGGCGGGCTTTCTCAGCAGGCAGCGGCGGGGCTTCTCAGAAGCCTTCTCGCCTTCTGGCAAGGTTTCTATGTATTCGGAGAAGGCTTAGAAAACTTCTTAGAAGGCCGCTGGAGCTATCTGAGCCATCTTGGAGATTGGGCTCTCTGAGGCCGCTCGGGGGCCTCTTGGGTGCCTTTTGGAGCCTTCTTGAGGCCTCTTGGGGCGCTCTTGGAGCCCTCTTTCGGGCCTCCTGGGAGCCCTGGAGCGCCTCTTGGGGCCATCTTGGAGGGGTCGGTCAAAAGAGACGGGGTACTCGATGTTCCCACGATCTTCGTGAGGAGTCACAAATCGGCCCTCCCAGGGGCCGAAGAAGGAGCCTCCAACACCTCGCGACCCCTCCCAAAAAACCTTAGGGAGGGGAGGGGGAGGGCTCCCCTCCCCCAAGGGAACAGGGGTGTGGCAGAGGAACGAGACCCTCCTTAGACCACCTGTCGCCCAATCCTTTTCTCAGACCTCTTTCTTCCGTCTCTGGCTGCCGCTTCTTCGCGTCCAGTTTTGGTTATGTCTCCGATTCCAGCTTCAATTCGAGGGTCGCCCCCATTCCGGCATTCTTTGGCTTCGGTTACCCCGCCGCAGAGCATTGTGAAGCGCGGTGATTGCGACAATGAATGATACGGTGGCGATCAACATTACGACGGTGAGCACGATGACGATTCCCAGCAATACGATGGAGATTTGCTCTACGACGAGGAGCACGATGGTGATCCACAATACGACGAGCGACAGCATAACGACGGCGAGCAGCACGACGGTACAGAACACGGTGGACTCCAGCTGCATGCCAGAGTTGACAGCAGCTCCGAAGCCAGAGCCCGCGTCTATGGCAGGAACCCCGCTGGCACGCACGCATTCGGCTCCGAGCTCTGCGTCGACGGCTCCGTCGCCAAGAATTTCCGCGCTGAGGGGAGCGCGTCCGCCATTACAAGACCACGTGCTGTGTTCAATATCTTTGTTGCCTTTGCTGGCACCATCGCTGGCAACATCACTAGCGGCTCCTGCAATACGGTCGACGGCCCCCTCGCCAACATACACGTTGGCTGGAATTTACAGAACACTCGAATTGTGGGCGTCCGATTCCGATACAGTTTCATTTTCCGATTCCGAATTCTTCTTTTCGGTCCGACACGAGTTTACGCTTCCAGCACAGCAAATATTCGTATTTTGGGGCCTCCGATTTTAGCTTCGACCCCGGCTCCGACTCTGGCTCCGACCTCTGATCGAAATCTGCGGGTCACCAACTCTATTGTTTACCCGGCCTCCATATCCGCAGTCTTCCCTCCTATACCGATGCAGGCTCTCATCAAGAGGTTGTTTTCAGGAGAAACGCACGCAGTACGTCTGGAGGCGAGACCGCATGTGTCTTCATTATCTCCGACGCCGACTTCCATTCAGGCTACACTAGCCTCCGACCAAGGCAAGTGTTGCACATGAGCGTGAGGTGAAAGAAGATGGGGAGGATGAAGACGACGAACACGAACGCGACGGATTCCTTTGGTGGTGCCTGTAGGGCCTTTGGTAAAGGCGTGCCGTGATGTCTGACATCGTTTGGAAGTGGATTCGATCAGTTTGGGAACATCGGACTCCGGGCGGCCTCCGAAACTTTTCTCACGGGCTTCCATTTGCAAGACCAACAGTTCTCGATGTGATCGTCAGTCCAATTCAACTCGGAATACCAGTTCCAAGGATGTTTCCGGCAGCGATCCAGATGGTATTAGCAAGAATTGTATGGCCAAGTTGGTTGATGTTACCGGCTAGTCCATATTTTGGCGCTTCAGTATTCGGGGGTGCAGCACGACAGTTTTTCATGTTCGACTAGATTGCTAGCGAGGTGTGACATTCCGACTATACTACCGAACTGTTGATGGGCATGGCAGCACACATTAGAATTGTACACATCACCATTACCACCATTAATTATGTTACAATGGATGATGCATTCTACAATGCAAATGTCATATTGAAAACGTGTGTGATTCCAGCACGGTGATGATTTGCGATAGCGGCTTGCAGCTTACCATATTTCTTGTCATTATTGAATTTCGTTCGTGTGTGGGAGGCCACGAACCCAAGGCCATTCCAGGATGATACTATCGAAGCTTTACGAATACACGGGCTCGAAACACATACGGATTTGCATATCGCGAGGTTGGGTGTCCCACGCGTGGCAACAGTGACGACCACATCACCTTCTGCCATTGCAGGACCATTCCTCATTATGCATGTTGTTCCCATGATTCGTTCCATCCTAATGGCATCCAAGCAGTTGCCCCCCTTGCAAGGCCAGCATTTACCGAAATCTCCACGGCCCCTCCAAAAAATAGTGTGGACAGCCTTTCGGAATCACTACCCGCAGGCAGGGCCGAGTTTTTGGGGCCGCTCGACACGAACATTACAAAATGTCTTTGGATGGTGATGCTCCGTTCCTTCTTATAATAGTTACCTTCAATCATCCACAAAACCGTGCACGCGTCGCCTTGGACATTGTTTACGAAACATTTGGGGGATACGCGTTTTGCGAATTTGTCGCAAAAGCCGTGGCATCTTCCCAAGACCCAATTTTACAAACGAAGTTTGGATTATGCATTGCACGCGACACACATATAGCGATTCAGTAGATACGGTACATGGACGCAGTTAACCCACGTAAAGGTATTATGAATATAGGGCAAAAGGCCATGCGAACAGAAGGCAGATAGATGTTTGAGCAATTGATGCATTAGAGCCATTGCTATATTGTGCTCGTCAACGCTATGGAATCGAATATAAACTCTTGCGGCGCGACCATACGGTTTTGCAGGGGGATGTTGCACGTCAAGGATACATCAATGCGTGGTTTATTCCCAACCATCTTGTGGTGTTGGGTCCTCGTTTTGAAGAGACGTCGCCCCGCGTTTCTCCTCCTCCTCCTCCTCTCCTCTCTTCCTCCCCCTCCTCCCCCCTCCTCCTTGCGTTTCACCCACCCAGTAGAGCGCTTCGTGGCCCCATAGGGGGCTCCATTGAAGGCTCCAGTGGCTGCGTTCGCATGGCGGCCCCGCCCCATTTCGGCACACCCCTCACGAGGATCGTGGCCCCTATAGGGAGCTCCACCCAAGGCCCCGGTGGCAGCGTTCGCATGGCGGCCCCGCCCCATTTCGGCACACCCTTCACAAGGATAGTGGCCCCATAGGGAGCTCCACCGAAGGCCCCAGTGGCAGCGTTCGCATGGTGGCCCCGCCCCATTTTAGCGCACCCCTCACGAGGACCGTGGCCCCATAGGGAGCTCCACCGAAGGCTCCAGTGGCAGCGTTCGCATGGCGGCCCGCCCCATTTTGGCGCACCCCTCACGAGGATCGTGGCCCCATAGGGAGCTCCACCGAAGGCCCCAGTGGCAGCGTTTGCATGGCGGCCCCGCCTCATTTTGGCGCACCTTCCACGAGGATCGTGGCCCCATAGGGAGTTCCACCGAAGGCACCAGAGGCAGTGTTCGCATGGCGGCCCCGCCCCATTTCGGCGCACCCCTCACGAGGATCGTGGCCCCATAGGAAGCTCCACCGATGGCCCCAGTGGCAGCGTTCGCATGGCGGCCCCGCCCCATTTCGGCGCACCCCTCACTAGGATCGTGGCCCCATAGGGAGCTCCACCGATGGCCCCAGTGGCAGCGTTCGCATGGCGGCCCCGCCCCATTTCGGCGCACCCCTCACGAGGATCGTGGCCCCAGGATCGTGGCCCCATAGGGAGCTCCACCGAAGGCTCCAGTGGCAGCGTTCGCATGGCGGCCCCGCCCCATTTTGGCACACCCCTCACGAGGATCGTGGCCCCATAGGGGGCTCCACCGAAGGCCCCAGTGGCAGCGTTCGCATGGCGGCCCCGCCCCATTTTGGCACACCCCTCAAGATCGTGGCCCCATAGGGAGCTCCACCGAAGGCCCCAGTGGCAGCGTTTGCATGGCGGTCCCGCCCATTTCGGCCGCACCCCTCACGAGGATCGTGGCCCCATAGGGAGCTCCACCGAAGGCCCCAGTGGCAGCGTTCGCATGGCGGCCTCGTCCCGTTCGGCGCACCCCTCACGAGGATCGTGGCCCATATAGCCCCCAGCTCCGCCCCCGAGGATCCCCCAGCTGGCAGGCAGCGTTCGCATGGCGGCCCCGCCCCATTTCGGCGCACCCCTCACGAGGATCGTGGCCCCATAGGGAGCTCCACCGATGGCCCCAGTGGCAGCGTTCGCATGGCGGCCCCGCCCCATTTCGGCGCACCCCTCACGAGGATCGTGGCCCCAAGATCGTGGCCCCATAGGGAGCTCCACCGAAGGCTCCAGTGGCAGCGTTCGCATGGCGACCCCGCCCCATTTCGGCGCACCCCTCACGAGGATCGTGGCCCCATAGGAAGCTCCACCGAAGGCCCCAGTGGCAGCGTTCGCATGGCGGCTTCGGGCCATTTCGGCACACCCCTCACGAGGATCATGGCCCCATAAGGGAGCTCCACCGAAGGCGCCAGTGGCAGCGTTCGCATGGCGGCCTCGGGCCATTTCGGCGCACCCCTCACGAGGATCGTGGCCCCATAGAGAATTCCTCTTGCTTCGTCCCGCCTGCCCTGCGGTATTCACGTTTGCATATGGTTGGGCTCTTCGCCCGGATAAGGTTGCATCGTTTTAATCGTGGTGTTTGATTTGACAAGAGGCCACTTACTACCGATAACAGAAAGATTGACATTGTGAACCATATCTATGTCATGTCCAAACATGCGCATGTTATTTTGCGGGATGAGGCGATGGAATTGATATGGGCATACATAGTGATGTCATATCAGCAAAGTGACGATGCGCTATCAAGGTTGCAATGGAAAACCACACCAAAAATCGTTGACCCACATTTTTCCATGTTGGTAAACGAACACCTTGGAAATACGCATCCGAAATTCTACTGCGCGGGAGGGGGGATGCCAAAAATAATGTGTGTGCTTAATGCCGCACCGATTTTGAGGTTGGTATATTATAGGAAAAAAAGCGCAACCCGCTAGGCGATACATAAAAATATGCAGAATTTCACGCCTTGGGTCCTGCATAGCGAGAGGGTGAGAGACCTGAACCACCCGTTGCCACAGAAATCTGTGAAGCAGGAACCCGAGCAAAAAAATGATTAAGCGAACGACCCGCACAATAAGAGGAAAACCAGGTCCATGTCGACAATTTTAGAACGGCGGCCAGGGATCATTGGCAGTGCGGAGTCGTGATCACCCGCGTCACGTGGTCCAGGGAAGCGTTTGGCTTGCCAGTTCGTACCGTTCGAATTATCATTTCTGTAATTGCATATGTTATCAGTGTTTTTGCGCGTTCGTTTTTGAAAATCCATCGTTGAAAATTGCATTCCTTATAGCACAGAAATTGTACATCGTCGAAGTTCCGAACGTATGTGTTTTTTTTACATCAAAACCGCCGACCTTGTGGCGTGATTGTTTAAACCTGTCTATCCAGAAGGTCAGGCTGCGTCTCACACTCCATTGGGGAAAAAGCATGTTTCATTCAAAATAACGCCCGTGTTGGTATGCATGCTTCTGCGTATCAGTATGGTTTTGCAAATTTGTTTGGAACGATTTACATTGTGAAACCATAGACTATACTCTTCCATTCATAGTATTGATAGGGTCCCGCGGTCACCTAATGTGGGGTCCCTATTTGGTCCTACTCGTGGGCCTTTCCGGCCCTTAATTTTAGGTCTCCCGGCCCTTAATTTTCGGCCATCCGGCTTTTAATTTACGCTTTCCGGGCCTTAACTCGAGCCATCTGGCCCTAATGTGGACTCCCGGCCCTTAATTTTAAGCCTCCCGGCCCTCACTTTTGTGCAAATGGGTTTTGCTTATTTCCCCCCTCACGTTCCGAGGCGATCTCGCCCTCCCCTAAGACACCCTGAACAGGGGGTTTAAGGTCCTGGAGAAGGTTCCTGAGCTGGAAAGTTAATGTCCTGGAGTTGTGGAGTTATGGTCCCGGAGCTGGGAAGTGAAAGTCCCGGAGCTGGGAACTCAAGATCCCGCAGTTGGGAGTTTAAGGTCCCGGAGCTGGGGATTCAAGTTCCTACAGCTGAATGTTTAAGGTCACGGAGCGCGGACAGGTAAGGTCCTAGAGATGTGGTTCTGGCGTTGGGGACTCAAGGTCCCAGAGTTGAGAAGTTAAGGTCCCGGAGCTGGAGATTTAAGGTCCCAGATCTGAGAGGGTTTCAGGTCCTGGAGCGCGGAGAGTTAAAGTCCTGGAGTTGGGGGTTCAAGGTCCGGGAGCTTAAGATTTAAGGTCCCAGAGCGTGGAGTTTTCAGGTCCCGGAGCTGGGAATTTTAAGAGCTTGGGGCGCGGGGAGTTGAGGTCCCAGACAGCGTCTCCGCCGCGGTGGTCGTTCTGGTGGAAAACGCTGCAGTTACCACCTCACTGGCAGTAGCGACCCAGCCCTTAAGTCGGCCCCAGCAGGCCTGTAAGTCACCCCCAACCGGCCCCTAATTCAGCCGCAGCCAGCCATTAAGTGGCCCCCAATTGGCTCCGCCGGCCCTTCAGTCCGCCCCTCGGCCCCCGCCGGCCTTAACAGTCAACCATGTAAGGATAGGACCAGTTAACCATGATGGTAAAGATAGGACCTTCCTAAGGGTAACCTTGCATCCTCGCCTTCGCTGGCCGCGCCCCGCTCGAAAAGCTTCGAAATGAACGTCCAAAGTTTTTGCATCCTTATCGCGCATCCTTTCTATACTGGCTGACTGTAGGTCGGCCCCTGCCGGCACATAAGTCCGCCTTAACAGGCCCTTAAATTGGCCCAGCCCGCCCTAATGTGCCTTCCCAGCCAGCCCTTAAGTCGGCCCCCGCCAGCCCTTAAGAGAGCGTTTCTTTATATGTTCGGCGATGGCGGGCGTCATGGGGAGGGGGGCACCGCCGTGGTTCCGGCACCACAGCCGCGCCCGCGTCGCGACGAGCGACGAGAGACGACGACGACGATGACGACGACGACGACGCGAGCAGCATGTAGGTGGCGATATGGCCCGCTGCGCTTGTGTACGCCACAACGCTCGCGTGCAACACAGCGCGCCCGTGTATACCACAGCGCCTGCGTACACCGCCACATGCCTGCATGCATAGGACAGGTAGAAGGAGCATGTACGTGAGGATCTGTGCGGACAATTAGACGCCACGCCAGGAAAGTGCTGAAAATCGAATGCGACGTTCTTCCCTCCTCCCCCCTCCTCCTCTTCCTCCTCCTCCTCCTCCTCTTCCTCCTCCTCCGCCTACTCCTCCTACTCCTCCTTTTCCTCCCACTCTGCGTCTTGATCCTCCTCCTCCTCCTTGCCCCCTGTCGTGCGGGGTGGGTGCTACAGCGCACGTGCGCATCCCAGCGCACCGCAGAATGGTCTTGTGAATCGGTCCATTTAGTTTTCGGACGGCCAATTTACCTGGAGCTTCCTGGACGAAAATGTGAGGAGTTAGGGTGATGCGGGCGGAGTCGGGAGGACTCGTAGATTCCAGCGGCGCTCCGTTGTCCATAAGGTTGTTTTCTGTGGAATCCACAAGCGCTCCATTTTGTCATAAGTATTTCTACATACAACAGTGGTGCTGTGTTGCCCACGGTTGCTGTGGTGTACACAGGTGCCGCGGTGCACACAGGCACTGCAATGCATTCAGGCATTGTGGTGTACACTGGTGCTGGGTTGCACACGGCTCATGTGGTGTACGCAAGCGTTGTGGTGTGCACAAGAGTTGTTGTACCCGCAGGCACGGCGGCACAAAATTGAGGTTGTGGTGTACATAGGCGGCGAGGTGTACACAGGCGTTGTCGGGGGGGGGGGGGGGGGGGGGGGGGGGGGGGGGTGGGGGGGGGGGGGGGGGCAAATCGCCACCTACATGCTGGCGCTACCCGTCTACCGTCATTTCTATGCGTTCCCGTACGCCGCTGGCGCGAAACGTGACGTCATCGACCCCATTTTCCACCCCCCCTTGATGATTGCCGCCATCGGTCCGGAATAAAAAACAGGTTTCTGCCGCGCGTCCGCGCGCACGACGACTATGGGCGACGAGCGACAAGCCACGGGCGACAACGACGACGATGGCGACGGCGACGACGACCTCGACGACGACGACGACGATTGGACAGATTCCCATGCGGATTCCTACGCGGACACCTACCTGGATCCTAATGCGCAAGGCCGCAGTGCCCGGAGCACATTGGAGGGGGAGGGGGCGCTACGTCATAGGCAGGGGGCGGAGGCCACAAGGCCCGTCATGTCCTAAGCACATAAAAAAACGGTTGTTATTTGTCGCACCGCCAGCCCTTGAGTCGGCCCCATTATGCTTTGAGTCAGCTTCCGGCTCCAACCGTTCTTTCAATGGTTTTGGTTTTTAAATGCCCCCTGCTGGCGAAGGTGATTCGATTTTGAGTGAGGTTTGCCCGACATACAGACCTGGCGAACTCACATTTCAGGCCACAGCCAGGATATAGTTAGGAGTCCCGCGGGTGGCATTTTAAGAATAGAGATTTTGCGGTTAACATTGAAAGTTCCGTGGGGCCTAGAATTACGCTCACGTTGGTGTCATGTTCAAGGTCTTGCGGGTAACATGTCGATCCGTGGCGGCGGTTTCAAAGTCCAGTGGGAGCCCATGTTAAGTGCTCAACAGGTGTTAGGTGCCGCTGCGACACCGTAGAATAGTCCCCATTTCAATGGACAAGATTACAGTAATACATGTGCTACGACATGGACTTTACTATGAAACGGGATTTGTTCTACGGGGCAAAATGGGGTTACAACATGCACGCCTTCAAGGCTGAATTGGGAAGTTCGGCGCGAAATAAATCAAAATTGGTGCAAATATCATCAAGTGCGCACTACCCGCGGTTAGTGAACCAATGATTGGCCATATGCAATGGGCAGAACAGTCAAGCGAACCACAAACATGATAAATACCACGCATATTGCTTGAGAGCGTCATAATATGTAATGTTTAAATATCATCCGAATAAATAACATTGGTTGGCACGGCAGAACAAGGCAATTCCACGAAAAACTAACTTTTCTATGCAGAATTTGCTTCTCTGCAGTAATCGCACTATGGTTTTCCATGTCCAACACGGACGATCAAAGAGATAACGGGACCGACACGAATCGTATAGTTTTTGGGGCGACGGGTGGTCCCAAGAAAGGCATCGGGAAAGGACCTTTTTTTTTTCTTTCGTCGGGAAAAGGAACCCTTTCCTTTCCCCTCCATGTTGTTTGAGACGTTGCGCAAGGTGTTGGAGACTGGTACTAATGTCGCGACAATGGGTTAATTTTGATAAATGTCAAGAAAATCGTAACTTCCTCAGACGGTGGGACAGCAAACGCCCCCTTTGTTTAAACCGACCGCGTCAAAATGGCCCGAAAAGAGGCGTCCAAGAGCATCCCGCAGGGGTCAAGAGGCAACTAAAAGATACAAAGGCCGTTGAACAGTTCCAGAGTACCAAAAAAATCGAAACGATTCAGATATTGTAAATTGGTTCGAGAGGTTCCTTCAAACGTTTCCCCAAATGCTCCAAGTAATCCCAACACCGCCCCAAGACGGCTTGAAATCCCCCCACATTTGTCATAGCATTCATTTGGTAATGCGTGTTTTGCCTGTCCGCCCGCCAATTCTCACAAGCATCGTTTCTAGATGGGCGAATGCAAGATGTGTACGTATTTTGCGACGTCATGAACCCGTGTAACGAATTCAATGTTTTACGTCTAAACGGACGCTACTAGCTTCATTCACACTTATGTTTCGTTGGTTTTTGCAAACACGACGAATCACAAATAAGAAATATAGAATCGCGAACCGCTCGCGAAGAATCATAAAACGTAAATTTGAATCACAAAGTGCACGCGACGAATCATTGCCGGTGCATAATCTTAAAAGGTTGAGAAACCAAAGATTGAATTGTGCAAGATAAAGTCGGACACCGAAAGGAAAAAATATGGAAAAAAAACCATTCATTCGTGTTTTTTGTGCATTTCCAGCAGAAAACGGTGATTTCAATAATGACGGCATTTGACCAGTATTTCCGTAATGGCGAAAATGTGTTTTCATGATGTGTGTTTAGAATCATGTTCGGGTTGACATAATTGCGGATTTCGGATTAAATACATGAAGTTTGCGGACTGGCATAGAATTCTGAATATACCCCGATATTTGCAGAATTTATGTTAAAAGATAGTTTGATAAATAGAAATATGTATGGTAGTTAATAATGACGATGGCAGTGATAGCAAAGATGGCCAGAACGGCAACAGCGATAACGATAAGAACGGCAACGGAATAGCGAGTACGATAACGGTTTTATATATATATATATATCTCTAACTATGGACCTTATCTAGAAATGGGCATAGGTTATATGGAATTCCACAGATGAGAGCCGCATTGAGACATTCATGCTCCCATTCCATCTCGCAGTGTAAAGTTTGCCCCACTCTTGAAACTCAAGATCCCCATTTTGTCAGAAAATGGCACTGAAAACGGAACCCGCGGGGAACCGACAAAAACAAAAATCAAAAAAAAAAAAAAAAAAAAAAAATCCAAGGAGGGTGGCATTGAAAACGGAACCCGCAGGGAACCGAAAAAAACACAAATTCCAGAAGGGCGGCACTGAAGACGGAACTTGCGGGGCACCGAAAAAACAAAAATCCAAAGAGGGTTGCATTGAGAACGAACCCGCGGGGGGGAAAAAAAAAAAACGAATAGTCATTAATATTGCGTAGTGCGTTCTTCCAAATTTCCGTTGTTAATTATCATCTACGGATGTGTTTGGTTTTTGCTTTATACATATTTGGGTTTCAGAAACCCGACCATGGGCATTTCAATAACACTCAAATCATTTAATCGGGATAAATACACCGATCGTCTCGACATGAGAATGCGGACAAACAAATCTGGAAAATTATAAATGATACTAAAAATTATAAATGCAATTTTGAATGTAATTATGGAATCCGTGATCTCCCGAAAAACTAACATTAGCGGTTTACAAAATATTTGGTTTAAAACGCGGGTGTGTTTACACATATTTGAATTGTTAGAAGCGATTTGCCAAACAACGAAATGATCCTAACATAATCGTAGCGTTTGGAAAATTATTTGGTCCAAAATCGAGCCAGTGGTTATATGATTATTGAAAAAAGAAGATGAAAATTATATTTGTCTATTCTTCGTCGTTTTCCCTTTAATAATCACACTACTTTGCAGACTCGTTCTCCGTCCTTCTCCGTCCTGCATTATTTGGCCATCCTATTTGAGATTAGCAGCAAAATGGGATGCAAATATCAGGCTCATGATGAACCGTCTCTTGAATCTGACCGCGTCACCAAATCACCGATTCACCGGATCGGATCACCAGATGAGCTGACCGGGTCACCGAATCACCGGGTCACGATTCAATTGGCCGCAGATCGGCCAGATCACCCGATCAGTACCACCAATTCACCAAATCATTGGATCAGCTGACCCGATCACCAAATCAGCCAAGTGTGCCAAATTAGGCCGGCCGCCGGATCAGCTGGCCTGAATACCGAGTCACCAAATCACCAAATCAGCTGGCCGGATCAGCCGGATTTGCCAGATCAACTTGATCATTGGATCAGCTGGCCCTCTTACCAGGTCACCGGATCACTGGGTCATTGGATCAGCTGGCTGGATCAGCCGGATCGCCCGATCAGCCAGATCACCGAATCAGTTGGCCACAATACCAAATTACCTGATCATTGGATCATCACATCAGCTGGCTGGATCAGCCGGATCACCAAATCAGCTGATCATAATATCAAATCACCGGGTCAGCTGACCCGATCACCTGATCATTTGGATGTGCCGGATCAGCCCGATCGCCAGATCAGTTGGCCAGAACACTAGGTTATTGGATCATGCTCTAAATCACTGGATCAGCTGGCTGATCAGCCGGATCACCCGATCAGCTTCAGCTGGCCAGGACACGAAGTCATTGGATCGCCATATCAGCCAGCCCAGTCACTGGAGCCTCCCCCAATGGGAAAGTATAATAGGGAAAAAAGGCAGAATTTTTGATTCAGCAGGCAGAGTTTCTGATTCAGCAGGCAGAATCTCTGATTCGGCGGGCGGAGTCTGTTTCGGCGGGCGGAATATTTGATTTCGCGGACGGAATTTCTGATTCGGCGTGTTGATTCGGCAAGTGGTATCTCTGATGCGGTGTGGTGTGTAAATTCTCTGATTCTGCACGCGGAGTTCCTGATTCCGCGCGTTCAGCGTGCGAAAATTGTGATCCAGCTTGTGCTGTTTAGGATTCGGCACGCGCGGTTTGTGATTCGCCGCGCGCCGTCCGCTGTATTTTCCACTTCAATCCCGACCTGGTACAACGCAATATACACATGCATTAGACAGGCAACTTGGCGAACGCCCGTCAAGCTGGTGACATAAGGTGGGACTGTAAAAAATTCGCGAATTTGATGATTAAACTCGCCGACCCTGTCAGCATACGGAAAAGGTTAATCCGTTTGATTCGTTGTCGCGTGATCGTGTTGTTGTCGAGCGCGCCAGCCACAATGAAATTGAGCTACATTGTAGTGGAGTCGAAGGGAAGGTCCCGAGGGGCCCGAATCGCCAAATTATCGTTCCAAAGCGCCAAAGTAGCATCCCAACGACTCAAGATTTCTGAAACATCCAAAGGGCCTCCAAGAGGACTTCCAAGAGGACACAAAAAAACAAGAATCATCGATTTCCCTTAGCTTTTTGAAACATGTCGGCATTCTCGCCTTGTCAGATTCCCCACGCTCCAAGACAGACCAATAGGCTCCCAAAATTGCCCCAAAATCGCAAAAAGATGGGTCCAAGAGGACCCAAAACAACCAAAGAGAGCCTTAAGACCGTTCAAGAGGCCTCCCAATCAATCGAAGAGGCTCTCAAACGAACGACGTGGGACCCGAACGAACAATTTGAGCCCTCGGCTTGAGCTCCCCAAGAAGCCCCAAAAGGCCCCAAGAGACCCCCAAGAAGCCCCAAAAGGCCCCCACGAGGCTGCCAAGCGGGGCCCTCAAGAGCTTCGTCGGGAGCGCCTGGGATCGCTTGGAAGCGTCTGGGAGCGCCTGGGAGCGCCAGGGAGAGCTTGGGAGCGTTGGGAGCGCCTGGGAACGCATGGGAGCGCCTGGGAGCGTGCCGGGAGCGCGTGGGAGCGCGTTGTCGCCGCCATGTAGGGTCAGCGGCACCGGCCGCAGGGCCTTCGCATTAATGAAGACAGATTTCGGAATGTACCTGAGATGTGGCCGCCACAACATAGCCTTATGTTATCATGTTCCCAACGGCGATATTCTCATGTTCCCAACGGCGGGTGCCAATTACCCGTAGACCGAAGCAGTATCAATCTTGGAAATCAACGGTACAATGTCTACGGCGGACAAGATACAATCGGGTTCCCACATATTCCAGAATATGTACTGGATCATCCCAGATAATGATGATTATGTTGTCGTGACCAAAAATCAAATCTAAAATATAATGCGGCGTGCCATATCTAAAACAAATGTTTGGTTCTCGAATCAATGTTCGTAACAACTCATAGACTATCTCAACGTCAAATATTGGCTTTGGGGAGCTTTAGTTTTAGCTTTAGCTTAGCTTTAGCTTTACCTTAGCTTGGGCTGAGTGTTAGCTTAGCTTTAGTTTAGCTTCAGCTCAGTGTCAACTCAGCTTTAGCTTAGCTTTAGTTTAGTTTCAGCTTAGCGTTAACTTAGCTTTAGCTTAGTGTTAGCTTAGCCTTAGCTTAGCTTTAGCTTAGCTTGAGCTTTGCTTTAGCTTAGCTTTAGCTTAGCTTCAGCTTAGTGTTAGCTTAGCTTTAGCTTAGCTTTAATTTAGCTTTAGCTTAGCTGTAGCTTATCTTCAGCTTAGTGTTAGCTTGCTTCAGCTTAGGTTTAGCTTTACCTTGGCTTTAGCTTGGCTTTAGCTTAGCTTTAGCTTAGCTTTAGCTTAGTTTTTGCTTAGCTTTAGCTTAGCTTTAGTTTAGCTTTAGCTTAGTGTTAGCGTAGCTTTAGCTTAGCTTAGTGTTAGCTTAGCTTTAGCTTAGTTTTACTGTTACTACTAATGTTGTTTTCCTAAGGGCTCCAACTCCTAGGTAGGGATAATTTGTCATAAACGTTAAATGGTTGTTAAGATCTGCACCTGCCCGGATCCGCGCAAAACTTTGATTATTCCGCTTCCTCCATCAAATGCTCGAAGGGAATGTCCACGCACGAACATTCCAGGGGTTGCTCAATTTACTGATGGGTGGAAACATTTAGACGTTGTCGACCTAAATACCAAGATTGATGCGTGTATCCCGACTTCGCATTCAATATCAATTGCAGCAGGGGGCTCTTCCTACGCGTTTAGACGCAAGTTGTGGATGCTGCGGAATCGTCGGCGCATGGCGCCTGGGCAGAGAATCCCTCAGCGAAGAAAACAAACATTCAAATTTAGAATTTACCATACTATTTCCCCGCAGTGCTCTACATTGACTCTACATCCTATGAAAGACGGAAGAGCTGCAAGGGAAAATGTCTTGCACCAACGTAGTGCATGTATTTTTCCAGCTCCAGACGTCAAGCGATTTGCGAAAATATTTCGACTATTTGGGCCAACGGTGACATAGCGTTTGACACATCACTTTCACGTATTTGTTCGAAGCGGCCTCACTGCGGGACTTTGGGGTGGCGAGTATGAGTATTTCAAAATATGTTTGGAAGACAATTTTGCGTTTGATATCTTCGGGAAGTTTACAAAGGTAAGGGCTTGAGGTTGGTTTCCAAAGTCCATACAAGCGATTTGCAAGTTTCTTCATTGACGGCGCAATAACTAATCAAAAACATTAAAAATTCTTGTGCATTGCAACCAGGGACATTTTCACAATTGTAAGCTCGAGGTTCGTGTGGCGAAACAATACCAAATTCAATTACGAACTGCTGCGATGCCACAGACATGTCTGGGATGTCTGACAGCAGCGGCACGCGCACAGAAGTGTATTTCTTGAAATACATGACAGATAGTTTCCTGGACAAGAGAACCGTTAGCATCGATGACATCGCTGTTTGGGCGCATACTTGCTATGCCGATATGTGTAGATATGTATATATGTATACACATATATATATATATATATATATATATATATCAAAATGTAACTGCCAATCCGCAACTGCACCAGCCCATCCAGTGTGTCCGCATGTGGTATGGATCTGGTCAGTGGGTGATTCTGCAGACGACGGAGCCAGGTCGATGGGTCGGATGTGAAAGTGTGTCACATTCGGCGACTCTGAAGGGTGCGGTTCGCAAAAAGTGTGGTTTGCATCTGGCACCCCGGGGGGCACCCAGGGGGGGCGGGCGGTGACCTCGACAGAGCCCTCCGCCGCACCCGGGGAAGGCGCAACAAGAACAGTGTCATGCTCCTCAAGCCCCAGCGTTGCCAATTGCAAACCGCACCCTGGCGTAACCATGCCCATTGTGGTCGCCAACACATACGAAGTAATAAAGCGATGGCGGAGAACAACTCACGCCGGCGCACTTTCCGTCGGCATTTGAACCTTCCTGCCAGGGACTGCTCTTGTTGCTCACCTGGATGATTTCTATGTCGTGTGCGCCCCTGGCGACACGACTCACGTATTGACAATATTGTTCCCCCTCATCGGGCCACCAAAGAAAGGTGCGCCCGCGCAAATGGCAGCAGGCTAGGTGAAACAGACGCGGCAGCGCAAGCTAAACAGCATGAAAAGAAGAGGAGGACGAGGGAGAGGAGAGGAGAGAGAGAGAGAGAGACAGAAAGGAGGAGGAGTTCAAGGGGAGGAGGAGGCGGAGGAGGAGAAGCGACGAAAGTATAAGTAGAAGAGAAGAAGGAGAAGTGGAAGAAGATACGTAGAAGAGAAATGTCAGTGCGGAGCTTCGCACGACACTTTGAAGCACAGACTGCTCGGGTTTAGCGTGTCTGCTAGCCTGCGCGAATAGGTAGAGTTCACTGCGGGTGAGCTTCAAAACATGAGCAATCTTACAGCTCAGGTCCTGGCATTCGGTTTCCAGTGTTCACCTGAATTCTACTCGGGGGCTCCTGCTGGATTCGGCTACGAATGTTCGGATTCCTGGTGTCGGGGCCCGTCCATCTCGCCACGAGAATGTGTTTCGAATGTACGCGGACGGCTCCTGCTTTAAGTCAGGAGCTAACAAATGCTATAACTTAGCGGGCTGGGCCACAGTGGCCGTAGACAGCGGTGGAGAAGTTTTCGCCTACATGGCAGGGCGCGCGGGTAACTTCCTCCCCTCGACCTCTCCCGCTGCCGAGCACTGTACCGTACGCTTACCCACACGCCCAGAAATGTGTTGACTACTACTGCGCCATAGACGTCCACCAGAAAAGCAAGTTTCCTCGGTCCGATTTTCACCGGGCCTTGAAGGTCCTGGCGGGGGCCAGCCAAGCCCCCTTGGTCCCAGGCTCCGCAAGATCAAGGCGCATGTAAATATTGCCTCCCTGACCCAAGGCAGCGAGGGGTGGCGACGCGCCAAAGGCAACGGAGCCGCGAATAAGCATACGGAGGTTGCCGCTGCCCAGGGGCCACGAGTGAGCACCAACGAGTTGGAACTGCAGGTCGCGCGAGTGGCCACTCCAACGAAGTACCTCAGATCTGTTGCTGAAGCCCTTTAACTCTGGCGGAGGGTGTCCTGCTCTGTCGCTGCACCCCCCCGCCGCGGCTGGGGCTTCGCCGGCCTTCTGCAGGTTTGTCCGGGCACCGCCTGTGGCACCCTGCACTGGTTTGCCGCGCCCCTCACGTGGCCGGCCGACCTTGGCTGCATCTTGCGAGGTCCCCCGAGATCGAAGCGCCGCCTCCGATCCCCCCCCTTTCCGGCCCCCTTCTTCGGCTTGGGGACGGGCCTGGAAAAACGCCAGGCGGGCGCGTCGGTGGCGCGAGTGAGGCAGAGGGTGTGGCTCCGCACTGTCTGCAGGCAGAGGTGCGCTGTGGTGACCACGACCCGACACAATGCGAGGAGCACGCACCCCTGGTCTTTTTCTGCCTATCGTGACGAGCGGCCGCAGTTCTTCGGGCACCTGGGCAGTAGACCCCCGTGTACGGTGTTGCGCTGGAAGTGCGGTTCGTTTACAGAAGGGGACCTGCCCGCCTACACACGATCGCGCGCTGCAAAGACGGCGCGCTCGGAAGGAAGGCGTCCGAAAGACTCCGCGAACTCACCACTTGTTTTGAAGCCGCCGACCCGCTTGCCCAGCGGGTGCGAGAATTGGCAGAGAGGAGCTCCGCTGCATAGTGCAGCAGGCAACTCCAAAGACAATCGGGACGCACCCAATAAGAGCGCTGGTTCTTCTCCTCTTGCGCTGCCGAGCTGCACCGCTGGTCCCTCGTCTTGGACGGCTTTGGGACAAAGGCGCTCTGCGACTTCACCCCATATACTGTCGTCATCGGCTCCTGCCCTGCGGGGAAAAAACTTACCAAACTATCCCTGCCAATATTCGGAAATCCAAAAAAGATGTTCCATCATGAATCCGCTTGGCTTGCCCTACGCAGCAAAGGATAGCATGACAAAATCCCGAAATCCAACACCACTGTATCGCAGCGGCGTTCTCGCTTGTGCAATTTACATATTACTGCGTGCGTAGTGCAAATGGGGGATAATGGGGGGGCATACTTCGGATCCACAAATACTAAGGATTTGCCGACACAAACACATCCAACATATTCGTATCGTGAGCGTTTGTTGCCTTAGACGCGTGGGGCGGAACTGCGCGCGCTAAGTGGTTCAGCCGTGTCACAGCGCAATAATTTAACAACCCGACGATTCGGATTTGGTTGCGCCTCTTCCAATGCGGCACGGCAGGAAAATGAGAACGGTTGCGGCCCGACTTCCACACCAACCTTTCCCCACCCATGATGCACTGACCACCTGTGCGACAACGATGACGGCGGTGCACGAAGACAAGCGATGCGACGAACATGGCGATGATGAACAACAGCACGGCGTGGATGTCAGAATCATTCTTCCGACTCCGTTTGCCGATCCTATGCCTCATCGATCTCTGACTCCAGAGCCCGATCGTTATCGATGTCCGACTCTGAGTGCCGACATTGCCATTTCTCCGACCTCGTTCCCGATACCGCCGCGGCTTCCGACTTGGGTTCTAGATTCGGGTTCTGGATTCTGGGCCCGACTGCAACGGGACATGGCAGTACATTGCAACTCCTCTTCCCATCCATTCAAATTGTCACCTCGTCGATCGTTGCTCTGGCCCTGCCACCGAGAACAGATCAAATTCGATCGGGTCTGTTACAAACAAAGCATGGCATCTGAAGGAAATGGGCGTTCGCATGCGGTTTCTGGCATCCCGCCCTGTGGTGGCATGGGTGATCGCAATATCAATCTGGTCTGATCCGGATTGTTTTTCCGGTTCGGACTAACACTTGGCGCTCCGACTCCGGCTCCCGCTCCAATCGTCACCTCTCCGATTCTGGCACCGAGCGGCCCGAAGGAACCGCACAAAGAAACGCTTAGGGGACAGCAGGGCCCATACATGGGCCCGCTTCATATGTATGATATGAGGAGGTAAAGCATATTCCTATTTAGATATTTTTACAAGGCCGTGGACCCCACACACCCCTCCACCCAATGTTGATCACCCCAGGCGCCCAATACGGCCTCAGAAAGGTTCAATACCGTTCCAAGATGGCCCAAGAGCGCTCCAATACTGCCTCAGATAGCTCTACGACGGTTCAAGAGATTCCCTGAACGTCCATAAAGCCCCCAAGTAGCTCCAAGACGGTTCAAGAGGCCTTCCAAGACGCCCCGAAGATCACCAAGAAAACGCCAAACAAGCAAAAATCGCTTCAATCCATGTGTAAAACGTGGATTTTGAGCCATACTCGTATTTTCTGTTCGAAGGCTCCAGAACGGTTCAAAAGGCCCCCCATATCGCCCTCAAACAAGTCCAGAGGCCCCCAAGAAACCCGAAGAGGGCCTCAAGACAGTCCCAGAGAGCCCCATGACGGCCCAAGATAGCCCAAGGCGGCCCAGGAGAGCCCCGAGACAGCCCAAGACGGCCCCAAGAGGCTCCTAAGAAGCTAAGACAGCCCCAAGTGCTTCCAGCAAAGCCCCACGACGGTCAAAGCCCCCCGAGACAGGCCAGAAGAGCCCCCAATCAGCCCAAAGGGCTCCACGACGGTCCAGAAGCGCTTCTTGGAAAACCCGAACACGCACAATGACAGGGACGCGCCTCCCACTCCGTTTGTGTTCTTCTCACGACTGTTCCAGAAGTTGGGACCCCAAGGGGTCAGCGGATTCGGACCTATTATTTGCATTCCTACACATGCGATAGGCTCAATTCTTCATATGGGGTTGCGTCTGCCGGATTTCCTGTCACACAGATGGCTTTGCATCCTGACTATGAGAAACTCACGTACGCATAATGTGCGGCTTGCTTATCCCACAAGTGGTGGTGTCTAAATCTCCAATCGGAAGCTGATATTTTCACTTGCAACTTGCCATGCCTATGCCTTCGAGCAACGAAGGACTTCTCGCACTTTGCATCGCATGCATTGGAAAGCGGGGTTCAGGACTGCACCCAAGTAAACGCTGAGGGATAGAGAAACAAGCCTCCGGTAGAAACCAACAGGCACTCAAAGACCACCAGAAGCCCCAACAAGTTCTCGCGACATTCCCAGGAAGTCTTCCAAGGACGAGGCCACGTAATAACATCTGAAAAGGGTAACAGGGACGCGTTCAAAAACGACGAGTAAAAATGGCAAGGAAACATGAGAGACATCATTTGCGATAACGATGGGGCTAACGACAACAAAGAACCTTCGTCCCGTTGGGTCTTCTCTCTCTCTCTCTCGCTGTCCCTGTCTCTATATAAAATATTCGCTCTCTCTCTCTCTCTCCCGCGACCCGCCTGCCGCCTGCGCGCCGATCCTGAGAGGCCAAGGTGCATGGCGCGAAGCGCCAATGCAGCCTTGTTAGATACATGTACGGCTGGTCTGCTATTTTCAGATACTCGATGTTATCGAAAAGTTGGTGGTAGTTGCATTGAACGTTGGCATAATCATGATAGCAACAAGTTCGGTCAGGGTATCTGTTTGGCCGTGTGTACAACTCAAACATAACCACCAAAAACAGCCAATCGCGGCAGTCTGTACCGAGATACTACTACGCGGGTCGACACGGGACGCCATCATGAAATTCAGGTCTCCGTTTTTACACTCGTTGGTTTAATGCACCATCCGAGGGCTCCTGTAACTACACCCATGGATTTCCATCAGCACACACACACACACGCACACACACGCACACAACCGGCTTCCATAATGGCCGACGCCGGTCTCCATAAACGCCTGAACTGTGTTCCAACTGTGGGATAACTACACGGCAGCCTGGAGACACGCGTCGCCTCACCAAAGCGGGCGTTTCGCCTGAAACGCGCCCGCAATATGGGGGCGAATGGGCCCGTGAAGCATCCCTGGTCCACACCGCCCTGGGCGGTCCAAGCGCCACGCATGACGCATCGCGAGGCGTGAGTCTGAGCGTGCGTCAATCTGGACAGCAGCGTGACTGAGTTTATACTAAGCCTGCACGTGAGTGAGTCTGAATGTGGGTGAATCTGAACTACGAATATGAATGAGTTTGGGTTCGAATGTGTGGTCTGAGTGCGGCAGAATGATGGCAGGAGGAGAGGGAGTGAGGCGGATGTGTGAGACTAGCAGCACAAAATCCACACTCTGGATACTGGAAGTTAGCCAGGCGAAAGGCCTAGAGCTCTGCAGCTGCGTGAAGCGCAGGCCATGGAGCTCTCTTCATCTACTAATTACGCCCCGCAGGGCAGTGCGCGACACGGGGGTTGCGGGAAAAGCGCGCAGAGGCGCGCCGAACTCCTTGTGACGCACGATCTGCAGATCGTGTTTCACAAGGATTTCGGCGGGCGGGGGCCGCAGGTGGAGCTCCCTGAGGGGGTAGAAAACGCGTGAGGTGTGTGAGCAAATGGGCATGTGGACGGGACGCAATTGCAGGAGTGGAGGAGACGGGAGGATGGGACCCGCGGCGATATAGAGGAAACACGGGCCCCCCACCCTACGATTTCCCGCCCAAAACCGACCCCGTCCTAACCTCGTTCGACCCATCTGGGCATCTGTTCTTAAGACACCCCTCAATAGCAGTTCTCTTCCAAAATGAACCCCGCCCCGAACTCGCTCGATACTCCCACCCTCTGGGAATCTGTTCTTGGGACCCCCCACCCTACACCTTGACAACACGGGGAAAGAGAGGTGGAGAGCATTTCTCATTCGCGGCGATAACAGAAAATATGGGGATGGGAGTATCACGCAACGCCCCCCAACCGCTTCCGTGACAGACTGTGGTGCCCGACGCACTGCGGCAGGGCTGGGGACACACCGGGCGGGGGGAAGGAAGGATTCGTTCCAGGGGGGACGGAACAGGGGTGGGGGGAGGTGCACAACGCGCGTCAGAGCCCAGAGGGTTAACAAAACCACTCTCGTGACAACGACCCCGCGGGCACTTTTCGCCGCGTCTCGCCCCACGGCTGGGCCCACGGCATCACTGCGCCAGGCGCGCCGCCCGCGCCGTCTGCTCGAGGTGAGCCGACCGAGGAGGGGCCAGGGACAGAGAGGCTCGGCGCATCGTGGCCTGGGGCACGCGCGCGGACGAGGAAGACCAGGAGAAAGACGGAGAGAATGGAGGGACGGCGATGAGGTGTTCACATCGGGATCTGATGCCGTTGCTTCGTCACCCATCTGGGGCGACACAAGCGCGACTTTCAAGTAGACCGCCGCGAGCACCATCCCACGATGCTGTCATTCCAAGAGCCCTGGCAGCCAGAAGAGGTGTGCGCATATTTGGAAAGAGTTTTTGTGGGACTCACGTCACCCTGACCCCTGGCGCGCACGGCAATGGCCCCGCCGACCGCCACTCCCCTTCCGCTTCCGATACAATCCGGGAAATCCGGCGAATCTGGCTCGACGAATTCAAAACCGGCGCCCACGCGTGGAGCATCCTCCGAAAAATCGCCCCCCGGAGCCTCCCCACGAAGGATGCCCTCAAAGGCCTCCCTTGTTCCGTTCCCGGTGAGATCCAGGAGATCCAGCGAATCTGGCGACGGATTCCGAACTGGCGCCCTCGCGTGGGACATCCTCAGAACAACCGGCCCCCGGAGCCTCCCCCAGGAGGCCCTCAGAGGCCCCCCTGTTGTGTTTCCGGTGAGATCCGAGAAATCTGGCGAATCTGGCGACGAATTCCGAGACGGCGCCCTAAAACCGGCCCCCGGAGCGTCAGCGCCCTCGCGTCCTCAGAAAAACCACACGGAGCCTCCCCGAGGAGGCCCTCAGAGGCCCCCTGTTCCGTTTCCAATGAGATCAGATCCGCAAAATCCGGCGAATTTGGCGACGAATTCCGAGACGGCGCCCTCGCGTGGGACATCCTCAGATGAACCAGCCCCTGGAGCCTCCCCAAAGAGGAGCTCAGAGGCCCCCCTGTTCCGTATTCTGCGAGATCGGGGAAATCCAGTGACATCCGAGACATGCGGCGAATCCAGCAACGAATTCCAAAGCGGCGCCCTCGCGTGGGATATCCTCAGAAAAACTGGCCCCTGGAGCCTCCCCGAGGAGGCCCCCATGTTCCGTTTCCAGCGAGATCCAGGAAATCCGGCGAATCCGGCGACAAATTCCAAACCCGCGCCCTCGCGCTTGACATCATCAGAGAACCGAGCCCCCGGAGCCGCCCCCAAGAGGCCCGCAAAGGCCCAGTGTTCCGTTCCTGCGATATCCGGAAAAATTCGGCGAATCCGGCGACGGCGCCCTCGCGTGGGACATCCTCAGAAAAGCCGGCCCCCGGAGCCTCCCCAAGGAGGCCTTCAGACGCCCCCCTGTTCCATTTCAGGCGAGATCCGGGAGATCCCGGGGGGGGGAGGAGGAGGGGGGACGAGGAGGGAAAGGAGGAGAGGGGGCAGGACGACGAGGTGAAGGAGGGCGAGGGGAGTTGGAGGAGGCACAGGATGAACAGGAGGAGGAGGAGGTGGAAATTGCCAGCATGGCAGCGGGGGGTGCCACGCCCGCCCGATCCTCACCCTCCTGATGTTCATTGTCGCCATCCTCTCTCTCCTGGCCCTCCTTCTCCACATCCTCACCCTCCGGCTCCACGGTCGCCTGATCCTCAGCCGCGTGACCATCACTCTCTTGATCTTGCCCCCCGCGATCCTCGCCCTCCTGATCCTCACGCTCATTATCATCTCGATAATTTTCCTCCCGCCGAGAAGCGCACGCCACTTCTTCTATATACAGAAACTCCCGATCGACCGCAGAGCGGCCGGCTACTTTGAGAGCCCTTCTGTGGAACTCACACACACACACTACATACCTCCCCTCCCCCTACCTCCTCTCTCCCTCACTCCCTCCTCCTCGATCTGTATATATAAGAATAAACAAACACAAGTTTTCACCAGCTGGCTACGCTGCACCGTTGAATCCTTGATCCATGAGGTTGGTCTGGCGCGGAAGGAGTGCGCGGCGCGCGGGTAAGGTGGAAAGATGGGTACAGGAGGACGAGGGGGGGCATCCGCCGACCCCAGAAGCGTGCGAGGTGAAGGGGCGGGACTCCCCACCCCCCCCACCGCATCTGACACCCCCAGCCTCCTGAACCCTCTGTGTGTCACCCCCCACCGCGTCTGACATCCCTAGCCACCTGGACCTCCTGGGCATGCTGTTTTAGAAAACCGCTTACCCTGCAAAAATTCGCACCAGCACCCCCCACCGCGTCTGACATCCCCAGCCACCTGGACCTCAAGGGCGCGCTGATTCTCGCGCTGGCACCCCCCACCGCGTCTGACATCCCCGGTCACCTGGACCTCCTGGGCGTGCTGCGTTCGCACCCCCACCCTGCAAAACTCGCGCCAGCACCCCCCACCGCGTGTGGCATCCCCAGCCACCTGGACCTTTTGGTGTTCTCGAATCCCCCCACCCTGCAAAAACTCTCGCTTGCGTCCCCCACCGCGTCTGGCATCCCCAGCCACCTCGACCTCCTGGGCGCGCTGTTTTAAAGACCCCCCGCCCTGCACAAACTCGCGCCCGCGCCCAACACCGCGTCTGGCATCCCCAGCCACCTCGACCTCCTGGGCGCGGTGTTTTAAAGACCCCCCACCCTGCAAAAACTCGCGCCCGCGCCCCCCACCGCGTCTGACACCCCCCGCCGCATGGAACTCCTGCGCATGGTGTTTTAGAGCCCCCCACCCTGCAGAGACTCGCGCCGGCGCCCCCTACCGCGTCTGGCACCCCTAGCCACCTCGACCTCCTGGGCGCGCTGTTTTAGAGACCCCCCACCCTGCAAAAACTCGCGCCAGCACCCCCCACCGCGTCTGACATCCCCAGCCTCCTGGACCTCAAGGGCGCGCTGTTTTAGGGGCCCCCACCCTGCAGGAACTCGCACAGGCACCCCCCGCCGCGTCTGGCATCCCCAGCCACCTCGACCTCCAGGGCGCGCTGTTTTAATGACCCCCCACCCTGCACAAACTCGCGCCCGCGCCCAACACCGCGTCTGGCATCCCCAGACACCTGGACCGCCTGTGCGCGGTGTTTTAGAGCCCCCACCCTGCAGAGACTCGCGCCGGCACCCCCTACCGCGTCTGGCATCCCTAGCCACCTCGACCTCCTGGGCGCGCTGTTTTAGAGACCCCCCACCCTGCAAAAACTCGCGCCAGCACCCGCGTCTGACATCCCCAGCCTCCTGGACCTCAAGGGCGCGCTGTTTTAGGGGCCCCCACCCTGCAGGAACTCGCACAGGCACCCCCCGCCGCGTCTGGCATCCCCAGCCACCTCGACCTCCAGGGCGCGCTGTTTTAATGACCCCCCACCCTGCACAAACTCGCGCCCGCGCCCAACACCGCGTCTGGCATCCCCAGCCACCTGGACCGCCTGGGCGCGGTGTTTGAGAGATCCGCCCACCCTGCAGAGACTCGCGCCGGCACCCCCTACCGCGTCTGGCACCCCTAGCCACCTCGACCTCCTGGGCGCGCTGTTTTAGAGACCCCCCACCCTGCAAAAACTCGCGCCAGCACCCCCCACCGCGTCTGACATCCCCAGCCACCTGGACCTCAAGGGCGCGCTGTTTTAAGGGGGCCCCACCCTGCAGGAACTCGCACAGGCACCCCCCGCCGCGTCTGGCATCCCCAGCCACCTCGACCTCCTGGGAGCGCTGTTTTAATGACCCCCCACCCTGCACAAACTCGCGCCCGCGCCCAACACCGCGTCTGGCATCCCCAGCCACCTGGACCGCCTGGGCGCGGTGTTTGAGAGATCCCCCCACCCTGCAGAGACTCGCGTCGGCACCCCCTACCGCGTCTGGCACCCCTAGCCACCTCGACCTCCTGGGCGCGCTGTTTTAGAGACCCCCCACCCTGCAAAAACTCGCGCCAGCACCCCCCACCGCGTCTGACATCCCCAGCCTCCTGGACCTCAAGGGCGCGCTGTTTTAGGGGCCCCCACCCTGCAGGAACTCGCACAGGCACCCCCCGCCGCGTCTGGCATCCCCAGCCACCTCGACCTCCTGGGAGCGCTGTTTTAATGACCCCCCACCCTGCACAAACTCGCGCCCGCGCCCAACACCGCGTCTGGCATCCCCAGCCACCTGGACCGCCTGGGCGCGGTGTTTGAGAGATCCGCCCAACCATGCAAGGAGGACTCGCGCCGGGCACCCTCGCACCCCCTACCGCGGCTGGCACCCCTAGCCCATGTTCGACCTCCGGGCGCGCCAGTTTTAGAAAGACCCCCCCCACCCGCAAAAAAAACTCGCGCCAGCAACCCCCCACCGCGTCGGACATCACCAGCCACCGGACATCAAGGGCGCGCTGTTTAGGGGAGACCCACCCTGCAGGAACTCGCACAGGCACCCCCCACCGCGTCTGGCATCCCCAGCCACCTCGACCTCCTGGGCGCGCTGTTTTAATGACCCCCCACCCTGCACAAACTCGCGCCCGCGCCCAACACCGCGTCTGGCATCCCCAGCCACCTGGACCGCCTGGGCGCGGTGTTTGAGAGATCCGCCCACCCTGCAGAGACTCGCGCCGGCACCCCCTACCGCGTCTGGCACCCCTAGCCACCTCGACCTCCTGGGCGCGCTGTTTTAGAGACCCCCCACCCTGCAAAAACTCGCGCCAGCACCCCCCACCGCGTCTGACATCCCCAGCCACCTGGACCTCAAGGGCGCGCTGTTTTAAGGGGGCCCCACCCTGCAGGAACTCGCACAGGCACCCCCCGCCGCGTCTGGCATCCCCAGCCACCTCGACCTCCTGGGAGCGCTGTTTTAATGACCCCCCACCCTGCACAAACTCGCGCCCGCGCCCAACACCGCGTCTGGCATCCCCAGCCACCTGGACCGCCTGGGCGCGGTGTTTGCTGCAGAGACTGCGCCGGCACCTAGGACCGCACCCTGCAGAGACTCGCGCCGGCACCCCCTACCGCGTCTGGCATCCCTAGCCACCTCGACCTCCTGGGCGCGCTGTTTTAGAGACCCCCCACCCTGCAAAAACTCGCGCCAGCACCCCCCACCGCGTCTGACATCCCCAGCCACCTGGACCTCAAGGGCGCGCTGTTTTAGGGGGCCCCCACCCTGCAGGAACTCGCCCAGGCACCCCCACCGCGTCTGGCATCCCCAGCCACCTCGACCTCCTGGGCAGCGCTGTTTTAATGACCCCCCACCCTGCACAAACTCGCGCCCGCGCCCAACACGCGTCTGGCATCCCCAGCCACCTGGACCGCTGGGCGCGGTGTTTGAAAAATCCCCCCACCCTGCAGAGACTCGCGCCGGCACCCCCTACCGCGTCTGGCATCCCTAGCCACCTCGACCTCCTGGGCGCGCTGTTTTAGAGACCCCCCACCCTGCAAAAACTCGCGCCAGCACCCCCCACCGCGTCTGACATCCCCAACCACCTGGACCTCAAGGGCGCGCTGTTTTAGGGGCCCCCACCCTGCAGGAACTCGCACAGGCACCCCCCACCGCGTCTGGCATCCCCAGCCACCTCGACCTCCAGGGCGCGCTGTTTTAATGACCCCCCACCCTGCACAAACTCGCGCCCGCGCCCAACACCGCGTCTGGCATCCCCAGCCACCTGGACCGCCTGGGCGCGGTGTTTGAGAGATCCCCCCACCGTCGCCCCCTCCCGAGACGTCCGCCGGTGTGGCTTCCTCCAGAGCGCGGCCCTCGAGAGATGTCGACCCCCTCCCCAGGCACCACTCTTCGCCCCTGCTCCTTTCCGGATGGCCCCTGGGGCCCGAGACTGGGCCCCAGAGTTATGTTGCTCTCGTCGTACGGCCGGATCGGGTCGGGCGAAAGGGGGGGATAGCAAAGGAGGGGTTTGAGAATCAGCTCACGTAGCTGATTTTCCCGGCGCCTCCCGGCGCCGGAGGCGGCTATGTATCGAGGAATGGGCCCCTCAGTGAGGCCGAAACCAGCTGCATGCAGCAAATTTCGTAACCCCCCCTTTCCCACTCCCCCCCCTTCGTCCGGCCCGACCGGAAGAGTACCGAAACAATGTCGAAACAGTGTCGGACGAGTCTCCCAGGGCCCGACACGTGAAAACCCTCGAGTTTGGGGGTACTTTCCTGGTGCTCGAATTCTGGCGATCAAGGCTAAAAGTAAGCACATCATAACCCCAGAGTCCAGAATCGAGAGGGAAACGCCAGGACTGCAGCAGGCATGGCCGTCGAAGGTCTGGGCCCTGGACGCCACAGACGGACTCGCCGCACGCGCCTCCCGCGCCTCAGGCCTGCCGGGTGGGGTCCGAGCAGCTGGGGCTGGAGGGCCGCGCCGCAGCGGCGATGCGTCGGCGACGCGTCGGTGGCGCCGGCAGTGCATCGGCGACGCTAGAGGGCAGAAAATCCACCCCGATAAGAACCACCCCGACACGCGAAGCCGACTAGTAAACGCACCCAAAGGGCGGGGGTGAGAATCAGCTCACGTATACGCTGATTCTCCCGGCGCCTCCCGGCGCCAGGAGGCGCCCAATGTATCGAGGACTGGGCCTGGCAGCGGGGTCGAAACCAGCTGCCTGCAGCAGGTTTCGTGACCCCCCCTTTCCCAATCCCCCCCTTTCATCCGGCCCGAGGCCCTGGAACTGCGAGACCTCCGGGAGAGCACCAGGCGGACCCCCCCGCGGCGACACCCCGCACGGCACTGGCCGCTCCCCTCCGGCCAGCCACGGCGGCGCCCGCGAGCCAGAGGGCAGGCCCGCGCGCCTGGCCGCTGTCAGGCCGCGCTGCAGCAGCGCAGCGCCCCCCGGGCGGCGCGGCCCTCCTCCTCCTCCTCCTCCTCCTCCTCCTCCTCCTCCTCCTCCTCCTCCTCCATCCTCCATCCCCGTGCGTTCGGACCCCAGAGGGGGAGGCCCCTGCGAACGCCGTTCGGCCACTGCGCCCGCCGCCGCACAGGCCCAAAGGCCAGGTCCCACGGGTGCGCGGCCGCCGGAGCTCCACCCACAGCAGCTGACGCGCTCCGCGCGGGGGCCGCTCGGGCGAGGGGGGGGGGGATCGAGGGTATGGAGGTGCCGGGATCGAGGATCGAGGATCGAGGATCGGGGATTCGGGGATCGGGGTTCGGGGATTCGAGGATCGGGGTTCGGGGATGATTCGGGGATCGGGGTTCGGGGATAGAGGCTCGGGGTTCAGAAACCGACATTTGGGGCTCGAGATTCGGGGATCGAGGATCGAGGACCGAGGATCGAGGACCGAGTATCAAAATAATCGAGGATCGAGCGGGAGACGCCTAAAGCTTCTGGAGACCTCCTCCGCCGTCGCGGCAGATCCAGGCGACGCAGAACAAAAACGATGGTCAACGTTTTCAGATTCGGCGTTTCGACATTGGGCGGAAGGGGGGGAGAGGGGGGGATATGGCTCCAGACCTCTGTTTAATGCGACTGTTTGCAACAGTGCGTCCTTTGGGGGAGACTTCACCTGCTCGAAACTGGCGCCAAAAACAGCCAAGATCTACTCCATGGGGGGGAGGGGGTGGGGGGCGAGGGCCCGAGCCGATCGGCAAAACAACGAATAAGGAAACGATCACATGCGGCGGTTGGCTTTCTGCAGCGGTTTCTGGCTCAGGGGGGGCGCTCCCTGGTCCCAGATCCGTCAGAGAACAACGCTGGGTGAAGACCAGGTTCCCTCGAGGAAGAGATCGAGATCGCCCAGGGGGTCCCGTCGCGAAAAAAAATGCCACGTCGGAGGAGAGGGAAGCTGGGGACCGCGGTGACGGGGAAACAGGATTGAAGGCGCCCAGGGACACACAAATAAACAAACGCACATCAAGATTCCCCCATGTTTTTTCCACATGTTCTGGGGGCTCGTCTTCCCCTCCATTTCCCATCTCTGTTCCATGATGTTGCTCGGAATCGCCGTTTGTGTGTGTGCTTTTCCTTTTGCTAGCTTTTAGCGGAAGAGGTTCGCTCTCGCCCCGCAGATCAAAAGCGTGTGCTTTTCCTCCTCAAGGATAACGAGAATGACGTGGGGCAGTCGGGACGACAGGGAGGAGTGAGAGGAGCACCGCGCGTGGGGAGCAGGGGCAGGGGGAGGAGGAGGAGGAGGAGGAGGAGGAGGAGGAGGAGGAGGAGGAGGAGGAGGGAGCGAGCGTGGAGAGCGCGCGCGGCACGTTGCGCATCCCCCAGTAGCGCCCATCCTCTCGCCCAACTGGCCCCAGGACCCTGGGTTGGGTCGGGCATGTCCCCCTACAGGGGGATCGTGGACGAAAAAAAACACATACCAGAAAAATTCCCCCGAGTGGCCCCAAAAAACTACAAAAAAATCGTCCCCATACCATTTTTGCATATTTTTGGGCATTCCTCCTGTAGAGGGACAGACCCGACTTAAACCCAGGGAGGGGGAGACCTGCCGACGCTCCCAGATATTGTATCTGTCACTCCCAACCCTCCTGTGTGTTGGGTGCTCGATTTGAGTCCGCAGCGCCGCGCGTCTCCTCTCTTCCTCGTCCCCAGCTCCTCTCATCTTCCTCAATCTTGTCATCAACATCATCCTCATCGTCGTCATCGTCGTCAGCATCGTCGACTTCATGCTCGTTACCGCCGTCATCGTCATTCACATCACCGTCTCGACACATCCATCAAACGCTTCGCTGTTCCAAGGGAGCTCAACCGAAGGCCCCACTCTCGAAGGCCCCGGTGACAGGGTCCGCATGCGGATTCGGGTCATTATTGGCGACTTACACACTTCGTGGCCGCATACGGGGGCTCCATAGGGATCTCCACCAAAGGCCAAAGTGGCAAGTTCCGCATACGGACTCAGGTCAATTTTGGAACACCGCTCACGCGCTTCGTGGCCCCGTAGGGAGCTCCACCGAAGGTCACAGTGGCTAGGTCCGCATGCGGACTCGGGTCCATTTCGGCAGACCCCTCGCACGCTTCGTGGCCCCATAGGGAGCTCACCGAACGCACCATTGGCTGGGTTCACAAAGCGCCGCCCCGCCCAACTCGGCAGATCCCTCACTCGCTTCGTGGCCCCCCCGTTTGCAATTTGAGCGAGAGTGCGTGCGTGAATGGAAAACGTTGAGTCTGGTCCGACTTTCTTCGGCGAGGCGTTCAGGGGAACTGCAGATCCATCAGTGTGCTCTTCCGTTGTGTCTTGAGCAGTCCTGTTTCTATCCGCCACGTGTTCAGAACGTCTTTTTTCTGGCTGCGGTCGTTACCCGAGGGGGCGGGCGGGGCAAGCGTCATCACCCCCCTTTCGGACGACACTGGGAGGATGGGGAGGAGGAGGCGGCGGCGGAGGAGGTTGGCTCACGAGCAGCGGGCCGGTCGTTCCCACGGATCGCCATCGCTGGCCCACTCGGCACTGTGATGCGCAGCGGAGCTCGAATCCTGAGCACCAGCTCTCGGATTCGCGCTGCTTGAAGTAGGCTCCACGCTCACGAGGAGGGGCAACGATACGGGGGGGGGGGGGCAGCACAAGGGGGGAACATCGACCGACAATCGGCGACACACCGCTGATGGATCGGCGGCAGGCCCCCGAGAGCGAATCCGCGCGCTCCTGTGCAGGGTGGGGCCATCGGGCCCCTACTGAGGAGGAGGAGGAGGAGGAGGAGGAGGAGGAGGAGGAGGATGGGGATGAAGGAGAAGAGAATGAGGAGGAGGAGGACGAGGAGGAGGAGTAGGAATAGGAGGAGGAAGAGGAGGAGGAGCAGGTGCAGGAATGGGCGATTGGGGATGGATGCATCCTCCCTTGAGCCTATCCTTAGGCCGGGCATGTCCTCCTACAGGCGGATCTTGGAAGATAACTAGAACATAGCCAAACAATACTCGACAACGGTCGGAAAATCGTCACAAGACTGCGTTTTGACTGCTCTCTTAAGCCCGACTTAAGCATATCCCCCTATCGTTGCCCCTGGAGCTGAAAATCAGGCTCCACGCTCAGGCTCCACCTAAGCGCGACGGCGCTGTTCTCTAGAACGCCGAAGCGTCTGCTCGCACTGTGTGCGCGGGACGTGGAAAGCGTCATCCCTTGAGAGGGGCAGAATTGGTACCGTCCTTCGCGTGCACTGTCCTCCCTGCTGCACCTCGCACCACGATCACATGATCTGTGCATTGGCCGAAGCATCGATCACAGGCCTTCTGATGAAACCCTATGGCTTACAAAGGCTGAAGCATCGATTACAGGTCGAAAGCACAAAAGCTTGCACGATACAACCGTTAGTAAGTAGGATACCCAGTGTCACCCACCCTCTGCGCAAAGGCGGTCAGGCGAATCAGCTCTCCCAAAATCCATAATCTCCTTCGGGGAATGGCTCTTCATTGCCCCTTTTCAACGAGAGGGCGCGATTCACGACCGATTGATCCAGAACCATCCGTCCCGACGCGTCGAAAACAAGAGAGGACCCCCTCACCAACATCCCGAGCACCCAGCGAACCAGAAACCTTCGCCCACAGAGACCCCCCCCGCACAACACCACCGCCCGTTGCGCGGGCGGGAGGGGGGGGGGGGGGGGAGAAATGCCCCCTCAGCACCCCCCGGACGTCCTCATCGTCATGATCGTCGTCGTGGGCGAGGCGGTCGGGCGGGACACGTCGTCGTCGTGAGGCGAGTCTGTCGGGCGGGCGGGCGGGACACGTCGCCGTCGTGGGCGAGTCGGCCCAGGGGGGGACGGCGGGCGGGGCACGTCGTCGTTCTCGTCGTTGTTACCGTTTGCCGGCTTCGATGGGGGGGGGGCGGGATTGAACCCCCCTGCGCGCGAGATGGGTGGGGGGAGTGAAGGCAGGTCTGGATCCCCACTACTGTTCAGACATCCGGGATGGTATCGGGGGGTGAGGTACTCGTTCTGGGGTCCTTCCTGGAGCCAATCGCTCCACTCATGCGTCGATGCTGCGTCGAACGTCCATCGACTTCACTCGAACTTGAGTCGAACTAGAGTCGAACAGGAATCGAACTAGAGTCGAACTTGAGTCAAACAAATCAGTTAAGTAGGTGGGCCCAAAAGGTCCACAAAACGAGCATCCTGGGGAAGAGGCGGGGCGGCGTTTAAACCTCCCCCTCTCAAGCGACCACAAGACGCGCTCTCTCATCAACAAGCACCCCCATGCACCGCTCGAGTGGCCACCGACCCAGATCAGCGAGGCCACCCCCGCACTGCCCCGTTCACAGAAAGGCAAAGTCAGAAGTGCGCGTCGCAGCATGAACTCTAGAACATGTGCGGGCACCCCGCCATCACTCCACATTGGCGCTTGTCAGAGGGTGGCGGGGGGGATAAATGTTCCCCCTGCGCGCTGGCCCACAGTCCAGGTCAAAAGCCGTCCAAACTGATCGCGGGCGCACACACACACGCAAACACACACACACACACACACACATACACATACACAAACAAACAAACAAACAAACAAACAAACAAACAAGCACACAAGCACACAAGCACACAAGCACACAAACACACAAACACACAAGCACATTACACAAGCACACAATCACACAAACACTCAACACACACACACAAACATTCAACACACACAAACATACAAGCACGCAACACACACACACACCAACACACCACACGACACAACGCACACACCACACACCCTGCACCGTGCTGACCACCCCGCCGTTATTCTGCATTGGCCTTTGACAAGGACGGCGGGGCGCCGGCACGCTGCCCGGCGTGCGCGCCGCCGCGCGCACCCGGCGCACCCTGCGCGACGCCGCGCACGCGGCGGGCGTGGCGCGGCTGCGGCGCGTGGGGCGCGGCGGGCGTGCCGCGTGTGGGGCACCGGGTAAAGCTGGCACGGCTTGGGCACCCGGCGAGACACGGCACACGTGGCGCACCGGGTGAGCGTGACGCACCCGGGTTCTGCACCTGTGCGCCCTCCGCCGCGCCCTTTGCGTCCGAGCAGTGCCCAAGGAGGGCCCACCGAAGGGGGTCGCCGCCTCCTCCGGGGCACGGGCCCCCGGAGACCCCCCCCGAGAGGCCCCCGGGACGCCGAAGGACGCCCAAAAGCGTGCCTGACATTCTCGACCCTCGATCCCTGAAGGGGCCCAAGGACACACAAATACACACAAGTAACAGGATTCCCAATACTTTGCTCTATTCTTTGAGTTTTCGTCTTCCACCCCACTTCCCATATTTTCCCATACTCTCCTGGGAATCGACAATTAATGGTGTCTGTGTGTTTTTTCCCTCCTGAATCCCTCTCTCCTCCTCGACCCTCGATCTCAAGGAGGAAGAGGAGGAGGAGAAGGAGGAGGAGGTGACCCCCCTTGGCAGTCAGTGCCCGACTCGTCGGTACTGGCCCTATCCCAAGGCAGATCCCTCTCGAGGCTCGAGTCTCGAGGCTTGAGACTGCCAGGGCGCCCGTGGAGCGAAGGCCTTCTTGGGAGCCCCCTGTGGCCCACGCCTGGATGATGCGCCTCGACGAGTCTGCAGGGCGCACCAGAGGGGAGGTATGGGGTGTGGTCTTCTGGGGGAGGGGGGGGACAGCCAACGTTGGGGGGGGAACAGGCTCAGGGAGAGAACACCGACCTGGAATCCCCCGATGTGCATAGAGAATCCTCCTGGACCTGGACGGGTGAGCTGTCGGGCCCCTAACAGGCCCGTGAGACTATCCTCCTCTTGACGTTGTGATCTGACGGAAGGGACCCGACTGGAGGAAATCAGACAACTACCATGATCTGCCGAAGGTACAGGCCAGACGGGAGGGGGGTAGCGTTAGGTCAGGCGTGTCCCCCTTCAGGCGAATTTTAAATGAAAAACAGCAGATGCTCGAAAAATCCTCATAAATCCGCAGACCCTGTCGGCGTGTGGAGGACGCTCTTCCGTTCGTTGTCTTCCCGAATCGCCGAACGATCGGTCCAACTGTCGCCGCTCCTTTCCTTTCCATGGGCCCTCCCTGGGTTCTCCTCCTCAAGCGCGCCAGTCACAACAGAATTAAACAAAGTCGTGGTCGAGTCGAAGGGAAGCCCCTTCCCTTTCATCCCTTCCCCGCCAGGAGGGAGGGGGGATCCTGGGTCTGTGTGGGGGGGGTCCCGACCCAGAATACCATCCCTCCCTGGAGATCCCAGCCTGGGCTGTCCTCCTCAAGCGCGCCAGTCATAACGAAATTAAACAAAGTCGTAGTTGAGTCGAAGGGAAGCCCCTTCCCTTTCATCCCTTCCCCGTCTGGAGGGGGTCCCTGGTCTGGGGGGGGTCCCGACCCAGAATACCATCCCTCCCTGGCGATCCCAGGCTGGGCTCCCCTCCTCAAGCGCGCCAGTCACAACGAAATTGAACAACTTCGTAATTGAGTCGAAAGGAAGCTCTTTCCCTTTGATCCCTTCCCCGCCGGGAGGGGGGGTGTCCCGGGTCTGTGGCGGGGGGGGTCCCGACCCAGAATACCATCACCCCCTGGCGATCCCAGCCTGGGCTCTCCTCCTCAAGCGCGCCAGTCATAACGAAATCAAGCAAAGTCGTAGTTGAGTCGAAGCAAAGCCCCTTCCCTTTCATCCCTTCCCCGCCAGGAGGGAGGGGGAGTCCCGGGTCTGTGGGGGGGGTCCCGACTCAGAAAACCATCCCTCCCTGGAGATCCCTCCCTGGGCCCCCCTCCTCAAGAGCGCCAGTCACACCGAAATCAAACAAAGTCGTAGTTGAGTCGAAGGGAAGCCCCTTTCCTTTCATCCCTTCCCCGTCGGGAGGGGGTCCTGGGTCTGGGGGGGGTCCCGACCCAGAATACCATCCCTCCCTGGCGATCCCAGCCTGGGCTCTCCTCCTCAAGCGCGCCAGTCACAACGAAATTGAACACCGTCGTAGTTGAGTCGAAGGAAAGCCCCTTCCCTTTCATCCCTTCCCCGCCGGGGGAGGGAGAGGGGGGGGTCCTGGGTCTGTGGGGGCCTCCCTGAGCTCTCCTCCTCAAGCGCGCCAATCACAACGAAATTGAACAAAGTCGTAGTTGAGATCCATTCCACGCCAGGAGGGGGAGGAGGGGGGGGCCCGGGTCTGTGGTGGGTGCAGTGCTCTGAACGGCGTCAACAGCCATCCAGAAGGCTCCCATAATGGCCCAACGGACCCCAAAAAGAGCCACCCGGCAACACAAGAAAACCCCAAAGCGGCCAAGGAGGGACCCGAAACATCCCAGAGAGCCTCCTAGAACGCCCTTAGGCCACCACAAATGGACCCCAGGAAACCCACAAAGGACTCCAAAAGCGCCCCCAAACGGCCCAAGCCGCCCATCCACAGCGCACCAGTGCCCGAGATCCAATTGGTCGGGCAAAGATTTTGTTCCCCGTGCTTTCCCTCCAATCCCCGTCGAGAGCCCAGGCCTCCAGGGTCGGCGGCACCGGCCGTAAGGCCTTCGCAGTAGTTACAAATAGGCACAAAATCATCAGACTATTGTTGAACTATTTTTGCATAGTCTTCCTGTAGCGGGACATGCCCGACTTGTAAGGGGAGCGGAGGAGCGGGTACAGTTGTGAATACCACGACAATGGGCACTCTAACAATCCAATCATTGAATACAGAATGCTCAAAAGGTGTAAAGCATGTTCTAAAAATGTTTCAAACCTGTTTTGACACATGTTTTACACGTCTGGAAAATATTTGGCAGCATGCTTCCTCTCCGCTGATCGACTTCCACAAGGGTAGAGACTCAGCTCACGCAGCTGGTCTCCCCGGCGCCTCCAGCGCGATGGGGAGGCGCCGGCGTATCGAGGAGAGGCGCCCGACGGCGAGGCCGAAACCGGCTGCGTGTAGCAGAATTTGTAATTTCCTCCTCCTCCTCCTCCTCCTCCTCCTCCGCCTCCGCGTCCTCCTCCTCCTCCTCCTCCTCCTTCGCCTCCTCCTCCTCCTCCTCCTCCCCCTCCCCCATACTTCCCCTCCCCCACCTCCTCCTCCTCCTCCTCGTCCTCTTCTTCCTCCTCCTCCTCCTCCTCGCCTTCCCGTTCCCCCCCCTGAAAAGGGGGTGGTGCCACAGAATTGCGACAATTGTGTTGCAAATGTACTGTGCCAGAGAATGGTATTGCACTGTATTGCAACTCACGTATTGCACGCGAATGTCAGCAGCACCGGAGTATGTTGCACGCCCCAGATCTGTTGCAACACCACAAAGCTTTTGCACCAAATCTGTTGCACCACCCCCTCGTCGCTGGACCCCCTTTTGGGTCAACCAGAATTTAGCAGGAGTGCGTCTGGACGCTTCAATCCTGGGCTGCAACACCCACCAGCGGCGATTTACCGCTCTCGCAATGTATCGGCATTGCCGGTCCAGGAAATTAGTGCCTTAAAATGTGTGCAGCTGCGAGCAGGGGATCGACACTCGCGGGAGCTGCGGAAGCGCCTGCAAGCGAGGCGAGGCACTGTGGCGGCGATGCGGAGGGACCGGCTTCGCAGCAAATTTCGCACCCCCCCCCTTCCCTACAGCCTTTCCCAAACATCCGACGTCGTGAGGTTTCGCAACTCGGCTCCTGAAAGGTCCCCTTCCCCACCGCCAGCTCTTCGCCCCGCATCGCTGCGGAAAGGCCCCGGGACCGGACGAGGGCCCCCAGAGGCAGAAGATGAGCCAGAGCCCTCCCTGGGCGCGGCCTCACCGACCCTAGCGTTAGGTCGGGCAAGTCCCCCGGTAGGGCAGATTTTGGAGGATGTTTTACAAAACTCCAAAGATATTCAAAAATGGTCAAAAACTAATCGAAAATTCGTCCCCAGACTATTCCCAACCATCCTGTGGTGTTGGGTCCTCGTTTTGAAGAGACGGTCCCCGCGTCCTCCTCTCCTCTCCTCCTCTCCTCTCCTCCTCCCTCCTCCCTCCTCCTCCCTCCTCCCCCTCTCCCCTGCGTTTCACCCACCCAGTACACCGTTTCGTGGCCCCATAGGGAGCTCCACCGAAGGCCCCAGTGCTGCCGCCCGCATGCGTCCCGCACACCCAATTCGGCACACCCCTCACACGTTTCGTGGCCCCATAGGGAGCCCCACCGAAGGCCCCAGTGCTGCCGCCCGCATGCGTCCCGCACAATTCGGCACACCTCTCACACGTTTCGTGGCCCCATAGGGAGCTCCACCGAAGGCCCCAATGCTGCCGCCCGCATGCGTCACGTACACCCAATTCGGCACACCCCTCACACGTTTCGTGGCCCCTTAGGGAGCCCCACCGAAGGCCCCAGTGGCGGCGCTCACATGCGCATGCGTCCCGCACACCCATTTCGGCACATCCCTCACAGGTTTCGTGGCCCCATCATCCACCGGAGGCCCCAGTGGCGGCGCTCACATGCGTCACCCACACCCACCCAATTCGGCACACCCCTCACACGTTTCGTGGCCCCATAGGGAGCTCCACCGAAGGCCCCAGCGGCCGCGCTCACATGCGTCCCCGCCACCCATCCCGGCACGCCCCTCACAACAACAGGTTTCGTGGCCCCATTGGGAGCTCCACCGAAGGCCCCAGTGGCATCGCCCGCATGCGTCACCACCCGCACCCAATTCGGCACACCCCTCACACGTTTCGTGGCCCCATAGGGAGCTGCACCGAAGGCCCCAGTGGCGGCGCTCACATGCGTCCCCGCCACACATCCCAGTACACCCCTCACGCGCTTCGTGGCCCCATAGGGAGCTCCACCGAAGGCCCCAGTAGCGGCGCTTACATGCGTCTCCGCCACCCATCCCGGCACCCCCCCCGCAGCAGCATCATGTTTCGGGGACCAATAGGGAGCTCCACTGGAGGCCCCAGTGGCGGCCCTCACATACGTTTCCGCCACCCATGTCGGCACGCCTCGCGCGTGCTTCATGTCCCCGTAGGGAGCTGCGCTGAATGCCCCAGTGGCACCCATCTCGACACACCCCTCACACGTTCCGTAGTCCTATGGGGAGTTCCACTGAAGATGAAACCCGCAGCTGCGGTACTGACAACTGCATATGGTTGGGTCCTTCGCCAGGCTATTTTCTCTATTTCTGGAAAGTCCTCCTGTCGAGGGACATGCCCGACTTAACCCTGGCAAACCATCCCCCTCCGTGACGCCATCCTCGCCTCGAAAGCCCCCCTCCAGCCGCAGAATTACATACGTCTTGGGGCGAAGCACAGGGGCAGGCCGCCCCTGACTTTCGCTGTGGCTTGCCACAGCGACAAGATGTCAGGGTTCGCCCGACCCGACGTACGCCTAGGCTCTCGGCCCACCTCGCACTGGCCCCGCCCGCGACAGGGGGCGGCGCGCGGGCAGTGAAGATTTCCGCCCCCCGAGACGCCTGGAAGCCTCGGGCGCAAGCTCGTTCCGCTCCTCTTTCGTCTCGTCCTCCCTCTCCTCCTCTTCCTCCTCCTCTTCCTCCTCCCCTCCTCCTTCCCTCCTCCTCCTCCTCCTCCTCCTCCTCCTCCTCCTCCTCCTCCTCCTCCTCCTCCTCCCTCTCCTCATCATCATCATCATCATCATCATCATCATCACATCATCATCATCATCATCATATCATCATCATCATCATCATCCTCCTCCTCATTCTCATCCTCATCCTCATCTCCTCATCCTCCTCCTCCTCCTCCATCATCATCATCATCATCATCATCATCATCATCATCATCATCATCATCATCATCATCATCATCATCATCATCATCATCATCACATCATCATTCATCATCATCATCATCATCATCATCATCATCATCATCATCATCATCATCATCATCATCATCATCATCATCATCATCATCATCATCGATCATCATCATTATCTTCATCATCATCACCATCATCATCATCATCATCATCACATCGTCATCATCATCATCAGCATCATCATCAGCTCATCATCATCATCAGCATCATCATCATCACCATCACCACATCACCATCACCATCACCATCACCATCACCATCACCATCATCATCATCATCATCATCATCATCATCATCATCCTCTCATCATCCTCATCCTCATCCTCCTCCTCCTCCTCCTCCTCCTCCTCCTCATCTCATCCTCATCCTCATCCTCATCCTCATCCTCATCCTCATCCTCATCCTCATCCTCATCAGCATCAGCATCAGCATCAGCATCAGCATCAGCATCAGCATCAGCATCAGCATCAGCATCATCATCATCATCATCATCATCATCATCATCATCATCATCATCATCATCATCATCATCATCATCATCATCATCATCATCACCGTCATCCCTTGTAAAATACAACAGATTCACGCTCCTGAGGCCACGATCCCCTGTAGATTACGCCACATTCTCTCCTCTGGGGCCACGATCCCAAATCAATTACGCCACAATCGCGCCCCCGAGGCCTCGCAAATTACACCGCATTCGCGCCCCCGAAACCACGATCTCCCGTAAATTACACAACATTCGCGGTCCCGATGCCACGATCCCCCGAGGCCCAGAGTAGCCCACAGGAGGCCGAAGAGGCCGTCAAGAGGCCCCAGGAGGCCGCAAGAGGCGCCCAAGACGCGCCCAAGAGGCCTCCAAGAAACCCAAAGATACCCCACGAGGCCCCAAGAGGCCCCTAAGAGGCGCCCAAACCGCCTCCAAGAGGCCCCCGAGAGGCTCCCCACGACACCCCAACACGTGTACAAAAGGCCTCAGACCCACAACCCAGGCACGGTGGTGGGATGGGCCGAAGTCCACTCGGATCCGCCGCCCCCTTTTGCTTTATCAAAGGGGTGCCTGGCGTGCCAGATGAGATGGCTTATGGTTTTGGTTCTTTGTCCAAAAGAGCTCCTCCTGGGGCTTCGGCCCGTCCCGCCGGCCATGCGGAAAACACGCCTGTCGTCGCCTTTCTTGCCCCAAGATGGCCCAACATGGCCTCCAAGACGGCCAAGATGTCCCAGGATGGCCTCCAAGTTGCTCCAAGACCGCCAAGATGGCCTCAAAAACGGCTAAGATGGCTCCAAGATGCACCCAAGACGGCCCAAGATGGCCTCAAGATGGTCTCAAACGGTCCAAAAGGCCCGCAAGAGGCCTCCAAGACGGCCCAAGAGGTCTCCAAGAGGTCATCCAGGAAGGCCCGACGAGTCCAAAATCATTGATTCCTTAGGTTCTTGAAGGATTTTGGCATCTGCGCCTCTTCGGCTTTCCGACGGCCCAAGACGGCCCAAGAGGCCCCGAAGATCGCCCAAGAGGCCCCCAAGAGGGCCCCAAGAGGGCCCAAGTGGCCTCCAAGACGGCCCCAAGAGGGCCCCGAGACGGCCCAAGAGGCCTCCAACACGCCCAACATGGCCTCCAAGACGCCCAAGATGGCCTCCAAGACGGCCCCGAAGCGTCCCAAGAGGGCCCCAAGTCGGCCCAGAAAGGCCCCCAAGACGGCTCCCGACGGCGTCAGACGTGCCAGGAACCCACCAAGATGGCCGAAGTTGGCTCGAAGCTGGCCCAAGACGGCCCAAGAGGCCCCCAAGAGGGCCTCCAGGAAGGCCAGAAGAGGCCAAAACCTTGAGTTGTCTAAGGTTTTTGACGGATTTAGACATTTGCTTCTTTTCGGCCTTCCGACGGCCCGAGACGGCCCAAGAGCCCCCAAAGATCGCCGAAAGATCGCTCAAGAGGCCGCCCAAGAGGGCCCCAAGACGGCCCCAAGAGGCCCCCAAGACGGCACAGGAGGCCTTTAAGACGCCCAAGATGGCCTCCAAGACGGCCCTGGAGCATTCCAAGAGGGCCCCAAGTCGGCCCGTAGAGGCCCCCCAAACGGCTTCCGACGGCGTCAGACGGACCAGGAGCCCACCAAGACTGCCGAACATGGCCCTAAGATGGCCCAAGACGGCCCAAGAGGCCTCCAAGAGGGCCTCCAGGAAGGCCCGAAAAGGCCCAAATCATTGATTTCTGATTAGTTTTTGAAGGATTGTGGCACTTGCTTTTTTTCTGCCTTCCGACGGCCCGAGACGGCCCAAATGCCCCCAAAGATCGCCCAAGAGGCCCAAGACACGGCCCCAAGAAGCCCCCAAGACAGCCCAAGAGGTCTCCAAGACGCTCAAGATGGCCTCCAAGACGGCACAAGAGCCCTCCAAGACGTCCTCCAAGAAGGCGCGAAAGGGTCAAAATGGCCTCCAGACGGCCAAGATGACCTTCAAGATGCCCACGTCTTCCCCGAAGGCTTTCCAAACCGATTCGGGGAACACATCCGATAGCTTGGCAGGTCTGGCCTCAACGTTCGGCCACATAGGCGCTTCCAAAAAGGCAGGGGGCGGCGGTGATTCGCCGTAGGCGTCTTCGAGAATGCCAACGTTTCAATATGCGCTGATGACTCATACCCGCCCCCGCATGCAGTTCCCAAATGCGCCAAGGCAGCGCCGAGACGCACCGACGCGACACCAACGCTTTTTCCGGCCCCACGCTGAAACTCCCACAAGGATCTGAACGTGGTGTATACGGGATCCTGGTGTGTACAGTTTCCCAGGCTCCCCAGAGGGAACGGGGAAATAATATATATATATATATATATAATATATATATATAATATATATATATATATATATATAGATATATATATATATATATATATATACATATATATGTATATATATACCACCCCGGCATCGTCCGCGATCCTCAAAAAGTCCAGGCATTGAAGAACAGCCAGCCACTGGTAATGCATATGCTCCGTTTTCCGAAAACGTTTGAAGCCGGGTCTTCCAGGACTTCTGGGCGACCGGCGCGCTGCGCCGAAGGCCCGGGGGGAGTTAGAGAAGAGCCACTGACCTCTCAGAACGACCACCATGCTGGGCACCCCCGTGGCAAGCCAACAGGAGGCGGCGGATCTGGCGGCCTGCAGCCCAGCTCCGAGAGAGGAGCCAGCCTCTCAGACCCAGCCCACCCCAAACCCCAGATCGCCCGCGACCAGAAATTTTCGGTTACGGATTGTGGTCGCGCCAAATTTTGGTCGCGACCAGAGGGGTCGAATTTCGGTAACGAAGAGACGGCTCGTCGGGGTCCAAGCGAGGGAATCGAAGGCGCTGACGGCTCGCTCGTTACCAGAATTCGTGACCAGAGGCCGAAAAGCTGTCGCGACGGGCTCGCCCAGAGATGGCTTCCATTTGTTGATTTGGAGACTCTGGGAAGCCAAATTAGGCTTGCGTGCGTCAGGCGGGCGCGTCCCATCGTTAGGCGTGCTGAAGAGCATGCGAAGAGCTTGAGGTATGGCCGCAACACACACACACACACACATCCCGAGTTTTAGACATGGTAGTTTTGGGCATGCCTGAACGGTTCTGGAGATACGGAGCCTCTGAAAGGAACAAGGAGACCGTGGTAGCATTTTTGGGTCGGGCATGTCCCCCTACAGGCGAATCTTGGGCGAAAAATAAGGAATAGCCGAACATACCCAAAACTGGCAAGAAACAGTCGACAAATCGTCCCCAGACTACTTCTTGACTGTTTTTGAACATCCCTCCATCCCTCCTGTAGAGGGGAATGCCCAGCTTCTAGTAGGGGCCCGACCATAAGAAACTTTGCACAAGCTACCCAACCCTGAGACCCCAGGACGTCCATCGATTTCTGCCGTGGGAACGTCACGCCTTCCGTCGCAAAACCATCGAAACCTAAGAAGCCCAGGGCACCCTGGAGACAAGCAGGGTGCTTCTTGGCATGGGTCTCCACTGAAATGTTACGTGACGGGACGAGCTGGGCCCCAGAAGCTGTCAGAAAATAATCGACAAGTCGTCCCCGGACTATTTCTTGACTATTTTTGCCGCTCCCGCTCCCGCCCCCCGCGCCCGCTCCCGCTCCTCCTCCTCCTCCGCTGCGGCCTCCTCCTCCTCCTCCTCCTCCTCCTCCTCCTCCTCCTCCTCCTCCTCCCTCCCTCCTCCTCCCCCTCCCCCTCCTCCTCTCTCCTCCTCCTCCTCCTCCTAATCCTCCTCCTCCTCCTCCTCCGCCTCCTCCGCCTCCTCCTCCTCCTCCTCCCTCCTCCTCCGCCTCCGCCTCCTCCGCCTCCTCCTCCTCCTCCTCCTCCTTCCTCCTCCTCCTCCGCCTCCTCCGCCTCCGCCTCCGCCTCCTCCGCCTCCTCCGCCTCCTCCTCCTCCTCCTCCTCCTCCTCCTCCTCCTCCTCCTCCTCCCCCTCCTCCCCCTCCGCCTTCCCGCTCAATACATACCTGACGAGACGCGCTGGGCCCCCCCCGAGCCCCTGGGCGTGCGGCCGCGAAGCGCCCAGCATGCTGCGCGTGCGAGGTGGGGCGCGGAGCCTCGAGGGGAACACGCCGGCCGGGCAATCCCGAGGCGCGGGCGGCCCGGCCCCGAGATCCGGCCCCGCTCGGGCAGGAGATCGACTGCAGGACGGAGCAGGAGATCCGGCCTCGCTCGAGCAGGAGATCGACTACAGAATCGAGTCACCCCGAAGTGGGTGTCCTCGTCGGGGATCTCTCCACATCCACCGCCTGGGGACCGACGTCCTGGTGCCCCAGCGGGCGGTGGATACGTATTCTGGCCCCCGGGGGCCCGAATATGTCCATATCCACCGCCTGCCATGGTCCCCGAAAATTGATCCTGCATGCGGTGTTCATGTATAAGTTCCCGCCTCGGATGATTCACCCCGAAGTTGACTTCCTCGTCGAATCTACAAGAGAAGTACGCAGAAGGTCCGTAGCTCTGCGAACATTCTGAAGAAATACGAAGTCAGTTCGGCGAGAATTCCAATTCTGGGGTAGATCAATTCTGTAGTCGATCTCCTACTCGACTCGCGGAAAAGCCACGCCGCGGCTCCCGACTTTCTGCTCGAAGCGGACGGCACTGGCGAGGCTGAACGGCAGGGGAGGGGGCCAGCTCAGGCGGGAGGGGGGGGAATATCGAGCGGGACTCGGCGACACATCGCCGATAGATCGGCGAGAGGCCCACGATAGCGAATCCGCACGTTCGTGGGCGGGGTGGGCTATCATGCCCCTACAGGCAAAGACTATGTGGTTGGGGGTCGATGCGCCCCCCCTAAGCCTATCCTCCCCCCTGACCTTGCCCCTGACTCGCACCCCTGTGGACGACCACTGGCCCTCTTGGAGGCTTGGAGATGGGCGCCAACACCAACACAGGGGGCTGCTTCTGCCGAGGGACGACACTCCTAGATGTTGATGTTGGTGGTAATGCTTGGGCCAACCAGGAAGCCCGAACACTGCCACCATCATTGAGACTGTGATCACTGTCCCTCGTTGAAATCTGTGTTGTTGACATCCTATAAGCTTCCGAAGATAGGGGGAATGATAAGGGCCTTGGCGAACCAGCCGCACCTGACTTCCCCCTGGCGCTTCCAGGCGCTAGGGGCGACCCTGCATCCAGGACTGAGCCCAGCGGCGGAGCCACAGCCAACTGCATGCAGCAGAGGTTGCTCCCCTATCCCCCCCTGCAGGAATCAACTACTGGGAGGTCGTCGTCGGAAAGATTATAAGCCCCATTGAAGGGCTACTGCGCCAGATTTGGCCGCGGATGAAGCGGGACTGCGCCAAATGAAGCTGGACCCAGCCGGATTGAGCGGGATAGAGCCGGGTAAAACGGGATTTCGGACCAAGGCAAAGTCAGATTTTGACCCCGCAGGAGTTGCATCCGAACCCCCTCGTCCGACCTGACTCGTCACCGCGCGGGACTCCTCAGGCCAGATCGACCCGCGAAGGCCCCGCGGCCCGAGCCTGCCATTCACCTCGCCGTTTCACGACGCCCGCAGGGAGCGGAGGGATGACCCCGCGGCGTCCGAGAGAGAGTCGCCGCCGAAGCGCCGGCCGCTGGAACGCCAGCGTCGACACACGCGCAGCGTCGGAGGCAAAGACGAGCCCAGACCTCCGACGACGTCCTTTTTCTTGCATCTGCGGGCTCCAGGAGCCTCCCTTCCCCTGCTCCGAGGCGGACGAACGGCCTGTCACCTCGGGTTTTCTCTGGCCCCAGAGCCAGGGACGGGCCTGTACTTGCCAGAATTGGCATCATGTTCAGGTTCCTTGTTCAACGCATACACTGATACTGCATACATGCTCAGATAAAATCATTATATATACATACCTAGACACACGTGTGCACATATGTGTATATTTGCACATATATATACATATATGTATGTAAAAAATGTATATGCATGTATGTATACACATATATATAAACATACATATATATATATATATATATATATATATATATATATATATATATATATGTACACACGCGGATGTGCCACGGGGCACTTGAGGACACACCCGCACACACATTCACGCTTGAGGACACTCCTCATCGTGCCCCGAAGCACGAAGCGCAGTGTCCCCTTTGCATTGAAAACTGCGCACTGCAAAAACTCATCAAGGGGACCCAAGCCCAGACTCTTGGAGTTCCCGGGGCAGGCCGCAGGACTCCTTAGGTTGCTTGCGAGATTTCCCCAAAGGCTTGCAGCGATTTTCAATAATCATATCGTGAGGATTCCTGTGGATTCTTCAAATATCCCCCAGGTTCGTCTGGACCCTCCAGGGATCCGCAGTTCCCTCCAAACTCGCAGGTCTCACGCGCGTCGTCCCCGAATCCTCCACTCCTCAGGGTCCTCAGGTTAGGAACCAGAAGAAAAAAAGAAACAAGAAAAAAAAACACAATGGTTTTCACGCAAAGGGTTTTGGCACCACCAACGGTGCAACGCATGTGCACGCATGCGATTGGGTCCCCAGCGATCCGACCCAGGGTTGATGCACGGCCGCGCTCTAGGATGCAGTTGAGCTGCATGGTGTGGCAAGGCTGTCGGCGGCGAAAAAATCCCAGGATCCGCTACCAACATTCCATGGTGGTTTGGCACAGCCAAACCATCGTGCACCGTCAGTTCGTTCATCCGTTGACAACAGCACGCGTCGCGGCAGCAAAACGCAGTAGCGCGCGCGGGCATGCAGGGCCGGCGATGTGGCTGGCCAGCTGCCAGCGCGATTTCGGCAGAGGAGCCGAAATCCACGCAGGATCGTTTTGGGCGTGGTATCCGGCGCAGATGCATCGCACTGCCAGGCGCCGCGGCCTTGCGATTGTAGCGCCGGGCCCCGTGCGCTCCTCGAGGCGGGAAAGCAGGCTCTACACAAAGGTATCGCGCGTGCTCTTGTGGGGGCGGCGAAAACGATCGTACACAAAGAAAATTCCTTTGTGTGCCCCCCGCGTTGGCAGCGCAACCAGACCGCACACGAAGGAATTACACGAGATTTGGTGGAACAGAAAGGAATTACAGCAACGCCCCTCGGGTTGCGCTCTTCGAGCCCGGTGACAGCTCCGAACTGGAAAGGAAGGGGGCGGGACAAGGCAAAGCAGGGGTAGAGGAAAAAGAAGAGGAGGGCGAGAAAAAAGCGAAGGAAGCAACGGAAGGAAGCCAGGATGCGCGCAAGCGAAGCTAACGCTGCGCGCCGAGACAGTTGTTCCTTCGTTCGGTTGACCGTGCGGCAGATGAATAGAAAAAGATTTGTTTGCTGCCTATCGAAGGGATTTCTTGGGAATGAGACTCGCGCTCTCTTCCCAACCCCC
>CAUYUJ010021148.1:640031-696186 GCA_963575745.1 Prorocentrum cordatum
GACGCGCCCCCTCGCGAGAGCCGTATCAGCGGCGGAGCCCACAGCGGCGCGGCTCCGCCTCTGCGGCGCCCCGATCTCGGGACGTCGCCGAGGCGGCCCCGTGCCCTGCGAACGGTCTCCGCGTGACCTCGCCGCGGCATTTCGAAGTGAGACCCCCCGGCCCACCATGGGCGCGCGCACTTGGCATGTCGACTGGCGCCCCATGCACCGGCAATCTCGCGCCACCCTGCATGGGCGCGGCGAGTCTCTCCCTATGCTCGGGCGCAGCGCGGGAGACGCGGAGGGTCGCCGCGCAGGAGGCGACTCATCTCGGGGCGCCCCCGCGGGTTGCGCCTCGAGACGGCCGCGCGGGCCCCCCCGCCTTCCCGCGCCCCGAGACAATCCGCATTCAGCTGGGTCACCTTGGCGCCGGGCGCGCCGCGAGCACGCGCGCCAGCCCGTCGCCCCGGCGCCTCGCGAGCCGCGCGAATCGCGCGCGCTGAACTGCCACGGGCGCCGGCACACCTGCAGGCGGGCAACCAGGCCGGCAGGCCGCCCGCGTCAGGGGCCAGCACGTCGCCCGCGCGGTACATTCGCGTTTCGGCGAAATAGAACCAGGACTTCGCCGCCGCCGCCACTGCCCAGGGAGTGAGGACGCGAGCCCAGCAGCGCGAGAAGGCGCTCGCGCTCGCGCGACGACTGCAGGCTTCGGTCGCCACTGCGACTTGCCCGCGCCGCCCCGAAGCATTCGCCCGCGTTCCCCCAGACAGCCGCACTTGCGCACTCAGCCCCTTGAAGGAGCTTTCCGCGCCGTCGCGCCCCTGGCCGCACATGGGCGGCGCAAGAGCGGGCGACGCTGCCTGCGACAAGCCTCTGTCGTCGCTGCTGTCATCGCTGCTGTCGTCAGAGGACGAGTGGCCGCGGGCGCTCTGCGCGGTGCGCTGTCGCCAGGGGGCAACTGGCGCGGGCGCGCGCAACTCGGCGCGACCCCGCGGACTCCGGGCGGCGGCGGCCCCGCCGGAAGGGCGCATCGCTGCGCAGCGTGAACCGGCCTCGCGCGCGCGTCGCTCGCCGCCTGCACAACGGAGACGGGCGCCCGGGGGGCGCGCGAGCGCGCGCCCCGCCTTGCTGCCAGTCCAACACTGGCAGCCCCGCGCCGCTCCGACGTCGACAGGCGACAAGACCTCGTCGGCGACGAGGAGCCCCACTGCTTCGCACATAGCGCTGCAACGAACGAAAAAGAGCGACGATCAATGGCATCGCGAAGACTCATGACAACGCATCTGCCTCCTCACGATCATGACAACTCATGACTCGGGGAGGGGCGCGCCGCGCGCTCCACGGAGCTCGCGCGCGCGGGCGCCGCAGATCGCGCGCGGCGCGCCGCCGCGACCGCGCGCTCGCAGCACGCGGCCCAGCCGCCCTCATTAATGTGATTCGCCGACAGCGCGAAGCAACAAACGCACTGCCGCCGACGCGCAACTGGATCTACTTGGCAGAGCGAGGTTGCGCGGAGACAGGGGGGCGCCGCGTCGAGCACGCTCAGCAAAACCCGCGCTGGCGAGCTGGGCATGCGAACAGTTTGGCGAGCCCCGCCTGCGCGCGGCGCGAGCCGACCTGCGCTGGCAGGGCATGCCCCTCGCGGCCTGGCAAGTCGGCAATGTCCACTGCGATCGGCGCGCATTCAAGTACGACGCGCATGTCGCGTGCCCCGATCGCTGGCCAGAATGCGTCAGCGAGGGTGCCATGGTCGGCGGCGCTCGCGCAGCCTCTCTAGAATTGCCTCGGCGGCCGCGCCGTCGCCGAAAACCGACAGATAGCGGCCCCACGAAGGGAATTCCCCGGCGCAGAGGCCCAGGGCCACGGCCAGAACCTCGAGGCCAGTTGTCTGCGAGACGGCGCGCGGCGAAGAATGGCCCGCGCGGGAGGGTCGCGCGGCGCGCGCGGGCGCCTTGCTCGTCGGCGCGTGGCGCGCGCGCCTCGTAAGCACATGTCGCAGTAATCTAATCGATCGCCGGTTAGCGCGCCCGCCGCAAGGCGCGGCGGAGACCCGCGCGCGCCGGCCCACCCAAATCAGATAGGCGCCTGCGCGCTCGCCTCGCGCGTCGCGCCGCCGGGAGGTCGGGCCTCGCGCGCGGCCGCCCAGTCTGCTGCCGCGCCCGCGCCCGCGCTGGAAGAGCGGGCGCAACGAGGCCCCTCCCCCCACTCTTCTGAGCGGGCGAGGCGCCCCACAGGAGGGCGCCCCCGCGAACTTGGAGGCTGCGCCTGCACGGCGGCGCGCGCGGCACCTGGGCCCGCGCGCGGGCGCGAACGGCACCTGTCGTCGAACTGTCGGCGCGAATTGCTTCCGCGACACGGCGCATCCATCTCGCCGATTTGTCAACCGACGCCGCGGCGCGCACCCGCGCTGGCGACAACTCAACGCGCGGCCCAAGGAAGACCAGCGGTTCGCCGCACTCCCGATGCTCGGCCAGCGCCGACGGCCCATGGGGCGCCGCCGGGAGCGCCCTGACGGAGCGATCGCAGCAGCTCAGGGCACGCCCCGCCCCCGCGCACGACTGCGCACGCGAGCGGCGCCTGGCGCGCGAGTCTGCGCCCGCCTCGACCGCGCGCATGGCCGAGAAGAAGTCGTCGACATATACCTCACAACTGTCTCGTGCAAGATCTTTCTCGCGATCGTTGCAATCGACGCGACAATCCCCCCCCAGCTGCGCACGCTGGCGACTGGGCCGCAGCGCGCAGCGCGTCGCCGCGCGGGACAACGCGGAGCTGCCGACCTGCGCCGAGCGGCAAAAAGCTACGCCGCGCCAGGATCGCCAGGCAACGCACGCGAACCTCCCGCGATCGGGTCGGGCGGGGTAGCGCGGGAACGCGGCGTCCACGGCGGCTTTGACGAGATCGCTATCATCGCAGACCTGCCGCGCGATCGCGCGGGCACCTGGCGGGGGCGGCAAACCGGGTCACGTCTCGCCGTCGAGACGAGCAGCCTGGAATGGCGAAGTAAATCGTCGGTATTATCGCGGCGCACTTCCTCCGCCAGCTTCGTCACACCGTTCACGCCGGCGGCGATGCAATCGTCGACTGAGCGCGCATTCGCGCCCGCGCGCGCCGCGGACGCCCGACGCACGCGCGGAGAAGAACGCGCAGACATTTGGGGCGCCGTCAGCCTCGGGCCATCGGGCGACCCCCGAACTCCGCGCGATGTTAATCGGGGCAATTCGACGGCGCCGCTCACCGCGATCGGCGGCGAGAGTCGGCCGAGCGCGGCCTCGCCTGGCCCTTGCGTGAACGGCGTCGTCTCGAATAACGAGGCGAGCAGTCGCTCGCTGCACTTCAGCGCAGCTGCCCGCTGCCGACCAGCTGGCGGGCCGACGCGCCGACGCGGAATGCCATTCTCGAGACAGTCATTCTCGCCGGGCCCTTCGAACTCGCGCGGCGCGCCGTCGCCCGACGACGGCAGCCGGCCAATCGCAGGCGCGCCCCGCGGTAGCGACGCGCGCGCGCGCGGCGCCAGGCGCCGGCGCGGCGAGCCCGCGCGCGCAATGAGCGCTGCGCCTGTCTGCTCGACTCGCGAGATCATGAGCTCGCGGTCTCTGCAGGCTTGCTCCGCGGACCTGGCTGCTGACCAGGCAACGGCCTTCGCGGCCTCGGCCGGCAATTGCTTCGCGTCCGCGAATTGCTCGGCCCCTGCTTGCAACGTCGCTCGCGCGCAGCTGAGCATGCCCGCGTCGGCGGAAGACGAGGACTCCTCTCCGAATTTGCGGAGGGGTTCCATAATCGCGCGGTTGGGCACGACTGCCTGCCGCGCGACGAACGCGCGCGCGCGCCGCGGCGCGGGCGCCAGATCCCCGCCGAGCCCGGCGGCGCTGGCGGCGCTGGTAGCCGGCATCGGCGCTGCGGCGGCGCCGGGCGCCGACGCGGCGGCTGCGGCGGCTGGCCGCGAACGCATGGCAAACAGAAAGCAGGCGCCGTTGCAGCGACTGCGCGCTCCGTCGTAGCTCACGCGCGCAACCGCGCCGCGCTGAATCCCGGGTCTCGCCGCCCGCCGCGGCGCGCGCGAGCCGATGACCCACCTGCGACGCGAGGCGCGCGACGCGCGCGGAAGGCGCCAGTAATCACCGGTTATTCACATCGAGTTTCCGAGCGAGCCCGCATAAGCACCGAGCGGAGGGGCGGTCGAAGCCGACGATTGTTCGGCCGCGCTGCCAACGCGAGGTCGCGCGAAAGCGCGCCGCTTCAATTAGCGGCTGCGACTTAACTTTTGAAGCTCGCCAGCAGCGCGGAAAAGCCCGAGCCGCCCCCAGCCTGCCGCGCCGGCGCAACGCGCGACAAATCGCGCGCGCCGCGCCCCCGCGAGGCGCGCCGGAGCAGAATCTCGAGCGCGCGCCGTGGCAGCGAGTCGATTGAATCTTCGCCCCTCGCCAGCAGCGCGAGAAGCACGCGCCGCTGCTAGCCTGCCGAGCTTGCGTCGCGCACAACAGATCGCGCGCGGCACGCCTCCTGAGGCGCGCCAGAGCAGAAACCTGAGCGCGCTCCACGCGGCCCCCCGGTTCTACGACCCCGAGCCGCGGGATTTCTTCGCCGGCCGCGGAAGCGAGCGCGGCCTCCAGTTGTCGCTCCGGCCCCAGCTCTCCCAGCGGTGGCGTTTCCAAGCGCCTTGGCTGTCCGAGCGGCCGCTCTCGGGGGCAGACTGCCGGCCGCCCTTGCTGGCGCCCTTGAGGCTGAGCGCGGCCGCGCTGGCCGCCATGCGTGGCCTCCGCCTTGCCGCTGGGCCCCTTGACGGATTCTCCGCTGTCGTACATCCCCTCGGCGAAACTCCGCAAAGCGCGGTCAATATTGCCGGTTGCCTTGCTGCAAGACGATATTGCGCATTCCTTTTTTGAGGCTTGGCACTGCTCTTCAATACTTGGTACATCCACCCCTGAGGCAGGAAGCACTGCTTCCTGATCTCGCGGTGAAGTTTGTTTTTTTGTTTCGGATGTGGTTCGAGCATTATCTGGATCCTGTTGATAGGCTCTTGGTCTGAGCACGCAGATTGCTATGTTTCAAGTAATGTTGTGAAGACGTACGCGACGCCATGACTACTAGTATGACGAGAGTCCGGCAAGCTAATGTGCAAGGGTGTTGTGACTATGTGATGGTACGCAGGAGCGCCCGGCCTGGGCGAGGGGAGGGCGCGCGCGCTTTCTACACTGAGCACAAAAACTGCGAAACGTATCACAGCGTGGCGCCGCCAACCCTTATTTGGAGGGTCATGGCGACGCAGCAAAAGAACACACGAGGGAAGCGTACCTAATGACTAAATTTGTGCATTGATATCTTCACGTATCGACAGCACTGTCTGTTGACATCGATTTTACGATCGGTGTATTTGTCGATCGATATCCCTATTGGCATTAAGATGTATGCATATACCGATCTCGCGATCAATCAACCAAGCTTTTTGTTATGGAGACGGTCCGAAACCTTTTCTCAAGGCGTCTCTACGCCAGCTTTGAAATATGTTTGGCCTTTGGGGGGGCCATTTGGGCTATCTGTTGGACCTGCTGAAAGCCTCCTGGGGGCGTTTGGGGTGCCTGTTGGAGGCCTCGGGGGTCATCTTGGAGCGTGGGGCTCAGAGTGTCACCTCGGATTCGCCCTCTTGGGCCGCTCTTGGGGACCTTTTGGGCCATCCTGGGGTTCTCTTACTGGCCTCTTGGGTTGTTTTGGGGCGATGTTGGGAACATCTTGGGTCGTCGTGGACGGCGTTCAGGTTACAAAGACAATGGAATAAGAGTGTGCGTCCCCTCAGGGAATGCGACCATGTGTTTCCATCGAAGCCCGACTGAAAGTCACCTTGGAGCGCTCCTAGGCCGTTTGAGACGCCTCGTGAGCCGCCTGAGACCGCTGGAGGCCGCCTATGGGGCGACTCGCCGTGGGTCGTCTTGATAGGCCCCCCGCCCACACATTTGCTGTTGTGGTCTTGGCACCTGGGCTCCTGGGCCGGGTCCACCGTTGCAAGTGCTATACATCGTATGTGTGTGTGCGCGCGTGCGTAGGCACATGCCCTGCTGTACACGTCTGGCTAGGAGCGAAAGAGCTGCAGTAGACGTGCAGAGAGGAAGAAGGATGCACAGCATATAAACAGAGCACACAACTCGAGCAACAGAAACACACCAACAGCACACACGTCGAACAGAAGCACGGCGTCGAAGGTCTGGGAGCACGGTCGGCCGTCCGGGCCCCCCGGGCGGCATGTCGGCTGAGGAGACGGGCGGCCTTCTCAACCCCGCTCGGCCCCCGCAGGAAGGCGGGCCGCGGGGCGCCCCCGACCTCGTAGGACACCCCGAGGCGAGGGTGGTGGAGGAGGAGGAGGAGGAGGAGGAGGAGGAGGAGGAGGGAGGAGGAGGAGGAGGAAGAGGAGGAGGAGGAGGGGTGGTGGAGGAGGAGGAAGAGGAGGTGGCGAGCGCGGGACGACGGCGCCGCTGGCACCTCGCGGGGGCCAGGCCGAGCTTGAGAAGCCGCCCGCAAGGAGTGCCGGCACGCAACCAGGGATGGCACGAGCACGTGCTCGACGGGGGAGATGAGGGGGAGCAACGAGGAGGGGGGACTGGCTCAGAGAAGAGGAGGAGGGGCATTCACCTGGAATCGGCAACGACGTCGCAGATAGGTCGACGACAGTGCTGGCGAAACCGCGGCCATCCAGGGCGGGGTGGGGGCCCCAAGGCCCCGATCAGCGATGAATGGACGATTCACGGCGGGGGCACCGGGGGTGGATAGCCCAGGGGCGGGCATTACACTTAGGTCGGGCATGTCCTCCTACAGGCGGATCTTGGAAGAAAAATCGTCACCAGCATATGGTTTGACTGTTCTTGACCTTGAATATTCCCCCTGCAGAGGGACACGCCCGACTTACAGTGGAAACCCATGATAAGAAACACCCTGCTTGTCTCCAGGGTGCCCGTCCTAAGGGTTCGGGGTTGGGTTTCCTGTGGAAGGTTTCTTGTGGTCGAGCTCCTACTGCATCATTACACGCCTTCGCTGGGGAGCCTCCCCAGAGACAAGAACGGTCAGAGCCCCCCGGTACTCTCCGCATCTGGGCTCGCGACCCCCTCGAGGAGGAGGAGGAGGAGGAGGAGCATAAGGAGGAGGGCGTGAAGGAGGAGGGGTAGAAGGAGGAGGAGGAGGAGGAGGAAGAGGAGGAGGAGGAGAGGAGAGGAGGGGGAGGAGGAGGAGGAGGAGGAGGAGGAGGAGGAGGAGGAGGAGGAGGAGGAGAAGGGGGAGGAGGAGGAGGCGGAGGAGAAGGAGGAGGAGGAGGAGGAGGAGGAGGAGGGGAGGAGGAGGGGGAGGAGGAGGGAGGAGGAGGAGGAGTAGGAGGAGGAAGAGGAGGAGGAGGAGGAGGGGAAGAACGAGGAGGGAAGAAGGAGGAGGAGGAGGAACACGAGGAGGGGAGGAGGAGGAGGAGGAGGAGGAAGAAGAGGAGGAAGAGGAGGAGCAGGTGGGGGAGGAGGAGGAGGAGGAGGAGGAGGAGGAGGAGGAGGAGGAGCAGGTGGGGGAGGGGGAGAGGGGGAGGGGGAGGGAGGAGGAGGAGGAGGAGGAGGAGGAGGAGGAGGGGAGGAGGAGGAGGAGGAGGAGGAGGAGAGCAGGGGGGAGGAGGACGAGGAGGAGGAGAAGGAGGAGGAGGATGGGGAGGAGGAGGAGGAGAAGGGGGAGGAGGGGGAGGAGGAGGAGGAGGAGGAGGAGGAGGAGGAGGAGAAGAAGAATAAGAGTAATACTAATGATAATGGTGATAGTGATAACAATAGTATGAACAGGAATACGAATAACAATAATAATAATAACAAACATAAAAAATAATAATACTACTAATATGATTAAGAATAATTATAATACGAATGATAGTATAAGAATAATAATAATACTCATAATAATAATAATCATAATAATAATAAGACTCATAATACTAATAAGAATAATAAAAATAATAATAATAATAATAATGACAATAGTATTAATAATACGACGAATAATAATGATACTCATCATGACCATAATCATAAGCATACTCATACTTCCAAAAGCAAGAACGGTAACAAATAATCACACGTATAATACTGATAATACTAATACTATAAACAGTTATGATATCGATGATGCTGCTACGAATACGAATCATAATAAGTAATAGCCAAATTAATACTGATACAAATAATGACCAGAAGCTGAATAAGGATACTAACAATAATAAGAAGACGAAGAAGAAGACGAATAATAAGAATAATAAGAAGAATAATAAGAAGAAGAAGAAGAAGGGGGAGGAGGAGGAGGAGGAGGAGGAGGAGGGGGAGAAGGAAAGAGGAGGAGGAGGATGAGGAGGAAGAGGAGGAGAAGGGGGAGGATGAGGAGGAGGAGGAGGAAGAAGAGGAGAAGGAGGAGGAGGAGATTCAGAGATTCAGACCTCTCGCGAGGCGAGTCTGGAGGCGAGTGGAGGAGGAGAGGAGGAGGAGGAAGGAAGGAGGAGAGGAGGAGGAGGAGGAGGAGGAGGAAAAGGAGGAGGAGAGGAGGAGGAGGAGGGGGAGGAGGGGGAGGAGGAGAAGGACGACGAGGAGAAGAAGGAGGAAGAGGAGGAGGAGGAGGAGGAGGAGAGGAGGAGGAGGAGGAGGAGGAGGGTGAGGAGGAGGAAGGAGAGGAGGAAGACGGGGAGGAGAGGGAGGAGGAGGAGGAGGAGGAGGAGGAGGAGGGGGAAGAGAGGAGGAGGTGGAACAGGAAGTGGAGGAGGAGGAGGAGGCGGAGGAGGAGAAGGGGAGGAGGAGGGGAGAAGGATGAGGATGAGGAGGAGGAGGAGGAGGAGGAAGAGGAGGAGGATGGAGGAGGAGGAAGAGGAAGAGGAGGAGGTGGGGGAGGGGAAGGAAGGGGAAGGGGGAGGAGGAGGAGCAGGAGGAGGAGGAGGAGGAGGCGGAAGGGAAGGAGGAGGACCACTGTAAAGACAAGAGCCACCAACGATGTTGGAGTACACCCTCCCTCCAAGGTCTCTCTTCAGAGGCCCGTATAACGGAGCATTTCCACTGAAGGAACTGCCTCGTTGGAAGACACCGGTTCGAAGACCCGGAAGCATGCCATTACATTGTTCTCGGGATTCCAACGCCACGGATCAACCTGACTGTTGCGTCGCGACGATCCTGAATCGCGCCAGAACGCCATCCTGGGACTCCAACGCCGCGAACCAACGTAACTGTTGCACCCTCATAATCCTGAACCCGTCCAAAACACCACTTCTGGAACGCTGACAATGGGAGTCCGTGAAATTCTTGCCAAATTCAAAGCGGATGTGCGCGGCGCTAAGACGAGAAACACCCGTTGAAAAGGAAACGGCCCAAATCCGCAAAACTCTAGCAGCTTGTGCTTACATGCACACACACACACACACACTCACACACACACACACACACTATATATATATATATATATATATATATATAATATATATATATATATATGAAATAACAAGAACGGCGCTAAATCGAGAGGCACCTTCTGAAAAAGAACCGCCCTCAATCCGCGAATCTTCTGCCAATTTTAAAGACAAGGTGCGCGGCGCTACAGCGAGAAACACACCAAACAAAATCCTGGCGAAGGACCCAACCATATGCAGTTATGGGTACCGCAGTTGTAAATATCTTCTTCGGTGAAGCCCCCTATGCGGCCACGAATCGCTGCACTGGGTGGGGGGGAACGCATGCGGGCGGTAGCACTGGGGGCCGTCGTGGGGCCACCAAACGCTGTATCGCGTGGGTGAGAATGCCACCTTGCGCTTCCGGGACGCACGCGGACGGTCCCAATGGGGGGTTCGGTGGAGCTTCCTATGGGGCCACGAAACGCTGTACTGGGTGGATGAAAATTCCAAATTGGGTTTCGGGGGCGCATGCGGGCGGTAGCACTGGGGCCGTCGGTGCAGCTCCCTATGGGGCCACGGAACGCTGTACTGGGTGGGTGGAAATGCCAGGTTGGGTGTGCGGGACGCATGCGGACGGTCCCACTGGGGGCTTCGGTGTGGGGCCATGAACCGCTGTATTCGGTGGATGAAAATGCCAAATTGGGTTTCTGGGACGCATGCGGACGGTCCCACTGGGGGCTTCGGTGGGGCTCCCTATGGGGCCACGACGGAGCGCTGTATAGGGTGGGTGAACATGCCGAATTGGGCTCCCGGGACGCACGCGGACGGTCCCAGTGGGGGTGTCTGTGGAGTTCCCAGTGGGGCCAGGAAGCGCTATATTGGCTGGGTGAAAATGCCGACTTGGGCGTGCGGGACGCACGCGGACGGTCCCAGTGGGGGTTTCGGTGGAGCTTCCTATGGGGCCACGAAACGCTGTACTCGGTGGGTGAAACTGCCAGCTTGGGCGTGTGGGACGCATGTGGGCGGTCCCACTGGGGGCTTCGGTGGAGCTCCTTATTGGAGCCACGAGACGCTGCACTGGGTGGGTGAAAATATCAAATTGCGCGTGCGGGACGCATGCGGGCGGTCCCACTGGGGGCTTCGGTGGAGCTCCCTATGGACGCTGTACTGGGTGTGGCGGACGCATGTGGCCACCCCCACTGGGCCTGTGGGTGGAGCTCCCTATGGGGCCACGAAACGCTGTACTGGGTGTGGCGGACGAATGAAGCCACCCCCACTGGGGCCTTAGGTGGAGCTCCCCATGGGGCCACAAAGCGCCGTGTGGCGGACGCATGTGGCCACCCCTACTGGGGCCTTCGGTGGAGCTCCCTATGGGGCCAAAAAATGCCGTACTGGGTGTGGCGGACGCATGTGGCCACCCCCATTGGGGCCTTCGGTGGAGCTCCCTACGGGGCCACGAAACGCTGTACTTCGTGTGGCGGACGCATGTGGCCACCCCTACTGGGGCCTTCAGTGGAGCTCCCTATGGGGCCACGAAGCGCTGTACTGGGTGTGGCGGACGCATGTGGTACACCACACTGGGCCTTGGGTAAAGCTCCTATGGGGCCACGAACGCCGTACTGGGTGTGGCGGACGCATGTGGTACACCACACTGGGCCTTGGGTAAAGCTCCCTATGGGGCCACGAAGCGCCGTACTGGGTGTGGCGGATGCATGTGGTACACCACACTGGGGCCTTAGGTGGAACTCCCGATGGGGCCACGAAGCGCCGTACTGGGTGTGGCGGACGCATGTAGTACCCCCCCACTGGGGGGGGGCACGGGAAGAGGAGGAGACGCGGGGACCGTCTCTTCAAAACGGGGACCCAACACCACAGGACGGTTGGGAAAAAAGGGGGCGCTAAAATGAGAGGCACATTCTGAAAAAGGACTGCCCTCAATCCGTGAAACTCTTGCAACTGCTTAGAACGAACGTGCGCGGCGCTAATGCGAGAGGCACATGTTGAAAACTGGCCGCCCTCAATCCGCGAAGCTCCTGCAAGTTTGTTTAAATGAATGTGCGCGGCGCCGGGGCGAGGGCCACATGTTGAAAACGACCCGCCCTCCATCGGTGAAACTGTTGAAAAATTTTGCCTCACAATCATAACCGGTGGGGGAATACCAAGCGAAACGCCCGTCGGGGCGCGACAGGGAGAAGCTATGTATCAGGAAAAGAAATGGTGAGGGAGGAAGAGAAGGGGGAGGAGGGGGAGGAGGATGAGGAGGAAGAGGATTTTTTTACATCGACAAAGCAGCCACATACACCTTGCCTGGTGGCGAACCAGGCAAGGGACGCTCCTTGGCGTAAAACCTCCACAGATTCACCAGCGATGTCCTGGCGCCTGGAAGGCTTTCTGAAGAGAAAACCAAACAGGGGGGGGCCGAAAGCCGAGGGGCGATTTCCAACAGACAGGAGGATCCCCGTCGGCTAACGGCCCCCCCCCATTAATTAGTCCGAGTCCGAGGAAGCCAAACAGGGTTCCTGCGGAGCTGCAGAGGCGGCCGCCTCTTGGAGGCTGGGCGCGGAAACGACACCGCAACGAAAGGCACTTTCTGGCGAATCGGGCGGCACGTTGCAGGCCTCCTTGTTCACCTGAGGGTCCAAGCCAGGGGCGAACGGAGGCAGACATGGCGAATCTACAATCGTGAGGCCTCGCGTGCATGCACGCGGGTATTTACCCGCCATGATCTTGTTGAAATTCGTGCGACCGTGCCTGCTGAACTGACCTGGGCAACGGTTCGCCAAATTGCTTTTGGCAAGCACTCCGTGGTGCAGGAAGGCTCCGCACTTCACACAAAGGAAACAGTCAGAGCCATCGGAAACATGAAAAAGAGCAGGCACATGCGCATTGCTCTCGGCCGCATCCAAATCTGGTTGCGCCGAGCCTACACACTTGCCAGGGCCAGGTTTTGCCTCGGACCTGGACCCTTTGCGACAGACCGTGCAACGCCACATGCCACTACAATGCTGCCACACGTGTCCCTGGACAGGCAGCCCCAGGGGTTTCTCAGGATGCTCGGCACGCAGCTCGACTCCGTCCAACTTCAGCTTTGGCCACTGCGGCAAAAGCTTCGCGGCCAATCGGCACACAGCGCGGGCAACAGCAATGCAGCTCTGAACACGATTTTCCTCGGCCTCAGTGGGCCGAGGATGCGCCTGCGCGCCCATCTTTGCGACGGCGTCAGCGTGGCCGTTTCCCCGACGGCGAAAACGCTCACTCTCGTCAAGCTCTGGCTCGTCGGGGTCTAAGTGAGCCCTAACCTTGGTCAAGGCAGAGATGTGGCAGCACTGGTTGATGTGCAAGAAATGGCCAGCGTACTTGCGCCTGTGCGACAGTCGTGCCGCCGCGGGCAAGTTAAAATGCGATACTACCGCCTGGCAGTCAGTATAACAATCACTCGGAGTCCCCAGCTGCAGGGAAGCCTGTGCTAGAGCTGTAAACTCGGCCGCAGGGGCCGACTGAGCAATCGGCGCCCACACAGGCCCATGCAGCGTGCACTCGGGTTGGCCATCAGCCGAGACCTGGACCACTCCCCATCCAGCCCTCGAAAGTTCTGGTATCGGATGCCCGAACAAACTCCCATCTACGAAAATTCGGCCCCCGATCACTCCGTCATCGAAACCGCGATCGTCCCGATACGACTTGATTTCCACACCGCCGAACTCCCTAGGCTGAGGCCAATACCCTTCTGGATGCTCGAAGATGCCGCGCGTGTATAAAATGTCATCATCCTTCGTGAGCTCCCCACACGCCATCTTGATGATATCATCTTTCACCAACTCCTCCCTCTCGTCCCTCACGGCCTCACAAGTCCAAAGCCTATGATGCGGGGTGTCAACAGCCTGCTGACAGAGAGGGCAGAGCAGCTGGTCGTCGTCTAACTGGTATCCAAGGGCATGAGCCCGTGACGCTGTCCAGCAGCCCCCACATGCCAGACTTCGAATAGCTCATTTTTCCATGGGCGTGTAGCGTTTTTTTTGCGGGCTTCAGATTTGACAATATCAAAGCACACACGGTCCCAGGGCACCTCCAGCTTGATAGCAATGGACCTCTCAAGGTCCCGAACGACCGCCCTTCGCAAAATATCCTTGAGTAAAGTAGGACTGACGTAAGTAAGCGAAACAGCAGTGCCACGATGATCCATCAGCGTGGCGAAGTCCCGCATTCGCCACCCTATCCTCTTTACAGACATGTACAACGCACTGATGGGTCCGTGAACGTGTCTCCATGCGATGGGAAGGGTGGCGGACTCGAAGACAGCAGACCAAAGACGGCGCAGCCCTGGCATGCTAAAACAGAATGGAAAGGCCCTTGTCTGCGCTGCCCAAACCTCCTTGCCCCACCTCACGATCGGTGCAACCATCCCATACCAGCAAGGCTCATCCTCAAACGCAAGCGCAGCAGACAAAGATCGCCCGCCACAAGACGGCCGTAGACACTTGCCAGCCTGCTGCCTGATACGACCTAACTCGGTGTTACTTAGACCGTGAACTTCAGCTCCGTAGCACATCCCTGGCAGAGGCCCACTACAGAAAATCTTTCTCGCAGATCGGCCAAGGATATGCCTCTGCCGCTTGATGCGCTCCACCTTCCTCCGAAAACCTCTCTCTCTCTCTCTCTCTCTCTCTCTCTCTCTCTCTCTCTCTCTGCTTCCGCTTAACCGCTCTCCCTCGCACCCTGCAACCTTTCCCAGCCGCGCCATCAATCCCCAAGTTGACAGCAGTAGAATGGTTCGCGCTGGGTCCCGACAAGGCCCCAAGCCACTCGGCCAACAACTTGCCGAGAGTGGCGTCACTGGCAACAAAGTTGGCCTTGTCGGGGGAGATAACAGACTTCAAATCCTCCGTGACCGCCACATAAACAGCTGCCGTAGCCGACTTCAAATCAGCCAAGACCTGCTCGAAAGTGCCAGTACTAGAAATCCCTATGTCATCTATGAAGAGGTCGATGCTAGTGGTGGGCCCCACAGAGACCTGCAAGAACGTATCCATGTAAAAGATACGCACATAAGTTGTAGCTAGACTGCAGCCTGCAATAACACCCCTGAATGCCAGGAAGGGCCCAGCCAGGAACCCTGTGATGTTAATGAAACGAGCCGATTTGTAAGCAGCCAGCGAAACCTTGATGACTGCGCGCGAGAAACCCAATTTAAGACACCGAGCCTCAAGATCCCCAAGGTCCATCAACTCATAAAACTTATACATGTCCCATAAGACTGTCGCAGCATATCCCCCTGTTCGTGTGGACCCTTCTGCACGAGCAGCTTGGCGCCAGACAACATCCGTGGCACTCTTAAACCCACTACCTGAGAAAAAACTTGCCGAGTGAGCCTCCTCCCATTCCACTGCAACCTCCCTCCTGATCTTCCCCCACAAGCGGTAAGTGGACGTGAAGATCCCGATCGGGCGCAGGCCGCCCATCGGCTTTGGAAGCATAGCCAGCATCACTAAACGAATCTGGATGGGAAGAGTCGACATCATCTCAATGATACCGAAGAGGTAGGAAAGGACTTCGAGCGATTCGTTGCAAAGAAGCCGAAAGCGCCTCATGTGAAATCCATCGACACTGACTGCAGATCGACTATTGCATGAGCGGCTTGCCAAACGAATCGTGTCAACAGAAACTCTTGGCAAGGCAGGCATAGGCTGGAAATCCTGGCACTGGTTGTAGTCGATGGATTCAGCTCCTTCAGTAGCCAGCCACAGACCTTTGAACCTGAGCCCTTCAGCCTTGAGCAACGACAAAGGGTCTGATAGCACCTGGCCCGATGCTGACAGTGTCGAGGACGGAGCCCAGGCTTCGACAGGCTTCGACCAAGCGTGGGCCGCGCGAGCCCCTTGGTCGATGTCCTTCAGAAGCCACTCCTTCCACGCACGGTCAGCATCGTTCTTGGCAGCGAGCGAGGCCATCTTCAGCGCGTCTGCGAGGCGCGTCGAGATGGTGCAGCAATCATCGAAAGACTGGCCGTCCTTCGCTATAAACTCACATACATCTGCATGCAACTGGCTGAAATCACTCTTGGCGAAGTTGTCCAGAATGAAACTCGAAGGGCAATAGATGACTGCTTTTGCGTGAAGTCTGGCTGGCTTGTCGGGCTCTCCAGCCCGCGCATGAATCCACCAGAGCCGATAATTCTGACAAAGCCAGCGGACACAGAACAAAGCGGGGCGTCGACCTGGCCGTTTGTCTCTTTTCCTGATGTCAACCCACCAGACTTGTGGAGATTCTCCCCGACAACCATTCTTAGGCAACTTGGTCTGTAGGGCCCCTTCTAACTCCAACTCGGCCGCATTAGCCCAAGACTTGCACAACGCGTCGAGCCCCTCAAATGCCTCACGAGACCCACGCTGCGCACAATCAAAAACTCCCTCAGCAAGTTTGGGAACTTGGCTCCGGTCACGGGGGGCAGGGGCAGGACCAATAGGAGGTTCGACAGGAAGAAGGGGAGGTTTCCGAAACGATAACACCTTCAGGTCCTCCAACTGCTCGAAAAAGGTCATTTCCACAGGATAATGCGGTGAGATGTTAACATTACGATTTACCTGGATCGAGCAGATACCTTTGGCGAGCCCACTAGAAACCAGGAAATAGTCCAGGACTCGAACTCCCGCAGAAGAAAGACACGCCCCAGACTCCGTGCTCACCAACTGGGCCTCCAGGGACTCAACGTACTGGCACTTGCCTAAGACCGCGGGGTCCATGTTGAAGTCCCCTCCGATAATATACGAAGACATGCACGAGCTGACCGCGGAGCCTATCTCAGCGAGAATGTCAAGATTCGCATCGCTGAGCTCTTCAACACAGCGCAAGTAGCAACTGATCAGCAGGATGGGATCCCCCTTGCCTACATGAGTCCACGCTGTCATTGCGCGGTGCTGGCATACCTTAGTACCTCCGACTGGTTCGTGCAATCCAAGAAAGCTCCTGACCAGAACCGCCGCCCCGCCTGAGGTGTACACGTCCGTATCTTCACGAGTCACCTTAGCTGGTTCGAAGAGGCCCTTCCACCCGTTCTTGAGCAACCAACTCTGGGCCTCAGCAATCTGGTACTCTCTAAGGCGATGCCCCTGCAACAAAACTACGTGAGCCGACGTGGTCGGCAGCCACTCTTTGGCTGATGACCACGCCGTACAATTGCAACTACAAACCTGCAGAGCAATGGCACCCTTACCAGGGGCCTGGGGGGGCCCAAAGAAGTCAAAACTGTCAGACCCCCCTGACAGGGGCTGAGAGAGCCCACGCCCCACGTCGGCAGGACAAAATTTAACGTGGGGGGCGGAGATGCTTGCCGAAAGGCTCGTCTGCGGATATGCTAAAGGCTGCACAGACAGCGTGTCACGCCTTCCAAAACCATTTCCGAGACTACCCGCGGCCGCTGGGCCACTGTCGGCAGGAGACAAAAGAAACCAGAGAAACGTATCCAGTTTTGAGATGGTCCGAGCGAGGCGATCCACAGGCTCGAGCTTACAAAAAGTTGTCCCATGGAGACGTCTCCCCCTGCCGTCCTTATGGGGTACGCACGGCAGGGGGAGGGGCTTGCTGAGGCTTGCCAAGAGCCGCAGCCGCACGCTCACGCACTGACGAGGCTGCTGAAGCGTCACTGTCGCTGCCTTCCCCAACAGCCGCCACAGACTCCGCCTGTGGCTCACGTGAAGCTGGAGCGGCAGGCGGTGTCCTCGGTGCTGCTCCTGCCGCTGCCGTCGGCTGAGCTGCCCCAGGCAGCGTGCCTCCATCCTCGTCGGCCCGCCGCTTCTTGCCCAACCTAGCCACGCGCTTGGCCTGCCCCTCACGAATGTTTTTGGCCTTCGAGAGGGCGTCAGCGAACATAGATGAGCAGGCTTCGCGGAACTGGGCGTTGAGCGTCTGGCGGCGCGTCTCCATCTCATCCTTATCTTCCTTGGCAATAGTATACTCACTCTCGTCGAATTTGAAAATCGAGTCGAGGCTGACCAGGTCGAACACGGTGCACTTACCATCCATGAGCTCGGATACATCGACCTTGCCGACGATTCCCTTTGAACAGTCTTCGGTGCTGACCATGCCACCAGCCAACTCCCTGACCAGCTCCTTGTATTTTTCGTCGGCGCCCTGTAGCTCGGCACGCGCAACAGCAGCAGCAGCGTCCCGTTGCACACTGAGCTGGTCTTCCAGCTTGCCGAGGCGGTCCAATTCGACTGAGAGCTTCCTTTCCCAGTATTGAACGTTACTATGAGTTTTTGCGGCCCGCTGTTGTACAGGAGCGGGCTGTGCTGACTTCGTGAGCTTGTCCAGGGCCTGCTTGTGCTTGTTAGCGGCTGATATATCTCCTCCTTTCTCGCGGAGTGAGATGAGCTGGCGCAGCTCGTCGGCCGAGAGGGAGACACTTCCGACACTGCCGTTGAACCCGCTGCCACCAGCCCCACCACCAGGAGGAACTTGAGGCCCAGGAATGCGCGGAAGGTCTGGTCACTGAGCTGGATCATGCCTCTCTGCGCCGCAATGCTTGCAGAAAGCCCACGAGTCGATGTTCTTGTTGCAGTTGCACTGGCTGCACCGCCAGCGCCTGCCGCTCCACTGGCCTGCCCACGCAGCCCCCTGCCCCCTGCCCTCGCGGCTGCCCCACTGGGACGGGCCGCGCCAGGGCGGGGTAGGCTGCCAGGCACCATTGCCTTGCCCACGCGACTGCCAGGAGCCATTGGACATGGCAGAGGGAAATCTGTGGAGCGGTCAGAAACGAGCCACCTGACCCGATACTGCAATGCCGTTCTGAAGTTCGCAGTATCAAACACACCTGTGTGCCAGAACGGCTATGAAGAGGAAGAGGAGGAGGAGGAGGAGGAGGAGGAGGAGGAGGAGGAGGAGGAGGAGGAGGAGGAGGAGGAGGAGGGGAGGAGGAAGGGGAGGGGGAGGAGGACAAGCTAGGCGCGCTCGCGTCATATCTGACGTCCTACCCCTCCCTCCCATCCCTTACCATGGCGCTGATTTTCTCTATCCGCGGACGCGTGTCGTAGCGGACCTGTGGCTCCGCGCGCGCGTGCGTAGTGGGTGGTGGTGCGCGTGCGTGCGTGCGTGCGTGTGTGCGTGGTTGTGGTGGTGGTGGTGGTGGTGGTGGTGGTGGTGGTGGTGGTGGTTGGTGGTGGTGGTGGTGGTGGTGGTGGGTGGTGGTGTGCTGGTGGTGGTTGTGTGGTGGTGGGTGGTGGTGGTGGTGGTGGTGGTGGTGGTGGGTGGTGGTGGTGCGGGTGGTGGTGGTGGTGTGGCTGGTGGTGGTGGTGGTGGTGGTGCGGCGCGGTGGTGGCGGGCGGATGGGCGCGCGAGAAAGAGGCCCGCGCTGGGGCGAGAACGCCATCCTAAACGACGGAGGCCAAACACCGATCCGAGGAGGAGGAGGAGGAGGGGGGGGGGAGAGGGGGTGGGGGAGGAGGGGGCGGGGGAGGAGGAGGGGGCGGGAGAGCGGGGCCGCGTTTCCCCCCTGCAAACCCCTGGGCCAGTCCCCCCCTTTTTTTCGGGGGCGCCGAGAGGAGGAGCCAGGAAGAAGGGGGCGCGCGCATCGTGGCCCGGGGCATGTGCGGGGACGAAGGGGGGGGCAAGAATGTGCTGAAAAAAGGGGCTGGCAATGAGAGCTGGGAGACTTCGTGGCCCCAGCCATGATGTCCGCACACACCTCGTCCTCACCTCCCACTTGGACGTCCCCGACCGCCGCTGCCGAGGAGGAACGGAAATTCGGCCCCAACGGCCCGCGCTAGCGGTGCCCGTGCGAAGGGCAAAGCGGCTGCTGGTAGGCTGGCTGGCCCTCGGCAATTGCTCGGGGCCAAGCCCGTCGCAGCTCGTCATCAACGTCGTCTTCGCCGTGGCTCGTCGCCGTCGCACGTCGCCGTGAGAAGTCGTCGACGCCGTGCTCCCGCGGGCGCGGGATCGGAGGTAGAATAAGGTAGGATGAGGTAGGGGGAGGTGTCAGGACGAATAAGGGAAGATGTAGCAGGAGGCAGTGGAGGAGAGAAGAGATAGGAGGAGGCATGCTAGGCGAGCTCGCGCCAAATCTGCCACCCTACCGCTTCCACACATTTACTTCCCATCGCACTGATATTTCTGTATCCGCCAACGGGTGTGACAACGGACCTGAACCCCCTTACAAGGACCCGTCATGTTAAGCGCAATATGCAAAGACGAACTGTGCACCGGAGGAAGAGGCGACGAATGAGCAGGAGGACGAGCAGGAGGAAGACGAGAAAGACCAGGAGGGGGAAGGATGAGAGAGAAGGACGAGGAGGAACTGCAGCAGCGGGAGCTGGAGGAGGAAGAGGGGGAGGAGGGAGAGGGGGAGGAGGAGGAGGCGGAGGAGGAGGAGGAGGAGGAGGAATGAATGAATGAATGAATAAGCTCGGGGACTCCTGTCGAGAACGCCTGACACTAGCCTCCCGCCAGTGCAACACAATTCACATTAGGAATCTGAGTTGGGTAACTACGAACCCCACTGAGGCGTTGAATTAGGCCTGCTGCGCCCCGCTGGAGCGGCACAGGCCAGGCTGGGGACCCCTTAGGCGGCACGCAACCGCGAGGGGGCCCAGCTCTCAGGCACGAGGCTCCCTCCCCCTCCCACGACCCCCACTCCCACGACCAGGCGACCCCCTTCCCCCGCCCACGTCCTCGGCCTGGAGCTTTAGCCCTGGGCGCATGAACTATCGGCGTCTGCGGCAAAGCCACACTATCGTACGTGGGAATGGCGACAGTCTCACACGTCGGAAGAAGCCCCCGCTCTCGAAGCTCTCGGAAGCGCACACTGCTAGAGAGGAACTCGGGAACGGGGCGAGAGACCAAAAAAAAAAAAAAAAAAAACAAAAACACGCCAGGCCCGAAGACGCACTAGACTCCAAAGCATGAGACTGCCCTGCACTACTCTCCCTCGCACCCCCCTCACTCCGCTCAGGTCCCGCCCTCGAATCTCCTACTTCCTGGCCGCCAGCAGCGAGGCGATCTCCCGCTCGAGAGGGCCACGGGGGGCGGCTCCTGACAAGAACGCTCCGCCCTCGAGCTGGATGAGAGTCTCCATCAGCGGGGCCACCACCCTCCCGAAGTCCGTCGACAGGTCGAAGTTGAAGAACAGCGTGCACTTGTGCTTGCCCCCGTCCGATGGCTTCTTGTGCACTTTCACACGGAAGTACATGAGGAGCCTCCAGAACTGTACACCCACAGACTCTCCTCTGAAGAACTTCCGACTGCCCAAGACGATCTCCCGCTTTTGTTCCACACAACATGATAATGTCGAGGTTGCTCCCCTCAAGCACGATCTCGTCCAGCCGCTCTCCCGTGGCCCAAAGAGGATTGAAGCCCAAACATCGCAGCATGAGGGGAAGAAGGTAGATGTAAGCAGGAATGAGGTGAGTGTGGGAGAAAGACGGCCCTCGCCAGCCAGGCCTCATTCAGGGCATAGCGGGTCCCCCCTGCAGGGAAGCAGAGAGACCTCGGGCTCGCCCGTGAACTGCACGCAGGAGCCGCGGGGGCTAGGAGGAGGAGGAGGAGGAGGAGGAGGAGGAGGAGGAGGAGCGGGAGGAGCAGGGACGGCGGGGCAAGGGTAATTGAGGGGGCGGAAACGACGAGGAAGCAGTCGGATCCAGACATATGGCCCGCGCTGGGGCGAGCGCGCCAGTCTGGCCGACAGGAGCAAGGCGCCGATCCTAAGATGAGGTCAGCGCTGCAGCAGGAACGCACTTTTAAAACACGGAGAGCGCTCCGATTGCACCAACAACCATGTGCAATACCAACTTGCGAAATCCAATGTAATAATCACACAAGCGCACACACAAAGCAAAAAGCAGAACAACACGTACGTGGAGAGGGCGGGACGCTTCCAGGACGTAGCTGGGGGGAGAAAGGAGAGCAGAGTTCAGATGAAGGTATTGCAGATAGGACGAGGGAGAAGGTAAGAGGAGGAGCAGGAGGAGAAGCAGCAGCAGGAGGAGCAGCAGGAGGAGCAGAAATGGGGAGAAGGTAAGACGTGGCGGAGGTAGGTGGGGAGTGGGCTAGTGCTTCTCTACTTTACCATCTCAAGACATCTCGCCAAGACATCGTTTGTGCGTGGACATCTGTTATTTCGAGCTCTGGGACCTTACCTCGCAAGGAATTCTCACCACTAAACGGGCACGTCTGATGGTGCGACTCACGAGAGCTGCTTCCATGACAATAAAATGGAGGGTGGAGGAGAGAGGAAGACAAAGGGCACCCAGGGACACACAAATAAATACACACAAATCACAGGATCCCCCATATTTCCCATATCTTCTGGTTTGTCGTCTTCCCCCACTTCCCATCGCATCGGATCGCCCGAAGGTCGGAATCGAATCGGATGGAGTCGTCGGCCAGAAATCGGTATCCAGTCGGATCGATCGGATCAAAAAATGGGTACTATGGGTACAAAGGTGCGCAGGAGGACCCTCGAGAGGCCAACGACAGCGAAGACCTTCGAGCCCTCTTCCCCCCCACGCCCCGCCTTCTTCAACAGCAGCTGCCTGGACATCTCCAGGAGTGCGTCCTGGCCAGAGCTCTGAGGCGGCCCCAGCTGTGGCCACGGAGGCGCCCTGGGAGGCCCCCACAAACATTCAGAGCGCTAGGGAACGTCGATCCCCGAGATCCGACGTCTCGAACAGAGTACAGCACCGCAAGGAATCACGACAAGAGCCCCCGACGTCATCCTTCTGGGCCATTTTTCGAATACAGTCAGGCTGCTGACCCAAGGTTCGACAGATAAGGAACGAAACCCCTGTTTGGCAGCGAGAGAGCTCGGTTGCAAGAGGAGGGCCAGCAGGACCACCGCGGAATCGCCCGAGGAATCACGAGCCCCTGCCGAGCCCGACGCGGTCCCTGCCTCGGCGCCCTGGCTGCCGCGTCGGGCCGTGCTGGTCCCGGGGGCCCGAGGCGAGGCACAGAATGCGGATGGCCCAGAAGCCGGCCCGAAGACGGCGCGCGGGCCTCCAACCGCAGCTGCGATGCCGGGAGCTCGCCGCCGTCGTCGGCGTCGTCGTCGTCGGCGTCGTCGTCGGCGTCGTCGTCGTCGTCGTCTTCGTCGTCACCGTAGTTGTGATGCCGGGATCTCGTCGTCGTCGTCGTTGTCGTCGTCGGCGTCGTCGTCGTCGTCCTCGTCGTCCTCGTCGTCGTCGTCGGCGGCGGCAGCAGCAGCCGGTCCTCGGTCCTCTCCCCATCCCTTCGGGTGGGCGGGCGGGGCCAGCGGGGAGGGGCCCGTGGGCGAGGAGCGTGGATGCCCTGACAGTGGACACCCTGGCAATTTTATCATTGAATTGCAAGTGCGATTAACATGTAGAAAATGGTGATTCAAATGTTTGAGACATGTGTTTACATGTTTCAGACATGTTTAAAACATCTGGAAATGATTTGGCAACATGCTTCCTCTCCATTGATCGTCGTCCACAAGGCGAGGAGCGTCGGGTGCTCCATTTAGGGGGGGGCTGCCTGGAACCACTCGCAGCACTCGTGCGTCGATGCTGCGTCGAACTCCCGTCGAGCTAGAGTCGAGGCAGAATCGAACCTGAGTCGAACTAAGGAGTCGAGGTAGAGTCGGAATGGAGCCGAGCAAATGCGTCAGGCGGGCCCCGAGAAGGCCCCTCAGACGCCCCGTACGGGCCCCGTACCCGCGGCCTTGCGGGCCAAGCCCCCTCGGCCGCGGCCCCGCGGATACGGGGCGTTTTTTCGCGGATGTCCCACGCGGAATGTATCCGTGCGACCGCGTATGGGTGGGACTGCGCCCCAGAAACCGGACCGCGAGGGCGCGGATACAGATGCGTTCGCCGCTCGTGCCTCTTGGTTTTCGGGTCACAACTCGGCTCTCCAGCGCCCGTTGTGGACGAGCCGGGCATCCCCGGAACGCCCGCGGCGAGACGCAGCCGCTGGAAGGCATCACGGGGCTGGAAAGCCGCCGAGCAGTGTCGACACTCAAAAACCTGCAACCTCGAACCACCCTCGAAACCAGACCGCGAGGGCGTGGATATGGACACGTTCGCGGCTCGAGAATCGAAGAAGCGGAGAGGGCCCGAGACGAGGCAAGACTGCCGGTGGCCCAGAAGCCGACCCAAGGAGTGCGCGCGGGCCTCCGAATGCAGTCACGATGCTGGGATCTCGTTGTCGTCGATGCGTTCGCGGCTCGAGAGTCCCAAGGAGCGGAGAGGAGCAGAGGACGGCGGGGAGGCACGGCGGGGAGGCACGGCGGGCGGCCGAGCTGCGCACGCCTCCAGCACGCGCGGCCCGGGCCTCACGCGCTCAGGCCATCCGCCCCAGCGGCTCCACCTGCAGGAGGCAAGAGGAGGAGGCGGGAGGCGGGAGGCGGGAGGAGGAGGAGGCGGGAGGCAGGAGGAGGGGAGGCCGGAGGAGGAGGCGGAGGCAGGAGGAGGCGGAGGCAGGAGGCACCTCCTTGTCGTGCCCACACTCACCACATACATGTCTCGATTGATTTCCCATCTCTCTCTCTCTCTCTTTCTCTCTCTCTCTCTCTCTACCTCTCTCTCTCTCTCCGTATCTATACACGACATATAAAGTTGAATATGCATGTGTATACATGCATGTGCAAATGCATGTATGCATGCATGCACGTATATACATTTGAACACACAAAACTATATGTGCATATATGTATGCATCCATACATACAACATATATACACACATATATACACATACATACACATACATACATATATACATACATACATACATACATACATACATACATACATACATACATACATACATACGTACCTACATACGTACATACATACATAAATACATACATACATACGTACCTACATACGTACATACATACATACATACATACATACATACATACATACATACATACATACATACATACATGCATGCATGCATGCATGCATGCATGCATACATACATACATACATACATACGTACATACATGCATGCATGCATGCATACATACATACACCTTCCGCCCCAAGAGACCCCGAGGAGGCCCCAAGAGACGCCTAAAGACCCCCAAAAGCACCCAAGAGGCCCCTAGGAGGCCTCAAGAGGCCCCCAAGAGGCCCAAAAGAGGCACCAAGAGGCCCCAAAAAGGACCCCACGAGGCCTCCAAACTGCCTCCAAGAGGCGCCCGAGAGGCCTCCCACGAGATCCCAACGAACATCCAATAGGCTTCATACACACAACGCAGGCACGGTGGCGGGATGGGCCGAAGGCCATCAGATCCGCCGCCCCCTGCTTGCAGGGGTGCACGGCGTGCTGGATGATTCAGGTTTTGGTTTTGGTTCTTTTTCTAAAAGAACTCCCCAGTGGGCTTCGGCCCGTCCCGCCGGCCACCCGCAAATTTCGGAAAACCCATCCCTCAATGCCCAAAAACGGCCGTTTCGCTCGGGACATCCTCAAAAAATCGCGAAGATGGCCCAAGATGGGCTCCAAGTCCGCCCGAGATGGACCAAGACGGCCTCCAAAACGGCCCAAGAGAGTCCAAGACGGCCCAAGACGGCCCAAGAGGCCCCCCAGAGGCCTCCCAGACGGCCCAAGAGGCCTCCAAGAGGTCCTCCAGGAGAGTCCGAAGAGGCCAAAATCATTGATTTTCCCTTGGTTTTTGAAGGATTTTGGCATTTGCGCCTTTTCGGCTCTCCGACGGCTCAAGACGGCCCAAGAAGCCCCCAAGATCGCCCAAGAGGCCCCCAAGAGAGCCCCATGATGGCCCAAGTGGCCTCCAAGATGGCCCCTAGAGGGCCCCAAGAGGGCCCAAGAGGCCTCCAACACGCCCAAGATGGCCTCCAAGACGCCCAAGATGGCCTCCAAGACGGCCCTGGAGCATTCCAAGCGGGCCCCAAGTCGGCCCATAGAGGCCCCCCAAACGGCTTCCGACGGCTTCAGACGTGCCAGGAACCCACCAAGATGGCCGAAGTTGGCTCGAAGCTGGCCCGAGACGGCCCAAAAAGCCCCAAAGATCGCCCAAAGCTTGCCCAAGAGGCCTCCAAGACGGCCAAGATGACCTTCAAGATGCCCACGTGTTCCCCGAAGGCTTTCCAAACCGATTCGGGGAACACGTGGTCCGATAGCTTGGCAGGTCTGGCCTCAACGTTCGGCCACATAGGCGCTTCCAAAAAGGCAGGGGGCGGCGGTGATTCGCCGTAGGCGTCTTCGATCCGCCGACCCCTGTTGATTTATCACAAGGGCGCCGGGCGCGCTAGACTTCTTACGATTTGGTGTTGGTTCTTTTTCAAAAGAACTCTCCCCTGGGGCTTCGGCCCGTCCCGCTGGCCACCGGAACGCCGCACATCTACCTGTCAATGCCTTTCCCGCTCCAAGGTCGCCCAAGATGGCCTCCAAAACGCCTCAGATGGCCCGAGATGGCCGCTAAGTTCGACCAAAATGATCCAAGATGGCCTCCAAGACGGCCCGAAGTCCGCACGAGAAGCCTCCAAGACGGCCCAAGACGGACCGAGAGGTGCCCAAGAGGCCTCCAAGACGGCTCAAGAAGTCTCCGACAGGTCCTCCAGGAGGGCCCGAAGAGGCTAAAATTATTGATCATCCGTAGGTTTTTGAAGGATTTTCGAATGTGCTTTTTGTCGGCCTTCCGACAGCCCAAGACGGCCCAAGAGGACCCCAAGATCGCCCCCAGAGCGCCCAAGAGGCATCCAAAATGGCCTCAGGACGGCCCAAGAGGCCCCCACGACGGCCCCAAGAGGGTTTCAAGACGGCCCAAGAGGCCTCGAAGACGCCAGAGATGGCCTTCAAGACGGCCCAGCAACGCTCCAAGATGGCCCCAAGACACTTCAGAGAGGCTCCCAAGACGGCCTCCGACGGCCCCAAGAGGCCCTCAAAGGCTCCCACCCCAAGAGCCCCAAGGAGGCCTCAAAGACGCCTCCAAAAGACCCCTAGGAAGCTTCCAGGAGGCCCCAAGAATGATCCAAGATGCTCCCAAAAGGTCTCTTCCTTCTCCTCCTCGTCTTCCTCCGCATTCTTGTTTCCCTCCTTCGTGTTTTTCTTGTTCCTCCTCCACTCGTTCCGAGAAGGCTTTCCAAACCGACTCGTGGAACAACTGCCCGATAACTTGGCCAAGCCATAGCCAAGCTGTGGGCCACACAGGAGCTTCCAAAAGGGCAGGGGGCGGCGGTGATTATCCGTAGGCGAACTCGATATGTGTACATATATACATGTGTATACACACCTTTGCGTATAGATGTACGTGTGCATGAGTGTATATGCATACATACATATGTACATACCTACATCTATACAGGCATGCATACATGTATACATGCGTGTATGCATACATACAGTTAGGCGTACATGCATACATACATACATACATACATGCAGGCATGCATACATACAAGCATACAAAAGAACATACATACATACATAGAAACATACCTGTATACATACCGACACACATACCTACATACATACATACATACATACATGCATACATACATACATACATACATACATACATATGTGCATACATACATACATACATACATGCATGTACACACATACGCACATACATGCACACATGCATATACACATACATACACACATGCACGTACACATGCATATACATACACACACGCATAACACATACATGCATACACCCATACATACATACATACATACATGCCTGCATGCATGCCTACATACATACATACATACATGCATCCAACCATACATACATACGTGTATACATACAAACATACATACATGCATATACACATACATACCTACATACATGCATACATACATACATAAATATATAGAAACAGACAGACATGCATACTGACAGACTGACATACATACATATGTGCATATACATACGCACATACCTGTATATGTATATAAAACATAATACACACATAAAGAAGAACCACGCGCGCTTCGCGTGTGTTCAGGTTCTAGTAAGCTCTAATTGTACTATAAAGTGTTGTCACACGGATCGTGCCCCGCAGGGAGCTCCTCCGACGGCCGCAAAGACAAAGATGGTTTGGCGTCACCCCGCCCATGTCGGCACACCCCTCACAGGGATCGCGCCCCACAGGGAGCTCCACGTTAGCCCCCAGAGACAAGGTTCGCATACGCCCCTCACGCGGATCGTGCCCCGCAAATAACTTCGTTCGCGGCGCTTGAGAGAACCTTCATAACGTCGACCCGCTCACTTCTGCCCACCTCAGGCCAATGTTTGCTTCTCTATGGCATTCGGGGTGTACTGCAACCGTGCCTGGCTTTGGGCCTGAGGCTTCTTAGATACCTGTACCTCGGGGTATCTTGGCCTGCTTCTCGAGCGCCTCGTGGAGCGATCCTTGAAGTTTTTTTTTTTTATGGCCGCTTGCGGGCAGTGGGGGTACCTCTTGGGGACTCTTGTGGGGCAGTAATAACTTGTTATTGCAAGTCAAAAATCGACGCCCCCCGGCGGGAGTGTCCCGCCGTCGGCGCACCGCGCGATGGCGGGCGCCCGCATGTCCACCCGCCACGCGCCGCCGCTACGTCGGGCGGGCCAGGCCCCGCGCGGGCATGCTGGCGTGCCGCGCGGCCGTGCGTCGGGGTCCTTCCTCCCTGCGCTCCTCCGTGCACGGTCGTGATGTCTCCTCTTTGCCGCCTGGCCGCAGGGCGGGATATCAAGTACCCGGTCATGTCTGCAGCGCCCCACCTGCCTAGTGTGCACTCTTAAGGTGGGGCGGCTGGCCGGGGTGTGGTCCTCTGTCTGCCAGTGTGCGACTCTGGACCAACCCTGGGGGCGACGCGCAGGGCGTCCGTTCGCCAGAGTGCGTCGGACGCGACCGCGGTCGCGCTTCTTTTCTGGCCCAGGTGTGGCCCCTCGTGGGTGTCGTTGCCTAGGGCTTTTCCCTGCGGGTCCTGCGTCCCTTGGTTCACCTCGGGCCAACACCGCTGGTCCTTGGTGACCTACGCGTTGTTTCTCCACCCTGGCGGAGTCTGTTTCACGGCCCTGAGGGGTCACGGCATTGCTATCAAGCTCAGAGTGGCCTCTTACGTCGGCCCAGTGTGACCAACGTACCCATAGGGTTCCCCCTCGCGGGTCCAGAGCGACCCTCGTCTGGCGGCCCAGAGTGGCCATTCAGTAGCAGGGCAGCCGATGCCAGCCCGCATGTCTGGCGGCCCTAGAGCGGCCAATCTTCGATAGGGCGGCCGTTGCGGCTTGCCTGACTGCCAGCAGACCCGCGCGTCTCGCGTGGAAGCCCATAGTGGCCAATCGTTGCAAACGTTTCTTTCGCATCCCCAGTGAACAGTCGAGCGCGAGACTCGCAGCGCGCCAGACTCGCAGCGCAAAGGCAGCGAACTCCCGCCGTCGGTCGACGGTTTTTGCTCTGGCTGCCGCAGGTTCGCAGCGGCTCCGAATGTCGGGTGAAGTCAGCGGCTTCTGCTTGCTTGCGATGGCGGAGCAGGCTGCCCAGGCGGCGCTCGTGCCGTTCGAGGCGAAAACAGAAAGGGGCCCCTTGGCGCGCACCGCATCCCGCGCGAGGGTCGCGCACGCAGACACAGTGTTGTCGCAGGCGCGCGAGCGGCTTCGCTACCTGCTGGTTAAGAGGGCGGGCCCCAGGCTGCAGGGGCGAGCGCCAAGGGGCCCGCCCCTAGCAATGCCAGCACCACCTACCAACGAGAGCTGCTGGTCGCCAGTCCGACTCGGAGCAGTCGGCCCTCGGTTAGTAAGGCTGGAGCAGGTGCGGGCTGAACTGCGCTTCGCCCTGGCCCAATGCGCACCGCGTTTGCCGCGCGACGTCTGCCATATCATAATGGGCTACGCTAAGCCCCAGGTCGTCTCTGCGCCCGTGATACGCTACCGTCTAATGGACAATCCAGACAGCGGCGATGAAGCGCACTTCCGCCGGGCAAAGCTGCGAGCGCGCCCGCCAGCGCGGGTCGCGGGCGCCTAGGGCGGCGCACGCGACCACAACGCTGTTAACAAACGCGCGCGCTCGTGCCGCGCGTGTCGTCCCAGTGTGGATTTGCGCGCTCCCTCCCGCAACTGGAGGCCGCATAAAGGTCGCTGCGCGGGCTACAAGTACGCCGTGTAGCGATGTCGTCTGACGACGAGGTGCCGTCAACGCAGCCCGCCTCATGTCGCGAGACGCGTCACATTGGCCCTTTTGTGTGTTCTGACTGTCGCGTGCGCGGGCGGCGGGAGCATCCAGCCCCCCAGCGCGATCGCAGCTGATCGTCGCCACGGAGGCGCACATCTGCCGCAGGGCCCTCAGGCAGCCCCTCAATGGAGCTGACGGCCACGGTGCCGCTTGGGCCGTGCGCACGAAGCGCGAGGATCGACCAGCTGGCCAGCGCCTGCCCGCTCGGTAAGACGCGTGACGCGCGCTCACGGCCATAAGCGGACCAGGTTTCCGCAGGCATCTCGCGTTGCGTTCCCGGCGCCGCCGTTCCTCCCCCGCGTTCGGGGTGCGCGCGTTCGTTTTGCGTCTGCGAAGCGGCGGACCAGGTATCTGCAGGCACCTCGCTCGCGTTGCTACCGGCGGCGCCGTCTTTCTGTACGCGCGTTGAGTGCGCTGCGTTGCAGTCGGCCCGCCGCGTGATCCCCGCGCGTGAGAGCAGTGCGACGCTGGTGTTTTCTGGCCTCTTTGTTCGTGATGGCGGACGGACCGCCGCTGAGCTCTCTGCGCCAAGACCCCGTGTTCGGGGCAGAATGGTCGGACATCGAATACAAGGCTGCGATTGACTGCCTAGGCGCTAATAAGCTGCTGACGCCGGCACAGCTGGCGAACATTCGGCTAGAAGAGCTGTCAGGCTCGGAGGGCCTGCCAGCGGGCGTGAAAGGCGTGCTCCGCCGCGCGCTGGAGCGCGCCACAACTGCGGGCAAGCAGGTAGCGTACGCGAGCGCGCCCGGCGAGCCCCCCTGGTCTGCGCGCTCGCATCGGGGCGGAGGCCAATGTGGAAATGGCCGCCCCCGTACACCACGTAGACGTGGGCGCTGACTTGGCGACGATTACGTTGCACGGCCTCAGCCAGACGATCTGGCCGAGGCGCGCCCTCACGTGAGCGCGCCAGCGGCGGTGACAGCGGTCGCTGCCTTGCACAGGAGCGAGAAATGTGATTGGATGGCTGCCGAGGTCGCACGCGCGAGAAAGAGGGGCTGCGCGAATCCTTTCGTTTACTCTGATTTGCGCGGCTTTCTCCCGACCTGGGCCGCGAGCGCCCACGGGGTCGACGACGCAGACGCCAACGGAGCGACGGCTGAGTGCGGCAGTAAAGGTCAGCGCGCGTTGTCGTGGGCCGAGTTTCACCTCGCCTACGACGCATGGGCGATTGCGGCTGCTGCCACTAAGCAGCTATCTTACGCACGCCGCTTGGAGCATAAGCGATTTGTGCTCCAGGTCCGCGACGTGCCAGCGCGCACACGTAGCGGCGCGCGCACCCGTTGCCTTTCGCGAAGCGGCCTTGGAAGCTCCGCGCGCGGGCCGCAAGGCGGGGCTTGGGCTCCTGTACGACAAAATCGCCCACAAGAGCTGGGCCGAGCGCTCGCGACAGAGCGGCGTCGAGAAGTTCAATATTGAGGAGGCCTCGAAAGGGCTCGACGCGTTGTCCCTGCGGTCTGCCGAGAACGAGTTCGACCGCGCAGCCGAGGTCGCCCGCGCGCGCCGGGGGCGTCGCGCGTCGTGCGTGACAGTTGCGTTTGCAGGCGCAGGGGCAGGCCGCCCAGGCCACGCCCGCGGGCAACGGCCGCGGCAGTGGCCGCGCCGCGCCGAAGAAGGGCGCGGCGGAGACGCGCTCTTCGCATTCCGGTGCGTCCTGGCACAGCGGCGGCTGGGGCCGATCTACGTGGAAGACGGGCGCGTGGGGCAGCTCGAAGAGGCCGGCGCCAGACGCGCCGCGCACGCCGCCCCGGCCCGCGAAATTGGCCAAGAAGTAGGGGAGCGCTCGACGCCCCCGTTTCGCGGCGCCCTCGCAATGTTAGCGCGGTCGCGCCGTTCGCTCCGCGGCCGCGCGCGCGGCAGGCGCCGCTGCAGATCGCGCAGGCGGTGTCCGTGACCTGCGTGGCTTTCCTGCCTGGCGCAGCGCGCCGGCCTCGCGCTGAGGCATTTTGACGCATTCGCCTTCGGGTACATTTCTATGAAGAGAGGGCCATTCGCGCGCGGCCCGTCCCAAGGCGCGCAGCGTTCCTGCTCGCGCGCATGGCGCGGCGCGCGGCGTTGCACGCAGGTCTGGTCTCGCCTTATCCGCGGTGGGTGCACCCGTGGAAGGCGTACAAGCATCCCGCAGAGGCCAGGGCTTCTCGTGCGAGGCCCTGCTCGGCTTGGGGGTGCGCTACCAATGCTCTCGCGCCCTCGTCCTGCCCACGCGCATTGGTGGAGTGTGGCGGGTGGCATCGGTTGCCACCGCAAACGCGCGCATCGGCGGCGCCGCGCCTCTCGCGGAGTCAGCGGCGGCAGAGTTTTGTTGCAAGGGAGGACGCGCAGGGGCCCACGGTTGCGCAGTCTTCGCACTCTTGTATTACGGTGGTGCGGCCACAACGGTCAAGCATCATACCGGCGCCGCCGCCGCCGCCAAAAGGGCGCCCGGGCGGCAAACAAGCGCCTGCTCGCGCGTTTACGCTCCGACCCCAAAGCGCAACCTCACAGATAAAGATTTCCGACTATGGAGGATGCAAGCGCCCGAGGGTCTGCCAGACCTCGACTTGGGCAGTATCATTCTGGTGCCCCGGTTCGGGGTAGCACAGGGTGTCAGGAGCGACGGCGCCCGCAAGGCGCGCGCGCGCTGGCGCGAAGCGTTGTTTAAAGTTTGTCGTGCGCGCGCACTTCGCGGCAGGTTCGCGCGGTGGACGATTGCTCCATTGCCGGCATCAACACCGCAACGCGTCCGCGTGAGCGTATGCGGCCCGAGACAATTGATCACCTATACTTGCTTTGCCGACTATTTACTGAAACGGCGGCCGCTGCGTCGCGAGGGCGCAAGGGCCACGCGCGCCCGGGTTGCAGGCATCCGCTGTGCCGCGCTTGTTTAAGCTCGACATCGACGCCGCCTTCCGGAGGCTTCCGCTGCGACCTGAGCATCGGGCTTTGATTAGGGTCATATCCCGTTACAAGGATGAGGTCACGGCGCATGCTCACTGCGCGTGCCCATTCGGGGCAGGCGCGTCGCCCGCTCTCGGCACACACCGCGTCGCACTTGTCCCCCGCGCAGTTGCAAGCGTTCATAACTGGGAACGCGTTGGCGCCCTCATATGCGCGATTCTACGCCGTGTACTCCACGCGGCGATCCTTCGTTACGTGGACGATATGTTCGGCGCCGAAAGGTGGGCCGAGGCGCGGGGTGTCACGCGAGCCGGCCGATCGGTCGCCGTCGCGCGCCGCGCGGCAGGTCGAACACCTGCTGGATTGCATCGCGCGCATCGTAAGATGCTTATTGGGCCGGTCCGCGCTGGCAGACGAGAAGATTTCCCGTGCTGTCCCGCTCGGTATCCTGGGAGGGACTTCGCGTCGACCTCTCATCGGAGGGGATGTCGTGCGTTCCGCTGCCCGACAAGATCGCCAAGTGGACAGCACGTATCACGTTGGCACTCGATTCGGGCATCTTACGCGCAGGCGTGGACCCAGTTTGCGGCCCGCCACGCAGCGTCGCGGCGCGCGCGGCCAGGTGACGCGAGCAAACTCGCGGGCGCACTAGCCTGGGCATCCGGTAACATGTTCAACCGCGCGGGGCGCGCCATGCTCAGGTGTGTTTTTCTGTGCCGCGCGCCGGCAGCGCACCCATTTGCCACGCCCACGTTGCGGCAGGCCGATCTACGCCCAGGCACATCGCGGCTCTCCCGACATGCCGCAAGCGCTACGGCTAGCGCTGCGGTGGTGGTTGATCGTGCTGGGCGGCGAGCTGGCACAGTCACGAAGGTGGTGCGACGAAGCGGCGGGCCCCGTGGCCCATCTGTTCTGCGACGCAGCCAGCCGCCCGCCCATGGCGGCCGCCGTACTGTTCGTTGACAACAAATGCTACTGGACGTGCATGCCACCTGCCGCCCGGCACGGCTGCGCAGGTCAGCGTCAGTTTTGGTCGCGACGCGCGCGCACGCGTGCGCCAGGATCTTGAAGGCGTTCCAGCCCAGGGAAGATAATCAAATCATGGGCTTGGAAATGCTGAGCATTGCCCTGGGCTTGTGCTCGTTTGAACACCTGCTCCGCCGTCGGCGCGTCGTAATCTGGTCTGACAACACAGGCGCGCAGGCCGCCGCCGGCAGCGGCGCCGCGCGCGCGTTCGATCACGCTGGTCTCGCACACGGCCTCTGGGTCAAGATTGTGCTATTGCGGTGTCTAGCACGTGTGGAGCGGATGCCGACAGACGAAAATATCGCAGATGATCCGTCCAGGGGTGAGTTCGGGCTGCTGCGGCAGCTCGGTGCAGTGCGACTTGATCCGCACCTGGACGAGGCGTTCTGCACGCCAGCGTCATGGACGTCGATGCTCATCCCGACAAGGTGAGCCAGCGCTCGCAGCACGGCTACGCTGCGAGGCAGCCGAAACTCGGCGCCAGCTATCGGGCATCTCGCGGCGCGCGCCACGGTTGACGCGCGCCACTCAGCAGGGGCCCACACCGCAAGGTCCACGCGACCTAGCCTGTATCATTATGTCTCACGACGATTTCGCCGCTCAGCTGAGCAATGTTCTGCCCAGAGCGCCACGCGCTGATATCGACGCGGTTTGCTCTTGCCTGCGGTTTAACGGGATGACGCGCTGGCAGCACCTCGAGGGCGCGCTGTTCGATGACTTTCTGGGTCGTGAACACCTTTCTGTCACCGCAGCGACAGCAGTGCGAGAGCTGCTGGCACGCCCGCAAGGCGGCGTGCATCGCGGGCGCGCGGGTCGCGCGCGCGCGCCGCGCGCATTCTTAAGGACGATGGGCGAACGCCAGGCCCAACGGTGGCGAGGCGGCGCGGGCACGCCCGTCGAGTCAAGGCTCTGCGAGCTCGGCTTTTTCATCGTCCTCTTCCTCGAGTGCGCGGTTATGGGCACCCCGCGTGGTCCGTCGCAGACCGCTTTTCTCCGCACATTGCACGCGCGCGACGTCTTCGCGCGCGGCCGCGCGCGCAGGGCACCCCAGGGCCAGCGCCGCGACCAGGGCCTCCACCCGCGATGCTTGCGGCCCGTCGGCGGCGCAGCCGCAGCTCGGCAGCGGACCCAGTGGCAGCGGTACGCCGCGCGCTACGCACGGCAACGGAAGGTTTCGAGCGTCAGATGGGCGATCCGCGTTGCGAGATCGCGAAGGCTGCCGCAGCCGTCACGTCGCCCGAGGCGGGGCGGGCGCGGGCCCAGGTTGCCCGCAACAGCGCCCTGCTCGGATCGTGCCCACGGTCACTACCGCAGGTTCGCAGCGGCTTCGAATGTCGGGTGAAGTTCGCGCGCGACGTTTTGCAGCGCAAAGGCAGCGAACTCCCGCCGTCGATCGACGGTCTTTTGCTCTGGTCTAAGACGTTCAGGTGTCGCGCGATGTTCTGCAATACCTTTCGCATTTGAAGAAGGCATGCCACGTCGCGCGCGGGGCAGACGCAGCGCCCACGCACGCGTCGCTGGCCGGCGCCAGGCTGGCTATCGAGAAGCGTTCGGGTTGGTCGGCACGACCCCGCACGGCGGCCCGGATGCACGTGCTGGAACAGCTACTGGAACGCCCAGGCGCGTTACCAGATGGATTCGGGCAGGGTCTCCTCTTCGTGACCGCGCGCGCGTTTCTACTTCGCCTACCGTCGGAAGCGCTGGTCAACCCAACGGGCCGCCTCGCTCGACGACGCGTCACATTTACGCGCGGGCCTTGTCATCAGCGAAGAGGCGGCCGTCTCATCGCTCGCCAGACGGAAGAACCGGGAAAGGCGGACAACTATTGTGCGCAATTGCTGGTGTCAGCGCTCACGCGCCACGTGCCCCGCACGCGCTCTCGGCGCGCGGTTCAACTCGCAGTCCGTTGGAGAGGCCCCGTGGGCGGGCTGGTGCGCCACGGGTGTACGCAACGCGCTGCGGTCGGCACTGCGTCACACGGGAGTAGTTAACGCCGACGCCTACGGCACCCACTCGTTCCGTCGGGGCCACGCCCAAGACATTGTGGAGTTCGGCGGCCGAGTCACCGACGTCCTGAAGGCAGGTGACTGGCAGATGCCAGCTTGGATGCGCTATCTTGACGTTGAGAAGATGGAGCGCCAGGCCGTCGCTGAGGCGCATTTCAGCGCGCCGTCCAGTGACGACGAGGGTGGGGATTCGGAAACCCCCGGCGTCCAGCGACGTCATTCCACGCTTGGTCGGCACAAGTAACGTCGCGCCAGGCCCCTTCGCACGCTCGCTCGCCCTCGTTCGGTCCATCGGTCGCTCTCTCGCGGGCCACGCAGCTGCGGCCGTCTCTCTGCCTGGCATTGGGTGGCAGCGTGCCTGCGGGTGCCGCAGGCCCGCTGTGTGGGGCAGCGCTCGGCCTCAGCCCCTGGGTCCGTGGCAGTGGGTATGGCACCCATGTGCTTCGGCCTGCGCCCTGGCGCGCCAGCCGCCTGTGTCGTTTGACGCGGCGGGCTGGCGCGTCGGCTGTTGGCGCACGGCCGCGGCCTCACCCAACGTTGTTTGGGTGCCGTATTCCCCCCTCTGGGTGGCATCGCGGTCGCACGTCGCCGCGAAGGACTCTTGCGGGGCAGTAATAACTTGTTATTGCAAGTCATAAATCGACGCCCCCAGGCGGGAGTGTCCCGCCGTCGGCGCACCGCGCGATGGCGGGCGCCCGCATGCCCACCCGCCACGCGCCGCCGCTACGTCGGGCGGGCCAGGCCCCGCGCGGGCATGCTGGCGTGCCGCGCGGCCGTGCGTCGGGGTCCTTCCTCCCTCCGCTCCTCCGTGCACGGTCGCGATGTCTCCTCTTTGCCGCCTGGCCGCGGGGCGGGATATCAAGTGCCCGGTCATGTCTGCAGCGCCCCACCTGCCTAGCGTGCACTCTTAAGGTGGGGCGGCTGGCCGGGGTGTGGTCCTCTGTCTGCCAGCGCGCGGCTCTGGGCCAACCCTGGGGGCGACGCGCGGGGCGTCCGTTCGCCAGAGTGCGTCGGACGCGACCGCGGTCGCGCTTATTTTCTCCCACCCACCACCCTCGAGGGGGGGCATGGCACCCATGTGCTTCGGCCTGCGCCCTGGCGCGCCAGCCGCCTGTGTCGTTTGACGCGGTGGGCTGGCGTGTCGGCTGTTGGCGCACGGCCGCGGCCTCACCCAACGTTGTTTGGGTGCCGTATTCCCCCCTCTGGGTGGCATCGCGGTCGAACGTCGCCGCGATGGAGACGCATGAGGCCTTTGGGGGCCTCTTGGGTGCCTGCTGCAGCCACGGAGGGAGCCACCCGTGGCGGTGGGCTCAAAATGTCAGATGGCATTCCCCCTCTTGGACCCCCCTTGGGGTCCTCTTGGGCCGCCTTGGGCGCCTCTTGGATCGTCTTGGGGTTTTCTTTTCATGGTTGGCGGCACAATTCGCCGACCCCAGAGGCGTGTGCGACATTCCTTGTGCACAGACTACTCGTATGCGACAGGGATCTCGACACCTTCCACCGCGCCCCCACCACGCCCCCGCACCCCAACCTCACGAGAGCTCAGTTTTTGGGACCCCCCACACGACAATTTCCGGCCCAACACTTACCCGCACTTCTTATGATTAAAGAACCCACATCCCCACCTAGCGGGCCGATAGCAACCCCGCCGCTCTAACTGTCAACAACCAATGGATTCATTTCCTTTCTCGCCACCATGTCGTCGAATTGCGAAACATGTAGCGGGAACGGGACGGATTGAACATCGCTTGGGAGGCCCTAAACGGGTGGTCGCGTCCTACCTATCAAAACAATTTCCTGACGAAGGACCCAACCATATGAAGTTGTGATACCGCAATTGTGAGCCCCCTTATGGAGCCACGAAACGCTGTACTGGGTGGGTGACACGCAGGGAGCAAGGGCTGTGCTGGGTGGTGGCGGACGCAGGCGGGCGGTGCCACTGGGACCTTCGGTGGAGCCCCGTATGCGGCCACGAAGCGCTGTACTGGGTGGGTGAAACGCAGGGAACAATGGCTGTGCTGGGTGGTGGCGGATGCATGCGGGCGGTGCCACTGGGACCTTCGGTCGAGCCCCCTTATGGGGCCACGCCTATGGGGCCGCGAAACGCTGTACTGGGTAGGCGAAACGCAGGGAGCAAGGACTGTGCTGGGTGGTGGCGGACGCAGGCGGGCGGTGCCACTGGAACCTTCTGTGGAACCCCCTATGGGGTCACGAAACGCTGTAAGGGGTGGGTGAAACGCAGGGAGCAAGGGCTGTGCTGGGTGGTGGCGGACGCATGCGGGCGGTGCCACTGAGACCTTCGGTGGAGCCCCCTATGGGGCCACGAAACGCTGTAGTGGGTGGGTGACATGCAAGGAGCAAGGGCTGTGCTGGGTGGTGGCGGACACATGCGGGCGGTGCCACTGGGACCTTCGGTGGAGCCCCCCATGAAATCACTCCCTCCCAAAATCCCCTGGGCAGAGGACGGGCAGTTCGCCTCTAGTAATGCCGAGCTACCTTCGCCCGTTTGACAGGTGGCCCCGATTGACATATCTGCCACTGGCAACAAGGAGGGTTCCACTCTCCCCGAGTGCTCATCTGACAAGTGACACAAACAGTCGAATGGGTCATCGGCGACAGCATTGACAGGACATCTCTGAGCCCAGGAGGGGGACGTCTCGGGCGAAATGTGTTAAACAACCTCAGGTCTGGGCATCCCCTAAAACATGATCCCGAAGATTTCCCAGGCGAAAGGACCGGGACCACGTGAGGTGAGGACCGGGACCACGTGAACCCAGAGTTGCAAGGAGATATCAAGCGAAACGAACAGTCCACGGCAGCTGCGAACCCAGAACAACGAGGAACGGGATCGGATACAGTGAGGCAAGAGCATCGACTAACGCAGAATATTGTGATGCATCTGGCAAAGATGGCTGGACGACATCAGGCCAAGTCATATCCAAGCCCATAATTGTGACGAAGTGTAAAGCGAACCTGGCTGGACCAGCTCAGGTCAGGGCATCCATGGGCCCAGAGTTGCGAGAGCGTGTGAGGAGAAGCTGGATGGACCTCTCGCGTGCCTCAAAGCCCACAACTGCGAGGATGTCTCAAGCCCAAAAGGCTGGACCGCCTCAGGACAGTGGCGAGGACGTCGACAACCAAAAACCACTTGAAATACCCCCAGGCGGCTTCCCCATTGGAGCTCGGAAATGCGATGCGATCCGTCAGAACCCTGATCATTGAATTAGCATGGTTCTGTAGATCCGCCACCGTGCCTCTCAGAAAGGAGCGGGCGTGCCCTCAGGTTCTTACCATCCTCCTCTCAACCTGAGTCCTCACTTCTGAAGAGTCGTTCAGAAACCCAAGCCCCACATCGCGAAATCTTCTCCTGGGGCTTATCGCGTTTTCTCGCGTGACTGTTCCAAAACGATGGGAACCCCAAAACAAGCCAACAGGGCCCAAAGAGGCCCCCGACGGCCCCAAACGCCCCGAGACGCCCAAAGATCGCCCCAAAACGCCCTACGTGGCCTCAAGATGATCCAAAAGGCCTCCAAGATGCCCCAAGAGGCCTCGAAGATGCCTCCCTAGAGGACCCTGAGAGGCACAAAAAGATTTTGGCGTTCTCGCCTTGTTTCCTTTCCGACGCTCCCAGACGGCCCGAGGTCCCCAATACCACCCAAGGACTGCCCAAGAGGCCTCCCAAAGGCCCCAAGACGGCCCCCGAGCGCCCCAAGACGGCCCAGGAGGCGCCCGAGACGGCCCAAGAGGGCCCCATAACGGCCCCAAAAGTGGCCCAAGAGAAGGAACACGAACCGAAAATCCTAGCGTTCCGCCCCAAGAGGCCCCCAGGAGGCCCTCAGAGGCACCCAAGAGGCCCCAAGAGGCGCCAAGCACAGCGACCCCACGAGGCCCCAAACTGCCCCCAAGAAGCCTCAAAACTGAATCCAAGAGGCCCCCTAAGGGTCCCCCACGAAATCCCAACGAACATATGATAAGCTTCATACCCACATCCAGCAGCGAGGCTCAGGCCTGGATGTTTCACCTGAACCCTTCCTGCCGTGCTCGAAAAGGCACTCCGACAGCAAACGACTCAAACATACGTCGCTCAATAGGAATCTGCGGCAGAAGCGGCAGCCTTTAGACTTGCTCGCCATATTCACGTCAATCGCCACATAAAGATTAGAATCGCGGCGCCTCCGTGGAGCCCCGAGCCATTCCCGACTGCTATAAATCCATGTTCCTGTGGAGCGCACTGCGATAACAGCAGCGGCACGGGGAGGGGGGAAGATGAAAGGTCGCGGGCGACTACAGTTCGGCTGTAGCTGATGAAAAAATCGTCTTCCTCCTCTCCGTCTGATAAGGCGTAGCTTATTCCGCCTTCGCGAACGAGGAGACGAGCACGGCAACGCATGGGGGGTACACTGGCGCGGCCGTTCGGCTACGGCCGCGGAGTCGTCGAGGCCGAGCAACCCACCAACCTTGTGCCTGGAATGGCCGACATTGCACGTCGGTCGGAAGAAGTGGGTAGAATAATGAAGTAGGAAGGCAAAAGATTGGGCTTCCGCCCGCCCCCTGAAGAGGAAGGGAGAAGTGAAACCGCTCGGTCATTGGGGTAGGAAGGCGCCTAATGTAGATTATCAGGACTTGGACGTCCAAAAAATACAGACTTTCAACGACCGGCGTGTACGGGCGTAGACGTTGAGGGACTCCGTGCCCTTGTTGTTGCATGTCACCTTCGAGTCGACAGGCCCGAAACGCATCCAATCTTTCCAGTTTCTCCGTAGGGGGGGCCATGCGGGCTCGCAAGGAATTCGCTTGTATTGCTTTGGTTTGCCCATATCCCAGAGATGGTGACGACCTGGGAGTAGACAGAACACACGCCACTCATGCGCCTGGTATTATCCTCTCGACGAGTAGCAACGCGCGCGCTGCCACAGCCAGACAAGGCAAACGTAAAAGAGTCATGTTTCCTGGTCGGTACATGTCGAACTTCTCACCGCGCATGTTGCCGAGGTGGGGGTCGCCAGCGCGAAAAACGACATGCGTTGCGGCCGGTGTTGGGGGAATGGGCGCTGGCGTCGGCGCGGGAGTGGGCGCTGGCGTTGGTGCAGGCGTTTGTGCTGGCGTTTGTGCCGGCGTTGGTGCTGGCGTTGGGGGCATAAGTGCAAGCGTTGATGCGAAGCTCCCCATGCACAGCCCCCAACCACCGGCATTCATATCAGCACTCCAATTGATGCTGCCTGTCGGTGCGATGCCGTCGGGCGCAAAAGTTCCATTGTACACATATCCGTTGACATGAAAATTCTGTTTCGACGCTCTCGACGTCGAGAGGCACGAAAAACTCGTCAATAGTCACCAACGTGCACAACTGCGAATCCGAGTAACTCTATGGAAAACGCGGACTTCACACGCAAGTACCGTTCAACGTGCACTCGCCAATGATAGCTCCCCACATCAAAAAAAGTCGGTGCAGGCGTCGACGGGGGAATGGGCGCTGGCGTTGGTACTGGCGTTGGGGGTGTAGGCGCCGGCGTTGGTGCCAGGGTCGGTGCTGGCATTGGTGCTGGCGTTGGTGCTGGCGTTGGGGTTTTAGGTGCGGGCGTTGGTGCCAGGGTCGGTCCCGGCGTCAGAACCAGCGTTGGTGCTGGCGTGGGCGCGGGCGTCGGCGCGGGAGTAGGCATCGGCGCTGCTGGCGTTGGTGCTGGTGTTGGGGACGTAGGTGCCGGCGATGGTACGAAGGTCCCCATGCATAACCTCCAACCACCGGCATTCATAGTAGAAGCAGCACTCCACCTGATGCTGCCTGTCGGTACGATGCCGTCGGGCCCAAAAATTATATTCTACACAAATCCGTTGACATAGAGGCGACTAAAATCAAATTCCGTTTCGAAACTCTTGACGTCGAGAGGCACGGAGAACTCGTCAATGATCACCAACGTGCACATCTGCGAATCCGAGTAACTCTATGGAAAATGCAGACTTTCCACGCAAGCACCGTTCAACGTGCGCTTGCCAATGATCTCCCCACATCGAAAAAGTCGGTGCCGGCGTTGGCGGGGGAGCGGGCGCTGGTGGGCGCTAGCGAAGGTGCTGGCGTTGGGGGTGTAGGCGCCGGCGTTGGCTCTGGGGTCGGTGCCAGCGTTGGTGCTGGCGTTGGTGCTGGTGTTGGGGGTGTAGGTGCCAACGTTGGTGCCTGGGTCGGTCCCGGCGTCAGAACCAGCGTTGGTGCTGGCGTGGGCACTGACGTCGGCACGGGAGTAGGCATTGGCCTTGGTGCTGGCATTGGTGCTGGCGTTGGGGCTGTAGGTGCCAGCGTTGGTACAAGGGTCGGTGCCTGCGTTGGCGCCGGCGACGGTGCCAGCGTTGAAGCCAGGTCAGTGCTGGTGTTGGTGCCGCAGTCGGTACTGGCGTCGGCGCCAGCGTTGGTGTCGGCGTTGAAGCCAGGGTCGGTGCTGGTGTTGGTGCCGCAGTCGGTGCTGGCGTCAGCGCGGGAGTAGGCGCTGGCATCGGCGCTGGAGAAGGCGCTGGCGTTGGTAGTGCCTGAGTAGGTGCCGGCGTTGGTGTCGAGGCGTTGCGTGGGACGACGTGGACAGCGTGGATCGACGACGTAAAAATCACCATTACGGAGGCAATCGCACGCGCCTTCTGGCTTGCCGCCATAGTGACGGATTAAAAACGCCAGGCGCGGAAGTGACAACACGATGCAATGGAAACCTTCGATGTCATCGAAAAGCTTGAGCCAGTCCTGGGGCCTGCTTGGGAGCCTCTTGGGCCGTCTGAGGACGATCTTAGGGGCCTCTTGGGCCGTCTTGGACGCTGTCACGACCCCCAGAGCGAATATGCTGAACACATACGTCTTACTTGGGGAATGTCGCAATTTTGGTCTCCTGGGACCCTCTCGGGAAACATCTTGCAAGGTCCTCGGGGCGTCTCGGGTGGCTCTTGGGCCGTCTTGGGGCAATATTGGTGCGTCGTCGACGCTGTTGGGCTGCTCTGGTCGATGTTGCGCGCCCTCCAGAACTGTACCGAGCCGCTGGAAGGGGGGCCACGGAAGCCCCGGAGGAGAACAAAAATGTCGCGGCCCAAAGAGAGGAGAAGGGTGGAAATCCAGGAGGGTGTCGCGGCTGGTTCCCCCTGGCTCCGGGCACCCCGGCATTATACAGATTTGTGTGTATGAGTGTGAATGCATGTATGCATGGATGTATGCATGAAAGCATGCATGCGTGTATGCATGTGTGAATGTATGTCTACATCCATATGTATGTATGTATGTATGCATGTATGTATGTATGTAGATATGTTTGCAAACATGTATGTATGTGTGTGTATGTTGATGTATGTATGTGTGTATGTCTGTGTGTACGTATGTCTGGCTGTCTGCCTGTCTGTCTGTCTGCCTGTATGTCTGCCTGTATGTCTGTCTGTCTGTGTGTATGGGTGTATGAATGTGTGTATGTGTGTATGTGTATTTGTATGTATGTTTGTGAGTATGTGTACGTATGTGTATGTAAGATGCATGTGTACATATATATATATGTATAATATCGATATACGTATATGTATGTATGTATGTATGTATGTATGGATGGATGTATGTATGTATGTATGTATGTGTATGTGTGTATTTATTTATTTATTTATCTATTTATTTATTTATTTATGTGTGTATGTTTACATGTGTGTATGTATGTGGTTATGTACGTGTGTATGTGTATGGATGTCTGCATGTATGGATGTATGTGAGTATGTGTATGTGTATGTATGTATGGATGGATGCATGTATGTGTGCATGTGTGCATGTATGTATGCATGAATGTGTGTATGCATGCACGTATGGTTGTGACTGTGTAATTATGTAGTATGAATATGTGCGCATGCATTTACATAGGTATGGATGGATGCGTGTATGGATGTATGTGTGCATGCATGCACGTATGTGTGTGTATGTGAATGTATGTATGTGTGTATGTATGTACGTATGAATGTATGTAGGTACGCATGCATGTATGAATGCATGACTGTGTGAGTGCGTGTAAATGTGTGTATGCATGCATGTATGTGGGTGCTCGTGTGTTGCATGTGTGTGGGTGCGTATGTATGCGTGTATGTTTGCATGTATGCATGTATGGGTGTATGTGTGTATGGAAGGATGTATGTATGTATGCATGCATGTATGTGGGCAGGTAGGTATGCTTGTATGTATGTATGTATGTGTAGGCAGATAGGTAGGTAGGTAGGTAGGCAGGCAGGTAGGTAGGTAGGTAAACAGGTGGGTGGATGGGCGGGTAGGTAGGTGGGTAGGTCTGTTTGTATATAAGCACCATGCATGTCGAATCCACCGCTTCAAGATGACCCCGAGAGCGCCAGAAGGCCCCCAAGAGCCCCCCATGAAAGCCCCAGAAGGCCCCCAAGAGACTCTGGCATGACCTCCAGAGGCCCCCAAGAGGCCCCCGATAGGGCCCCAAGACACTACAAAAACCGCCGCCAAGATGCTTCCGAGAGGCCTCCCAAGCGACCCCCACAGGCATCCAATAGGCCTCTGGTCCACGACCCTGGCACGGTGGCGATTGGACTGAAAGCCACTGGATCCGCCGCCAACTGTGCTTGTCACAGAGCTGCTTAGCGTGCTAGACTTTTATTGCTTTAAACCTTGGTCTAAGATTCCCAATGGCCTTCGGCCCCTGGAGCCGCCACACGTAAGGCACCTCAAAAGGTGAATGCAAGGATCTGTCCGCCAAAGATGGCCCCAAGATGGACTCCAAGACGGACTCCAAGATAGTTCAACATGGCTTGATGACGGCCCGCAACGCCTCCAAGACGGCTCCTCCTCTTCCTCCTCCCCCTTGTCTTCCTTCTCCTCCCTCAGTCTTCGTTTCTATTTCTCTCCGAGGTGTTCCCCCAAGGGGTTCCACAACGGCGGGGGGCAACCCATAGTCCAACAGCTTGACCAGACGTTGGCCCAACGTTTGGCCGCATGAGCCCTTCTAAAAGTCAGGGGGGGCGACGGTGGTTCGTCGTAGGAGCCTTTGATATGTACACAAGGGAGGAGACGCGTGGAGATACGTGGCCATGCCGGGAGGGTGGTGTCTACACCTATCCTGGGGCAAGGATGGGCCCAGTAAGGATTGTTGATTTGCTCAGTTGACGTCCCCCGAGAAGGGTGGCCCCAGCAACTTCTGCCAGCTTCCACGCAAGGGAATCTAGCTTGGTCTCTGCCGTGCCCCGATTGACCAGCCGCGCCTCCAGGGACTTCGCTTTCCACATCCGCCCATGCATTGTCCCGCACAGTGCACGGGAGCATCGTGACCACAACAACTCCTTGATCTGATCCACTAGGGCGCGAGAGACATCATGAGACGATTGGCGCAGGATACGTTCAATGATTTCACAAATATCTAGCGGCTCTCGTTTCAGGAGTCCGCGTAGAGCGTTCGGAAGTCTGAAACATACTGGAGCGCGTGATCATCATTACTTATTGCTCCGCTGCCCATCTGCCGACAAGAAACTGATATGAGCCCAACTTGTCGTGGTGGTGCGGCTGCCAGTCTCCTGCAACGCAGATTCATTCTTTGACGGAAAAGATGGGAGAGGACAACCTCCTTCCACAGCTGACGCCAAAACGTGGATGCCGCCAAACGCCGCAGGCAGGTTTAAAAGGCGTCGGGATGAGGGCGGCAAGCTACGGAACGAATGATGCCTTCGATTGTTTTTTGCAGGGAGAAAAGAAAAGATATTCACAGCGACGAACACTCTGCAACGGCAAATTGCTCATGTCACGGAACACCTCTTGGAGGTGGTGAACGTGTCACACGGTCAGAAGGAGCAGAGGCATGCCGGAAGTGATCAAAACAGTCTCCGCATCTACAGAACAGGAAGGAGGACGGAGGGAATACAGCACGAGCGACAAAACAGTTGCATGTGAAAGCAACTGTACGTCTCAGGACACCCCTGTCCGACCGACCGATATATGCAAGGGCGATGCTTGATTGCCCCCTCCTCCTCCTGCTGCTTCTCCTCCTCCTCCTCCTGCTTCTCCTCCTCCTCCTCCTCCTCCTCCTCCTCCTCCTCCTGTACGTCCGACCGAACGTGCGCCGATGACCTCTCCGCACATACGCACCCAGTCCGTCGCCGCCTCGCCCGGGGGTGGACGCATCGACCGCGGCAGCGAACTGCCGCTCCCGCCCGCACGCCCCCAGAGCCGTGCGGCTCTCTCGCGAACAGCACCAGCCCCGCTCGCAGGCGGCAACACCCGAGCCCTGCACCCACCAATGGTTATAGCAGCAACAACAAAAAAAACGAACCCTCTGGGAGAGGACCTGAGTTAGGTGGGCAAGAAGCATTAGGGATGAGGGGGTCCTTTCTGCAGATGTCTCGAACCAAACAGCCCAGATGTATTGCCCCCGCTGCAAAGACGGGGGCCTCAGTGAGGCTGCGTCTTCATCGTGTCATTAGGGCTCGGGTTCTTTTACCCTCGATGAACCAACCAGCGACTCTCCTGCATCGATGGTTGGCGAGGGTAGACTTCGGCTTTCGCCATGCGTTCGACGAATTCCGAACCCTACACACACATGCCGAACGTCGAGCTGCCTGAATCGTGCATCGGCGAGGATCGCTTCAAGCTCCGCTCAAAGCGGGTCCCCCAAAACCCTGCCAGGGTCCAAACGCACCAGTTTTTCCAGCTGCGTCCAGCCATGGCGACGAGCAGGGCCCCCGAAGGCCAAAAAGCCTCGAACCTCGATCCTCGAGATTCGAACCTCGTACCGCCTATCGGGCTGCCTGAATCGTTGATCGGCGAGGGCAGGGTGCGGATTTCGGCGCCGAGCTCGGCACGGGATCCCCCGACCCCACCTACTCGGACCTCATCTGGAAGGCCCAGATCTCCTGCCTGGAGCGCGGTGCACGCTTTTGCTGTCTGCCAGTCCCAGGGAGAGAGTTCACACAGACGAGGCATCGCTGCAAACGCGCGCGCGATCTGCATCGAGCACGGTCAAGGGCTCTTGCTCAGCGTGCGGCGGCGGCGGCCCCGACGACATACTATACCCTGCGAGCTGATAGCGTGTCACTCCGCGACGCGGGGCTGGAGGCTGGGAAAGGCTCGGGACGGTGACGCTTGGGAGCCGCGATGTGGTTAGCGTGTCGCGCCGGAACGTTGTGAGCCAGAACTGGCGAAGCGGCACGCTGAGCATACGATCCGAACCCAAAATACATACGGCGAACCCTTTACTCCCCTAGCGTGCGACCGAAAACTAGTAGTATTCCCAAGTGTCTGGTGTCAATAACCGTTCGCGGTGTAAACGCGGAGCTACCTTCGGCCTGCAAGTCATAAGACGAAAGCGACACACAATTCAGGATGCGTTGGCTCTCCTGCCTTTCCCGCTCTGGCAGTCGCGCCTGTCGTCACGTCTGCCTCGCTTGGGAATTCGCACGTGACAAGGACGAAGAGGAGGAAAAGCAGGAGGAGGACGAGGACTAGGACGAGCATGAGAACAAGGAGGGGGAGGACGAGGAGGCAAAAGGGAGCAGAGGGAGGAAGGGGAGGAGGACCAGGAAGAGGAGGACAAGGATAACGAGGACGAAGACGCGGTGAGGAGCGAGGAAGCAGGACGACGCGGTGAGGGCGACGCACGGGCGTGCCCGCCGACTGGGCCGCTGCGGACTCCGTCACGCGCGTCCACTGGCAGATGTGGCCTCGGCTCGGCCCTCCTGACCGACCCGTTCACGGGGTGGGGGGACCTCCTCCCTTTCTTGCCAGTCTTATGGGACTCCCCCTCCTCCTCGCTCCTCCTCGCTCCTCCTCCACCTCCTCCTCCTCCTCCTCCCTCCTCCACCTCCTCCTCCTCCTCCCTCCTCCTCCCTCCTCATCCTCCTCCCTCCTCCTCGCTCCTCCTCGCTCCTCCTCGCTCCTCCTCGCTCCTCCTCGCTCCTCCTCGCTCCTCCTCCTCCTCCTGCTCTTCCTCCTACTCCTCCTCCTCCTCCTCCTCCTCCTCCTTTTCCTCCTCCTCCTCCTGCTGCTGCTTGCGCGAGGCAAACATCAGCAGCGGGGCTTTTGCGTTCTTCTCTGCACAAAAAACTCTGTGAGCGTATGGTAAAATCGGTTACGCAACAACATGACCAAAGTGCAGACAAAGCGGCGCAGGTGCAATGAACCGCTGGGGCACAAAGTACCACCGCAAGAGCCTTCACACTGGATTCCAGCGGTGGTCTTCAAATACTTCCTGGCGGTAGAAGGCTGCACCAACGTTGCAACGACAAACCAACCGACCGAAACGAGCCGACCGAACGCAACCGACTGCGACACAGCCGGACCGATCGAACCGCAGCTGCCCTTGGTGGATCCCAGAATGTCTCCTAGAGGCGACGCGCTCCCCGAGGCCAAGAAAGCCCCCAAAAACGTCCAAAGACCTCGATCCTCGAGCCTCGAAGAGGACTGCCTAAGAGTCGGGTGCACCGAAGGGGGGGCCGAGGAAGGGGGGGGGATCATGGCCCGGAGCATGCGCGTGGACGAGTGGGGGCCAGGGGAGATGTTGAAAAAAAAAAAAAAAAATGAAGAATAAGAAGAAGAGGAAGAAGAAGAAGAAGAAAAAGAAGAAGAAGAAGAAGAATATCACGAACAATAATAATAATGATAATCCGCCGACCCCTTGGGGATCATCGGCGTGTGAGATGCTTCCCCCTCCCCAAACCCCTCCCCCGGGAGCCCGGTCCGGTCGATTTGGAGGGGGGGGGGGTCCGGGACGAGCGCAGCACGGCCGGGACGAGCGGTTCACGGGGCTTTTCCGGGCCCAAGAGGGCCTCAAGACGGGCCAAGAAGCCCCCAAGAGGCCTCCAAGACGGCCCACGAAGGCTCCGAGACGCCAAACGACCGCTCCAAGACGCCCGAGATGGCCCCAAGACGGGCCAAGAGGTCTCCAAGACGGCCCCCGAGGTCCCAAACAAGCCTCCCAAGAGGGCCCCAAGAGTCTAAAATTGTTGATTTTCCATGGTGTTTTTCGATGTGTTTTGCTTTTCCGCCTTTTCGGCTTCCCGACGCTCCAAGACGGCCAAAGAGGCCCCAAAGACAGCCCCAAGATGGCCCAAGAGGCCCCCAAGACGGCCTCCAGACGGCCCAAGACGGCCCCAACACGGCCCAAGAGGTCCCCAAGACGGCCCAAGAGGGCTCCAAGACGGCACCAAGAGGGGCCCAAGAGGGCGACCAAACATGTTGAAACTCTAGCTTTCTGCCCCCAGGAGCCCCAGGGGGCCCCAAGAGTGCCCCAAGAGGCCCCCAGAGGCCCTCACGAGGCCGCCCAGACGCCCCAAGGAACCCCCAAGAAGCACCCCAGAGGCTCCGAAACGGCCCCCAAGTGGCTCCAAAACTCGCTTCCAGAGGCCCCCGAGAAGCGATCCGCGAGATCCCGATACACATACAAGAAGCCTCTCACCCATAACCCATAACCCAGAGCCGTTTCTCCGTGTCCCCCTTCTCCTCCTCCTCCTCCTTTTCCTCCACCTGGGCCCCCAAGTGGTTCCAAACTGCCTGCCATAGGCCCCCGAGAGGCGTGCCGCGAGATCCCGATACACATACAAAAAGCCTCTCACCCATAACCCATAATCCAGAGCCGTTTCTCCGTGCCCCCCTTTTCCTCCTCCTCCTTTTCCTCCACCTGGGCCCCCAAGTGGTTCCAAACTGCCTGCCATAGGCCCCCGAGAGGCGCGCCGCAAGACCGCCGCTCGAGCCACAGACGCTGGCGGCCAATCCCAGAGAGGAATGAGAAGCTCAATGTCATCTCCTATTCCTCCGCCTCCTCCTCATCCCCCCTCCTCCTCCCCTTCCTCCTCCTCCTGCTTCTCCTCCTCCGTCTCCTTCGCCCCGCTCTTACGCTCGCAGCGTCACTCGTCCTCCTCCTCCTCATCCTCCTCCTCCTCCCCCTCCTCCGAATACCCCAGCCTGCCCAATCACGGATCAGCCCCAGTTTCGGAATCCACAACTTACGTCCAGCATCCGCCGACCCCGCAGCAATCCAGGTGCCGTGGCGCTTCCATCTACTGAACATGCCTCCGTTTCGGCACACCCCGCACGCGGCAACTTGAGTAAAAGGCCCCAGAACCCGAATATACGCGCGGCCCCCCGCCAACATTGGGCACGTCCCTCATACATTTCGTGGCTCCACGGCGCGCTCCAACCATAGCCCCAGTACCCGCGGTCACGTAAACTTCCAACCCCACGCGCACACACACGTCGATCGTGTCGTGGCTCCAGAATACGTCCACCGTGGGGCCCAGTGGGAACATTCGCATGCAAGTATACCCCATGCCGGCACACCCTTTGCACGCGCCGTGGCCTCGCACATGGCCAAGTTGACCCATCATGACTCCTGGGCAGTCCCCCAAAAAAACTCCCGACCGCTACCGAAACGGCTCGAAGACATTCCCGAGCCCAACCTGGCTCCATTATGCCTCTCAGATGGCCCCAGATGAGACCACGACCGCCCGCGGTGTCGCCGTCCGCTCGGACCCCCCCGCGGAACTGCCCGAGACCCTCTGGCGGTGGCGGCGAACAGACACCAAACAAATATCACTCGCCTTTTCACCCCTTCGCAGCTTCTACTACCCCCTGATTGGCATAAACAAGGGGTCGGCGGTGTGGCGTAAGCCTAAGAATAATAATTATACTGGTAAGAATACGGGTGATCTGAGAAGACTAATAACAGGATGAAGAAGAAGTGGAAGTAGAAGGAGAAGGAGAACGAGAACGAGGAGGAGGAGGAGGAGAAGAAGAGGGGGCCACATGAGATCCCCCCCTCCGCTCCTGGGGAGCCCCCCGGGGGCCTCTTCGGGACCTCTTCGGTGAGAGGCACAGCCCCTGAGCGCCGACCCCCGCGCGGGCCGCCCGGGGCCTCCCCCCGCGGCTCGCCGGAGAGACGCCGCCCCGAGCCGTTGCGGACGGGAGGAGCTCGCACGAGAGCGGCGGGGCACACCGTGCTGCCCCCGCCCACCATCGCGGCGGACTGCGGGCCAGGCTCACTGCGGCGGCGTCAGGACCCTCTCTGGGACGCCCCCGAGGGGAGGGGCAGGCCCCCGGACCCCCGACGTCGCGCGTTCTTGGCATCACGGAGCCGCGGCGGCCTCGGCCTCTGCCCCCGGGACTGGACTCTAAGCGGGGGGGGCCTGCAAACTAGATGAGCTCGGGGGGGTTCTGGAAGAGCTGTTAGAAGGCGGGGGGGGCTACTAAGAAGCCCATATCCTTCTTCCTCCTATCATCGTCATCATCGTCATCATCATCATCATCATCATCATCATCATCATCATCATCATCATCATCAGCAGCAGCAGCATCATCACCACAACCACCACCACCACCATCATCACCATCATCATACTCAGCAGCAGCAGTATCATCATCATCATCATCATCATCATCATCATCATCATCATCATCATCATCATCATCGTCAGCAGCATCATCATCATCGTCATCATCATCAGCATCATCGTCATCATCATCATCATTATCATCATCATCATCATCCTCATCATCCTCATCATCATCAACACCACAGTCAGCACCATCATCAGCATCAGCATCAGCATGAGCATCGGCAGCAGCAGCGTCAGCAGCAGCAGCACCATCATCATGTTCTGAATCAGCATCATCATCATCCTCATCACCCTCATCACCCTCATCATCTTCATCGTCATCATCCTCCATCACCACCTTCATCACCCTCACCATCATCATCATCATCAGCATCATCATCATGAGCAGAATCAGCATCAGCATCATCATCATCATCAGAATTTGCAGTAGCAGCAGCATCATCATTATCCTCATCCTCATCGGCACCATCATCGTCATTATCATCATCATCCTCATCATCCTCATCACCCTCATCACCCTCATCATCGTCATCTTCATCATACTCCATCACCACCTTCATCACCATCATCATGAGCATCATCATCCTCATTAGCAGCATCAGCATCAGCATCATCATCAGCATCTGCAGTAGCAGCAGCGTCGTCATGATCATCCTCATCCCCATCGGCATCATCATCATCATCATCATCATCATCATCATCATCATCATATCATCATGATCATCATCATCATCATCAGCAGCACCAGCATCATCATCATCATCATCATCATCATCATCATCATCATCATCATCATCATCATCATCATCATCGTCATCACCGTCATCACCGTCATCATCATCATCATCACCAACATCCTCATCCGCATCGTGATCCTCATCATCACCATCATCATTAGCGTCCTCCCCCTCATCCTCCCGCCCATCCTGATCCTCATCATCATCGTCCTCATCAGCATCAGCAGCATTATCATCATCACCACCACCATCATCATCAGCGCCATCATCAGCAGCAGCAGCAGCATCATCATTATCACCATCATCGTCTTCACCACTATCAACCTCCTCGCTCCTTCTCCTCTCCCTCCCTCTCCTCCTCATCCTCCATCCTCCTCCTCCTCTTCCTCCTCCTCTTCCTCCCCTTGTATCAGCCTCCTCCTTCTCCTCCTCCTCCTGTTCCTCGTCGTCGTCCTCCCCCTTATCCTCATCCTCATTCTCATATTCATCCTCATCCTCATCCTCATCCTCACCATCATCCTCAGCATCATCATCAGCATCATCATCAGCATGATCATCAGCATCATCATCATCATAATCAGCATCACCATTATCCTCATCATCATCATCATCATCATCATCATCATCATCATCATCATCATCATCATCGGCATCAGCAGGATCATCATCATAATCATCATCGGCATCAGTATCAATATCATCACCATCACCACCACCATCAGCATCATCATCAGCAGGATCAGCATCAGCATCAGCATCAGCATCATCGTCCTCATCACCATCCACCACCACCACCTGCATCACCTTCACAATCATCATCATCATCATCAGCATCCTCATCATCATAATCGACAGCAGCTGCATCATCATCCTCATCATCAGCAGCATCAGCATCAGCATCAGCATCAGCATCAGCATCAGCATCAGCATCATCATCATCATCATCATCAGCATCATCATCATCATCATAATCATAATCATCCTCAGCATCATCAGCATCAGCATCAGCATCAGCATCTGCAGTAGCAGCATCATCGTTATCAGCATCGTCTACATCATCATCAGGAGCAGCAGCAGCAGCAGCAGCAGCATCGTCATCCTCATCCTCATCCTCATCATCAGCATCCTCATCATCACTATCATCCTACTCCTCCGCCTCGCATCATCATCACTATCATCGCATCGGCAGCATCCTACTCCTCATCCTTCTCCTCCTCCTCCGCCTCCTCGTCCTCTCCCTCATGCACCTCCCCCCTCCTCAGCCTCCTCCTCCTCCGCCTGTTCCTCGTCGTCCTCCCCCTCATCCTCACCATCATCGTCATCATCCTGATCATCATCAGCATCATCATTATTATCAGCATCAACATCAGCAGCATCATCATCCTGGTACTCGTCCTCATCATCATCAACTTCGTTAACATCATCACCATCCTCAGTCGCAACCTTATCCTCAACATTATCATCATCGTCCTTCTCCTCATAGACCAAATTGTCAGTTTCATCAGCAGCAGCATCAGCATAATCATCATCACAACCACCACCATCATCATCATCAGCAGCATCGGCATCATCATCATCATCATCATCATCAGCAGCATCATCAGCATCATCATAACCATGATCATCATCATCATCAGCAGCAGCAGCATCGTCGTCGTCATCATCGTCATCATCACTATCGACCTTCTCACTCATCCTCCTCCTGGTTTTCTTCCTCCTCCGCCTCCCCCTCCTCATCCTCCTCCTCTTCCTCGTCGTCGTCCTCCCCTCCTCCTCGTCGTCCGCCTCGTCCTCGTCCTCGTCCTCTTCCTCCTCCTAGGCCTCCTCAGCCTCCTCTGCCTCCTCCTCCTCCTCCTCCTCCTCGTCCTCCTCCTCCTCCTCTTCGTCCTCCTCCTCCTCGTCCTTCCTCTACTGCTCCTTTTCCTCCTCCTCCTCCTCCTCCTCCTCCCCCTCGGGAACGGCTAGTTTCGCCGACAGCTGGTGTCGCCTGGCATCTTTCGCCGACGGCTGGTTTCACCGACGGCTGGTTTCGCCGACCCGCCCGCTGGCTTCGCCGACAGCTGGTTTCGTCGACCCGCCCATCAGGGTCCCGTCCACACGACCTGTTCGCACGCTGGCAAGACGCCTGCCTTGCGCCCTTGCACAATCCTCTGCCGATCAGCCAGCGGCCGCTCTGGAACAAACCCCGCTCCGAAGCGAGGCGCTGGCGGCGACCGCAGCGACGACGGCGAAGACGACGGCGACGGGCCACGACGGCGGCGACGACGAAGGGCTACGACGACGGCGGAAGCGACGACGGCAACGGGTAACGGCGACGACGACGACGACGACGACGACGACCACGACGACGACGACGACGACGACGACGTGGGTGACGACAGAACCGGGCAACCGCGGCTAAACCCGCCCTGGCAAAACCCGCCGTCGGCGAAACAAGCACCGGCGAAACCAGCCTCTGGCGAAACCAACCCCAGCGAAACCAGCAGTCGGCGACACCAGCATCGGCGAAGCCAGCCGCCGGCGAAAACAGCTCATGACTTCTCCTCCTCCTCCTCCTCCTCCTCCTCCTCCCCTCAACCCCGCCCCCTCCTCCTCTCCACCTCCCCCTCCACCCTCCTCCCCCCCCTCCTCGTCCTCCTCCTCCTCCTCCTCCGCCTCCTCCCCCCCCTCCTCCACCTCCTCCTCCTCCTCCTCCTCCTCCTCCCCCCCCCCTCCTCCTCCCCCTGCCTCCTCGTTCGTCCTCCTCCTCCTCTTCATCCTCCTTTTCCTCCTCCTTCCCCTCCCCATCACCTCCTCCTCCTCCATTCTCCTTCTCCTCCTCCACCTCCTCCTCGATCGTCCTCCTCCTCATCACCACCTCCTCCTCCTCCTCCTCTTCCCTCCTCCCCCTCCACTTCCTCCTCTTTTCCTCTTCCTCCCTCCTCCTCCCTCCAACTCTTCCCCCCGCCTCCTCCTCATCCTCCTCCTCCTCCTCCTCGGCATCATCAAAATCATCAGCAGCATCATCCGAATAATCATCATTATCATCAACTTCATCATCATCATCATCATCATCATCATCATCATCATCATCATCATCATCATCATCACCAGCATCACCATCAACCACATCATCGTCATCATCATCCTCTACCACCACCACCTGCATCACCTTCACAAACATCGTCACCACCATCATCCGCATCCTCATCATCATAATCTGCAGCAGCTGCATCACCATGATCAACAGCAACAGCATCAGCATCAGCATCATCCTCCTCATCATCATCCACCTCCTCGTCATCATCAGCATCATCATCATCACCATAATCAGCATCGTTTTCATCACCATCAGCATCAGCATAAGCATCCGCATCAGCATCACCACGAGCATCAGCAACATCAGCATCATAACCATCATCCCCACCACCATCATCATCATTATCATCAGGATCAGCAGCAGCATCATCAGAATCGGCATCAGCAGCATCACCACCATCCGTATCATCACCCTCAGCATCATCATCATCTACAGCATCATGACCAGCACCAGCATCATCATCATCCTGATTGTCATCATCAGACTCAGCATCTCCATCACCAGTATCTTCAGCATCACCCACATCGTCCTCATCATCACCATCATCGTCATCGTCACCAGAATCATCATCATCATCATCACCACCGTCATCACCATCACCATCATCACCAGCACCATCATGATCAGCATCATTATCACCATCATCGTCATCGTCCGCATCAACATCGCAATCGTCATCGTCATCGCCATCCTCATCACAGTCACCATCATCATCAGCAGTATCAGCATCCTCATCACCAGTAGAAGCATCATCCTCATTATCATCATCATGGTCGTCAGCTTCACCACCAGCACCAACTTCTTCATCATCGGCACCGTCATCGCCATCGTCAGCATCATCGTCATCATCACCATCATGATGAGCATCATTACCATCACCATCATCAGCAGCATCATCATACGTATCCTAATCCCCCGCCACATCATCATCGCCAGCATCGGCATCGTCATCGTCACCGTCGCCAGCATCAACATTATCACAATCACCTTCGCCATCGCCGGCACCATGACCACCGTCATGACCATGATCGTCATGCTTTTCATTAGTATCAGTACCATCACCATCACCATCAGCAGCAGCAACAGCACCAGCACCATCACCATCATCGCCACCATCCTCACCACCATCATTAGCAGCATCATCACCACCACCACCACTATCACCCCAACCGCCACCACCACCACCATCACCATGATGATGATCAGGATCATGATCATGATCAGCATCAGCATCATCATCGTCAGCATCATCATCATCATCATCAGCAGCAGCACCGTCATCCTCATCCGCATCCCCATCATCAGCATCAGCAGCATCATCACCATCACCATCACCATCACAATCCTCACCATCATCATCATCACCACCATCGCCATCATCGTTAGCATCGTCGTCATCATCAGCAGCATCATCATCGTGATCATCAGCATCATGGCCCACATCCGCATCAACATTTGCATCCGCATCCGCATCAGCATCAGCATCCGCACCCGTATCATCCTCCTCCTCCTCCCTTTCCCCCCTCCTCCTCCTCCTCCTCCTCATCCTCCTCCTCCTCCTCATCCTCATCCTCCTCCTCCTCCTCCTCCTCCTACTCCTCCCCCCCCTCCTCCGCC
>CAUYUJ010021148.1:696286-716286 GCA_963575745.1 Prorocentrum cordatum
TGTTCCCCCTGTAGACGGACAGGCCCGACTTGACATCGCGCGTCCTCCGACAGGGCTTGGCCTGGCCAGGGCCGGGGCCGGGCGCGCCGCCCGCAGCAGCCCACCCCCCCCCCCTGGGGAGGCTCCCGTCGTCGCCGGGCCCCGCGGACGCGCGCAGCAGCGCGTCCTCGCGGGGCGAGGGGCCCCCCTCCGGCTTCGGGCAAGTCATGGCCGGCGGCACGTGCGCGGCCCAGGGGGAGGGGGGGGGGCAGGGACGTAATGAAATAAGAGAAGAGGCGCCATGAGATCTGGGGAAGCATCGTGGCCCCGGCCATGCTATCCGCCCCCTCCCCCCTAGTCATCACCCCCCTCTTTGCCGCCCCCTCGCGCTGCTGCTGCTCCCCCTGCCGGGGAGGCGCGAGACTCGGGGGTTCGGGGGACTCGCGCGGGCCCCTCGGGGGCCGCGCAGAGAGAGCAGAAATTCCATCCTCCCCACAGTGAGCGGTTTCCGATTCGGCGCTTCGGCCTTGGGCGGAAGGGGGGGGGGGAGAGGGTCTGGCTCAGGACCTCTGCTTGCTGCGACTGTTTGCAACCGTGCGTCCTATGGGGGAGACCCAACCGGCTCGAAACAGGCGCCAAAAACAGCCAAGATCCACTCCATGGGGAGGGGGGGCGAAGGGGGGGGGGGCGAGGGCCCGCGCCGATCGGCAAAACAATGAATAAGAAAACGATCACAGAATCATCCCGACACGCGAAGATGTTCAGTGAACGCACCCAAAGGAAGAATCCAACAGGGCAGGGCTGTTTAGTAAACGCCCACGGCCGTGTGCAGCAAGCGCCGATGATCGGGTCCGGGCTCCTCCCTTGATTGAAGGGAGTGGCGAAGCCCCATCTGGATTTTAAGATTTTGGCGCGAGCTCCCGCTGCAGACCTCCCACGAAACCTGGACCGTCCACCTTCAGGACGGGCCCGCCAGAAACCGCGTCGGGAGGCCTGGGCTCCTGCGAACTCGAGCCTTGCGCTTCCCCGACCCCGCTGCTCCTGCTCCTGATCCCTTCGGCAGGCTCGTGCCGCGACGACCCCACCACGCGGACTCCCGACGACGCGCGGGCCGCTCCACCCTCAAAAGACCGGCAGGCTCTCGATCGCCAGACATCGCTCCATGCCGGCCGTGCATAGTCCCTGTCTCTTGCTGTCCTTGGTGCCCTCCTGGCGGGGGGCGCTTTTTTCAGCCTGGAGCGCCCCCGCGCTGCGGGCCGCTGCCGCCTGCGCCGAACGCGACGGCACGAGCCGACCCCTTTCGTCTCCTGCAAAAAACGTCGTCCTCCGGAGCGCTCACAAGAGGGAAGGAGGAGGCCAGGAGGGCTGGCCAGAGATGGAGAGGAGAGGAGGCGGAGGAGGCGGCCAAGGAAGAGGAGGAGGCGTGAGGCGGATGGGGGCGAGGAGGGAGGAGGAGGAGTAAGAGGTGGATGAAGAGCGGAGGAGGATGAGGATGGAGAGGAGGAGAGGTAGGAGGAGGCGGGGCGGAGGAGGAGGAGGGAGGCTCTGGAACGGATTGTCCTCCTCGTCCCACGTCCTCCCTCGACATCAAGCGAAAGTTTTCCCCACGGCGTGGCGGCGCCCCAGGACCCCAAACGTTTCCATGCTCGCGCCGGAATTGGCGACTGCATACACACAAAGATTGGGCCCCGTGGGCCGCGCATCGCGCGTCGACCAGCATGAAACGCCTGCGTTCGAGTTCGAGGAGGGGCTGTAGCCCCCTGGAGGCCGGCCGCGGCGGCGGAGCTCTTTCGCGAGGCCCCTGTGTCTGCCCCCGAGAAGAGGATAACTAGGACCCCCAATGGGAAGCGCGCCTGCAGGGCCCGCGAGGTGCCGACGGAGCCGTGGGCGGCGGGCCGGCCGGAGCGGAGGCGGCGCCGCTTCCTCGGGTTCGCTCTCGGCGGCGCCCACTTGGCAAAGAGAGGGATGCGGTTTTGCTCCCGAGCGGCTCTTTCGGCCTCCGTGCTGCTCCATGGGGGCCCCACTGGACCCACGAGACGGGCCCAAGAGAGGCCTCTTGGGAGCCTCAGGGGCCGCCTTTGGCCCCGGGCGCGCTCTCGGCGACGCCACAATGTCGGCGGCGAGCGAGGGTGGGAGGTGAGGAGGAGGAGGCCCTCTCAGAAGGCGGCGGGGCTTCTCAGAAGCCCCTCGCGCTTTCTGAAAGGTTTTGTCTGCGTCTTCGAAGGAGGCCCAGAGACCTTCTCAGAAGGCCAGGGGGGACTACCGAGCCTTCTAGGAAGAAAGTATAAACGTGAACGTTTGGCTCTCAGCGCGGATTTCTTGGATCTGCGATGGGCCCCCCTCCCTGGCGCGCGGAGCGCGCCAGTGGTGGCGCCGGAGGCGCCGCCAGGGGGGGCCCAGCGCGGATCCCGAGAAATCCGCGTGGAAGTCCAAAAGTTATGTCTATGGCGTTTTGTTTTTCCTTCGACTACATTCCAAAGAATCGGAGACGTCCCCCCCCCCCCCTAGCTCACTTCGGTGGGCTTGTTTTATTCCACCACACCACCACCAACCACCACCAATAATAGAGGGTGGAAGGGGTCCTCCGCCACCTCCCTCCTCCTGCTCCTTCTCCTCCTCCTTCTTCTCCTCCCCCCCCTCCTCCCCCTCCTCCATCCTTCTTCCTCCTCCTCCTCCTCCTCCTCCACCTCCTCCTCATCATCATCCACCTCCCTCCCCCCTCCAACTTATGGTGGTGGTGGTGGTGGTGAAAAACAAGCCAATCATCACTTCCCCCCTGGGCGCGCCGCCGAACTTGGCAGAGAGAGGGCTCGGCACCCAGGGGCAGAGCCGAGGGCTTGGCGGCGCAGCGGGGCGGCGGCGACGCCCCTGGGGCCACCGGCCGCCTCCTCTCCTGCTGCTGCTCCTCCTCCTGGCGCAATAGTTTCCTGCAGGAAGAGCTTGGCCACAAGACACCTTCCGCGAGGAGCCCAACCCTGAGACCCCAGGACGTCCACTGATTCCCGGGTGTGGGAGCGTCACGCTTTCCAGCAGTAGCAGAACCATCCAAAGACAAGAAACCTGGGGGACCCGGGAGGCGAGCAGGGTGTTTCTTGGCATGGGTTTCCACTGTACCCTCCCCATGCCCCTCCTCCTCCTCCTCCTCCCTCCACTTGCTATCCTTCCTCCTCCTCCTCCTCCTCACCCTCCTCCTCATCCTTCTCTCCTCTTCCTCCCTGCGTTACCCTCCACATTCCCCTCTTTGCTCCTCTCCTCCTCCTTCCTCCTCCTCTCCTCCTCCTCCTACTCCTCCTCCTCCTCCTCCTCCTACCCCTCCCCCTCCCTCCCTCTCACCCTCCCTCCCCCTCCTCCCCCTCCTCCTCCTCTGCCTCCTCCTCCTCCTCCTCTCTCCTCCTGCGTCTCATCCTTCCATCCTCCTCCTCTCCTCCTCATTCTCCTCCCTCCCCCTCCACCTCCAGAAAATCTTTGATCGGCGGCGCGGCGCGCCCAGGGGGGGGGGAGTGAACATGGGCGGGCCTTCTCAGAAGGTTCCGAGGTCTCCCGCCCCAGCTTAAGCCTTCTCCGAAGACGCAGACAAAATCTCTCAGAAGGCCTTCTCCTTCGCACTCCCCCCCCATCGCTCGCTGCCGCCTGAGGCGGGGGATGGAGGCGAGAGTGATTTGGACGCCCGAAATGGGTACGGAAAAAAGGGTACAATGCCCAACAACGAATGCTGTCCCAAACCGACAGCGGCCGCTGTTGGGCAGGCGGCCTCCTGTCTCAAATGGACACGGGCCGCGGCGGCGCAGACAGCGAGTCCTGTTCAAAATGACCAGGAACTGGTGTTGGGCATTGTGCCCAACTCTTCCCGTACCTATTTCCTTCGTGCCGAGGGATGGAGGCGAGAGTGAAAGAGAAAGGGGCCCCCCTCCAGGCGAGACCCCGGCGGACCCAGCCGGGCGCACAGGGCGCCCCACGAGGCGCCCACGGGCGCCCTGCCCCGTCCCGAGGAAGTTTTTCTGGCTCGGCGACATGCGAGCAGAATGCTGGATGACGATTAATAAAAAAAGGGAAGAGCACGATTAAAACAATAGTTTTCTGCTATTTCTGCACAATTTTCTGACTGGAGGAGAACGATTTAAAAGAATAGTTTTCCAGCCCGCGGCTGGTTTTTCTAATCGTCATCCCGGGCGCCGCCGCGTGAACACGACCCCCGGTCATTCATGTATCGTCATCCTCCATTAATGCTGCGGAGGCCACGACGATGGACGCCCCCCCGGCGGCCTCCGAGCGAGGCCATGGGAGGCGCCGGGCAGGCCGGCGGCCCTCTCCGAGCCCTCGGAGGAGGCGCCCGCCCCCGCTGCCTTTTCCCCCCTCGGTAGGAGCGCGCCGCCGAGAGGCGGCAGGGGAGGCCCTGAGATCCTTTGTTTTCCTCGCGGGCGCAAGCGGAAGCGCAGGCGCCGGGTTGAAAGGTCTGGGCCACAGGCCGATCTAATTAGCAACGCGCGAGCCTAAAAGCACAGCCACCGAGCCCGGGAGGCCCTGAGATCCGCGCGTCGCCCTTTTTTTGCTCCGCACCGGAAACCGCTCGCTGGAGCTAGGGCGTTGTGGATGCCACGACAATGGACACCCTAACAGTCCTATCGTTGAATCGAAAGTGTGTTCAAAATGCCGGTAACATGTTCTAAACATACATGTTTAACACATGTTCTAGACATCTGGAAATTATTTGGCAACACGCTTCCTCTCCATTGATCGTCCTCCACAAATATAATGCATCTCCCTCACAAGGCGCCGTTTGGCATTCACGCGCTACTCGCCGGTACACAGCACATGCAAGACGACTGGAACCTTCCGTGATTTGCCATACATACCAATAAATCCCCTCTCTTCGCGGGAGGTCGAGCAGGAGGTGGGTTCTCCTCCACCTCCTCCTCCCTCCTCTTCCATCATCACTATCGTAAGCAGCAGCACCACCGTCATCACAAGCATCCACATCATCATCATCATCATCATCATCATCATCATCATCATCAGCAGCATCAGTATCATCATCACAATCATCATAATCATCATAATCATCATCAGCATCATTATGATCATCGTCGTCGTCATCATCGTCCTCAGCCTCCTCCTGCTCTCCCTCCTCCTCCTTCTCCTCCTCCTCATCATCAGAATCCTCTTCCATCTCCTCCTCCTCCTCCTCATCATCCTCCTCCTCCAACCCCCCCACCTCTTCGCAGGAGGACGAGGGGGAGGATGTGTGTCCAAGAACGCGCCCTGCTTCGCCTCGCGCGTCAAGCCCGACACGAAAAGAAGCCGAAACCGATTTCCCGGTTGGGGGCCTCCGTTTCACGTCGGTCCCACCCCCCAATCAATCCAACGACGTCACCGTCATCGACGTCATTGCCATCAACCTAACCACTGTCGGCATCAGCAGCACCAGCTTCCGAATCAAAAGAATCAACACAGAGCAAACAGCAACAAAATCCTCACAGTAAACTTCATCCTACGCCTACACCACTATCCACCAGCGTCATCATCAACAGAGTCATCAAAGTCAATATCGACATCAACATCTGCAGCACACATGTTAGTATCACAGCAATATCATCAGAGCGACCGCATCAATCACCCATACCAGCACGCCCATGTATGTACAGAATCATCGTTACCTGCATCATGTCCACCTTGAGCATCAACTTCATCATGGTCATCCCCAGCACCACCACCTCCACCATCGCGGACAACACTATTCGACCACCAACACCACCAACGACAGTCGTTGCCAAGTTCTTACCTAACAGCGTCACCACATCCGTCACCGATTTCACCAACAATAACGTCGCCATCAACACCACCACCGACATCACCGACACCACCGACGCCAACCTATTCGTTATCACCACCATCATCATTCATCACCATCGTCAGCACCAGCACCGCCACTGGCGTCAAAGTCAGCATTACATTCACCCACGCCCTCCTCCACAACCTCAGCATTACCATAAGCACCATCAGCATCATCAACACCAGCATCACTATCAACCTGGTCATCTGTGCCTCCACAATCACACACAGCATCACTCGAATTATCAGCGCGCTGACCACCATCGAGAACATGACGGGAGCTGAACACAACGTGTGCACGCGTAGACCCCAAACAGTAAGTGATTGTACTGCATGCAGAGTTGCAAGCCTTGTGGCGCAAGGTATGTGATGTAAGCTACGCGGTGCCATATGTGCAGTACAAGCTATGCGAAACAAACGATGTGGTGCAAGCTGTGTGGTGCGACCTGCGCAGGACAAAAAACGTGGTGTACTACATTTGGAGCAAGCTGCGTGGTATAAGCGTCGTGGTGTACGCTACGTGGCGGTGCAGTATCAGTGATGTGAGATGTGTGGTCGGTGTCACCTGCGTGATGTACACGTTGCGGCACGTGGTGTACATCATGTCCCTCCTCCGTTCGCTCCTCCTCCTTCTTTCCCTCCCCCTTTTCCCCTGCCCAGAAAATGGCAGTTGCTGCTGATCCCTCCCCCTCATTCCCCCCCCCTCCCGCCCATGCACAACATTCACAAAATAGCTGTTGCTGCTGTTCTCCCTCCTCCGTTGCCTCCCTCTGCTGTTCTCCCTCTGACCTGGCCGCGGGGCGTCCTGGTGCGCTCTTTGGGGCAAGCTCTGTGGTGAAAGCTGGGCTTATGTCGGGCCTGTCCCCCTACAGGGGGATTTTCGACGAACAAAAAACCCAAACATACACCAGAAAGGCCAAAAAATACTTAAAAAGATAGTCCCCAGACTATTTTTGGACTATTTTCTGAATATGCTGGTGGTATTTACAAGTTTTCGTCGAAAATCCCCCTATAGGGGGACAGGCCCGACTTAAAGCTGGGCGTGCGGCGTAAGCTGTGCGGCGCGAGCCACGCGGCAACCCAGGCGCACGAGGCGCCCACGACGCGCCCACGGGGCGAGGGCACCGGGCGAGACCTCGGCGCACACCCACCCGGCGGGCGAGGGGCGCCCACGACGCGCCCCTGGGCGGGGCAGCCGGCGAGAGACCTCGGCACACCCACCCGGCGGGCGAGGCGCCCACCGAGGCGCGAAAAACGTCGGCAGCGGCACACCCAGCCAGCGCACGAGGGGCCCGCGGGGCACCCACCAAGCCGGCAGCAGGCAGAATATCCCAGCACACCCAGCCACAAGTAGCTTCAGGCAGCCAAGGAAGAACCCCAGCCAGGCAGGCATGGATTGGGGAAGAGTGCCCCTCATCAGGAGCACCATCGCTCGCGCGCCAGGGAGGGGGTCCAGCGTGGATCCAAGAAATCCACACGGACCTATGACCAAGATCGGCGTCGACAACACGCCACGACATCTTGGTCATGGTCAGTGTGGTTCGTCAATCGAGCGTGCGCTGTCGCCTCTGGGTAACGCCGCCCGGCATCTCATGAACTTGCCGCACCTTGATACAGTTGGGATGCTGAAAAAAGGAACGCTCAGTAAGGAACGAAGCCCCTTCTTGGCCCTGTAAGCGCCTCCGTGCCCCAGGAGGGCAAGAGGAACAGTACTGGAGGAGCCTAAGGAACATCGAGCCCCTTCCGAACCCCAAACTGTTCCTTATTTCAGCGTCTTGACTGTACGTCTGCACGACTTGCCCTGCCACTCCCGGGTTTGCTGCCCGTGTAAACCTGTGCGCTGCCACACGCGCGTGCGTGATCTTCATGGCCTGAGCGCCGTCCGCCGCCCAAGGCCTTCCCCCCCCCCCTTCCCCCCTCCGCGCCCCCTCGTTCTTGTCTCTGTCCCCAGGAGCGCATGTTTGCATCCGAGGGGGCCATCGAGGGCGTCCTTGGGGGGGGGGGACGGGAGAGGGCAAAACGTGGCGCACCCCCCCCCCCTCAGACTATGGTGCCGGACGCACTGCGGCAGTGCCGGGGACGTACTGAGGGGGGAGCGTTACGATATGGGGGGGGAGGGGGGGGGGCAGGGTAGGGGCATGACGCGCGCTGTGGCCCGGAGGGAAAAAAGCACTCTCCAGTTAGGCTCCGATGCATCCCTCGGAGGTCTCGACTGGTTCTTACAATCAAGCTGCCGCTGGCAGCAGCAGAAATTCCTCCCCTCGAGTCTCGACAGCAGCGGCGGGAGCACCAAACGGAAGAGCGGCGACAGCAGCTCCTGGAAGCGCGCCAGGCTGCAGGCGGCCTCGCGCAGCTGCGCCCGCATGGCCAGGAGCGCCGCGAGCTGTCCCTCGTAGTTGTCGCCGTCGCCCGCCGTGTGCTCCCCGAGGGCTCTCTCCTTCTCATCATCGGGTTCGCCATCATCAGCAGCAGCAGCAGAAGCAGCAGCAGCATCAGTATCATCATCATCATCATCATCATCATCATCATCATCATCATCAGCAGCAGCAGCATCAGCAGCATCATCAGCAACATCGCCAGAATCAGCATCGTCACCATCATCACCATCGTCATCATCACCGGCATCATCATCATCATCAGCATCAGCATCAGCATCGGCATCAGCATCACCATCATCATCATCAGCAGCAGCAGCAGCATCATTAGCATCATCAGCAGCATTTTCCTCCTCCTAATCATCATAACCATCATTCCTGCCCCTCCAGACCCGAGTCGCCCACTCTGCATACCGTCGCGGCCGCCAGATCCCCAGGTCCACCGAGAATCCACAAGACTCCTAACCCTGTGAGCATGGCGGAGCATAACTAACAGCACAAAGCATACCCAGACATAACGCGATAGGCCAGATCAGAAGAACTAAACAGACGATGGCATAGTACACCATAAGATAACAAATCATCATTTAAGATGGCACAGCGCATCACAGCGCATGGCATGACGGAGCGGTGCATGCAGAAACGTTCATAACAACACACAGCGCAACCTATCATCGCATAGCATAACATGGTACAGCATAGCAACATCTATCATAGCATACAAACCACAGTGTCACATAATAGAGTATAGCGTATCACGACACAGCATACACTGTCAGGTCGTGATAACAAACATAATAACAAACAAGTGTATACCATGGCATACCACACCAGATCATGCCATAACACATCATGCCAGACCAGAGCATGGCATAGCACAACGTCGAGCAAGCCATAACAGTGCCCACAAGTTCATGTCACAAGGGAGCATCAGATGTGATTGCAAGCCAGGCCATAACAAAATGTGCTATAATCGTGGAAGTAGTGCGGGCAAGAGGGCAACGACTGCAATCAAACATCAATCTGAAACAGAGTGAAGAGGAGTAGCATTACAGCGCATAGCATAACACCCAAGACAGAGCCTGACACAACGTATCCATGATAGCATAATTTTGTTGCTGTACTAGTACGATAAATGCGGCAGAGATTCTGGCATATCACCATGGACTATAATATGGTTGCCCAGGTATGGCACCAGCTGAAGAGAGCATGCCATAACAAAATGAGTCCATAACACAACATGGCATGGCATAGCATATCATGACATGCCATAGCATGACATAACATACTGAACTGAGCATGCCGCAGCATAGCATAGCATTCCATGTGATGAACGAGCTGGGCATCATGATAACATTTCGCATCATATAACGAATCACCACTCAAGAATAACAACATAACATACTCGGCTGCACCTTAACACCATCAAACGCGACGTGCGCACCGAGCCCACGCTGGCCACAGAAACTAAGACCGACTGGACGACGTATCTAGCGTGACAGGTGCCACGACGTCACGACGGCCCGCTGAGAACACAACAAAGCATAATACAGTATGACGTACGAAGACATGATGGAACATACAATAATAGTTGAATGCCATCGAATACAGCAACGACCGATTAATTGCGGCATGTCAAACGCAGCATCCACGAGGACATAAAGCTGGCCACAGGACAGAAACAGGCGCAGCAACCTCCAATTAGACGACATATCAAGAGAGACAGGCGTCACAACGTCACGCCGCCCCGTCGAATGCAGAACAGAACAGACCAGATGCACATAGAACATAACATAACCGAACATAACGTCACAGAGTAGAATGCAGCAGAGACCGAGAAATGCAGTCCTATCGTACGCGACATGCGCGCCGAGCCCACGCTGGTCGCAGAAACAAGCAGTAGCAGCAACGACTCAATCGACGATATCAACCGTGACAGACGTTACGACGTCATGCTGGCCCGTCGAGAACACAACAGAGCATCATCCAGTATATCAGACTACAGCATAATGGAATCTACAATAGTTAAATGCTGTCAAAAGCAGCACCGACCGACCCAGGGTACCCTGTCAAAAGCAGCATCCACGCCGACGTAAGGCTGGCCACAGGACAAAAACAGGCGCAACAACGTCCGATTAGACGTCACGCCACCCCGTCGAGAGCAGAACAGAACAAACTGTGTGCATAGAGCAGAGCAGAGGCGACAGAATGTGATAGGGTAGAATACAGCAGCGACCGAATATTGGTATATCATCAAGCGCGACATGCGCACCGAGCTCAGGCTGGCCACAAAAACAACAGTATCGTACTCGGGAACAACCGCCGAATGTTTCGGTGGGGACTGCTCGAAGCAAAGTTGTGGTCTCTCTCTCTCTCTCGTTCCATCCCTCTCTCTCTCTTTCTCCTCCTCCTCCTCCTCCTCCCCTTCCCTCCTCCCCCGAATGCCTCGTTGTCCACAAGCCTCCGACGGTATCTTTTTTGACGACCACGGGCCCCAAAGCTCTCGACGCCTTCCGCAAGATCCGCGTTCCGTCGGAGGTCGGTGATCGATGGCAGAGGCCCGACCGGTAAGGCTCGAGGCTGCGCTTCAGTCGGGCCTGTCCCCCTACAGGAGGATTTTGGACGACAGGTAAAACATACCCAAACAAGATTCAAAAGATGCCCAAAAATACTCCCCAAACAATAGTCCCCAGACTATTTTTTACTAGTTTTGGATATTCCTCCTGTAGAGGGACAGGCCCGACTTAAGGCTGCGCACAGACAACACCCCCAAGGCAGTCCCAGCGGGCCTCGGCGGGCCCCCCGAGCAGTCCGGGGTGGCCTCAACGCCTCCATCTGGGGAGCGCACGATGGCATAAAGCGAAAAGCTCGGAGGATCGCGCGGATTTTTGGGGATCGGCGCTGGACCCCCCTCCCTGGCGCGCGGAGCGCGCCAGGGGGGTCAAGCGCCGATGCGAGAAATCCGCGCGGAGCTCCGAGTTGCCTCCTCCTCCTCTTCCTCCCTATCTCCTCCTCTCCTCCTCTCCTCCTCCTCCTCCTCCTCCTCCTTCCTCCTCCTCCTCCTCCTCCTCCTCCTCCTCTTCCTCCTCCTCCTCCTCCTCCGCATGCGCCGATGTGCTGTTTTAGAGTCAACGTGGGCCTGATCGGGGGACTGGAACGAGGGCGCTTTCCCAAACCAATGCGAGCAAGCTCGCCGCAGGCGCCGATTTGCGTGCTCTGACAAGTTCAGCGCGGGGGGATCGCTGGTGGGCCACCAGGAACGAATGCAAAAACAGCTCGCCGCAGGCGACGAAGTTTTGGCTTGTACAGTGCTTGCAGTTTGGGTCGCGGGTGGATCGCGGGCTTTCCACCTCCACCTGGAAGGAATTCAGAAACAGCTCGCCGCAGGCGCCGAAAATTTGATTTGTACACTGAACTCGGTTTGGGTCGCAAGTTCTCCACCTGGAGCGAATGCAAAAGAAACCCGCCGCAGGCACCGAAGTTTTGGCTTGTTCAGTGAACGTAGTTTGGGTCGCGGGTGGGTCGCAGGTTCTCGACCTCAACCTGGAAGGCACTCACGAACAGCCCGCCCCAGGCGCCGAAAATTTCGATTTGTACACTGAACGCGGTTTGGGTCCCGAGTGGGTCGCAGGGTCTCCACCTGGAACACATGCAAAAGAAGCCCGCCGCAGGCGCCGAACATTTTGGGTGGGTCGCGGGTTGGGTCGCGGGTGGGTCGCGGGTGGGTCGCGGTGGGTCGCGGGTGGGTCGCGGGCGCGGTTTGGGTCGCGGGTGGGTCGCAGGTTCTCCACCTGGAACGAATGCAACAGAAACCCGCCCAAGCGCCGACAATTTTGGGTGGGTCGCGGGGTGGGTCGCGGTTGGGTCGCGGGTGGGTCGCGGGTTTGGGTCGCGGGTTTGGGTCGCAGGTGGGTCGCGGGTGGGTCGCGGGCTGGGCCGCGGGTGAGTCGCGGGTGGGTCGCCGGTGGGTCGCGGGTGGGTCGCCAGGGGGGTCTCGGGATCGCGGGCAGGTCGCGGCGGGTCGCGGGTGGTCGCGGGGTGGGTCGCGGGGTGCGGTCGCGGGGTGGGTTCGCGGTGTGGGTCGCGGGGTGGGTCCGTGTGGGTCGCGGGTGGGTCGTGGGGGTGTGGTCGCGGGGTGGGTCGCGGGTGGGTTCGCGGGGTGGGTTCCGGGTGGGACGACGGACACAAAGAAACCCAACAACACACAACAACAACAAACACCACCACCACCACCACCACCAACAACAACAACCAACAAACAACAAAACAAACCACCAACAACAACAACCCCAACACATCAACAAACAGCAGCTGGCGCAGCAGCAGCAGCCAACAACAGCACTAACAACAACAACAACAACAACAACAACAACAGCAACAACAAACAACAACAACAACAACAACAACAACAACAACAACAACAACAACAACAACAACAATTACTAGCACGTGGGGACAACAACAACAATCATTTAAGACTGGGGACACTCCGTTCTCACCAGTGCCAGGGTTTTCATAGGAGGCGGGCAATACCCCCACTTTGTGGGGGGGCCGGTTCAAGCTCTACCAAATTTCCAAACGACTCTTCGCCACCACCCACACCCAGCTTCCCGCCCTATGACGTTCGGACACTTCACTTCGTGGCATGCGGACGACCGTGGCTACTATTCAGGGCCCCGCGGCCGACGACGACGGCGTGCGCGCGCGAAGAAAACGAATGTGTCCCGCATGGTATTATTTGACAGGGATGATGGCCCTGGCAGGTGCGCAACCGTTGTCGCAGAAGTTCGAAAAAGTTGCTCGCAAAAGCCCGTTTGACAGAAATGTTTAAAAAGTGTTGGGTTTCCTACGAATCCGCAAGAGCGCGCGGGATGAGATTTTGACAGTTTTTTGTTGAAAAACCATTGGTTTTTTGATGTTTTTATGTTAAAATCGCTGCGAACACTAAGGTTTTGGAAGGATTTCGTCTTGCGCGCGCGAATGTCCACTTTACCTTATTTTTTTGCAAGGGATTCTTGAAATTTGATTATATTAGAACAAGAAATGTCATTTTATAGTGTTTTTTGCAAGGGAAAGCGGGGGGGAACAAAACAACCGGATCTTGATCACATCGAATTACCTGAGGCTTCCTCACGAAAATGATGAAAATGTAGCTGCGGCCTAGGCGGCGCAGGGGGGCCGTGCACCAGGGGTCCCAACAATAATTATTCTTTAGAATTAATAATGTTCAACAACAACAACAGCAACAACAACAACAACAGCAACAGCAACAACAACAACAACAACAACAACTCAACACAACAACAACAACAACAACAACACCAATCGACTGTTCGCTCTTACTTGCCCGCGTGCCATGCAACGTGTATACCCACGCCCTCGATACCCGCCCCCTTCGTCTTCGAGCGTACCCCCTTCTGGGGGGATTCTTTCTTTTTGCGGGGGCGGGCGGGCTTAGACAAGCGGGCGTGAACGGGCGGGGAATTATTCGGAGGATGGGGCACGCATCTCTTTGCCCACCATTGGAATTAGCGCGGGCCCTGCAAGAAGAGGAAGGGGGAGAACGAGGGAGAGTGGGAGGAAGGGAGGGGGAGGGACGAGGCTAAAGGGGAACACGCCAGGAGAGAGGGGGCGAGGAGGGGGGGGGGGGACGATTGGAGATAGAGAGACAGAGGAGGGAGGAAGGAGGAGGCTGGAGAGGGGAGGGCGAAGAGAGGAGGGAGGAGGGTTATGGGAGGAGGGTGAGGGGAGAGAGGAAGAGGGAGGAGGAGGGTGGATATGAGGGAGAGGGGAGGGAGGAGGGAGGTTGGATGGGGAGGAAGGGGCAGGAGGGTAAGAGTGTGAACGTTCGAGGAAGTCCTAGGCGAGGGCGTATTCCTCAAGGAAGAGTTGGGCGGGAGCGGGGGTCCCGAGTACATTGTCGGACGTCTCAGGCGGGAGCGCCGGTCGGGCGGGCGGACCCTGACGGGCGGGTCGGGCGGGCGGGACATTCAAACGGGATTTTTGCGTAAATTGCGAGGAAGTATTAAGCGAGAGCGCGATTCCTAAGTAAATTGCGAGGGCGTCCTTGGCGCGAGCGTGGTTCCTGAGCGTCGAGAACGCGATGCTGCAATAAATTGCGAGGAAGTCCTAAGCGAGAGCGCCATTCCTGAGTAAATTATGAGGAAGTCTCGGGCGGGAGCAGGGGTCCTGATTAAGGAAGTCTCAAGCGGGAGCGCCGTTTCTGAGTAAAATGTGAGAAAGTCTGAAGCGGGAGCGCCCTTCCGGAGTAAATTTTGAGGAAGTCTCAGGCGGGAGCGGGGGTCCTGAGTAAATTGTGAGGAAATCTCAAGCGGGAGCCGTTGTTGTTGTAGTCCGGGGCCCAACAACGCAATCTGATCCGCAAGGCTTTTCCCTATCAAAAAACAGGGTGCGAGCCCCGGAGGAAGCACTTCAATTGAAAAAAACAATGGGCACCGAACAGGGGGGATCAACAATAATTATTCTTCAGAAGTGAGAGTTCAACAACAACAACAAGAACAACAAGAACAATAACAATAACAACAACAAGAACAACAACAACAACAACAACAAGAACAACAACAATAACAACAACAACAACAACAACAATCACTTTACCCGAACGCTCAGTGTTCTCACCAGTGCCAGGGTTTTCATGCGACGCCAGCCAATACCCCCACTTTGTGGGGGGGCAGTGCAAGCTCTACCAAATTTCCACACGACTCTTCGCCACCACCCACACCCAGCTTCCCGCCCTATGACGTTCGGACACTTCACTTCGTGGCCTGCGGACGACCGTGGCTACTACACTGGCGTGGAGTACACACCCACAGAAGTTGTTAAGCCTACGTTCGTACACCCACGGTGCGATTCGTGTGATTTTATGATGCGCGGTGCTAAAATTCTTAAGAACCCAATGGTTTTTGGAGATTTCGGCGTGCGCGCGCGAAGAAAAAACGAATGTGTCCCGCATGGTATTATTTGACAGGGATGATGGCCCTGGCAGGTGCGCAACCGTTGTCGCAGAAGTTCGAAAAAGTTGCTCGCAAAAGCCCGTTTGACAGAAATGTTTAAAAAGTGTTGGGTTTCCTACGAATCCGCAAGAGCGCGCGGGATGAGATTTTGACATTTTTTTGTTGAAAAACCATTGGTTTTTTGATGTTTTTATGTTGAAATCGCTTCCGAACACTAAGCTTTTGGAAGGATTTCGTCTTGCGCGCGCGAATGTCCACTTTACCTTATTTTTTGCAAGGATTCTTGAAATTTGATTATATTAGAACAAGAAATGTCATTTTATAGTGTTTTTTGCAAGGGAAAGCGGGGGGAACAAAACAACCGGATCTTGATCACATCGAATTACCTGAGGCTTCCTCACGAAAATGATGAACATGTAGCTGCGGCCTAGGCGGCGCAGGGGGGCCGTGCACCAGGGGTCCCAACAATAATTATTCTTTAGAATTAATAATGTTCAACAACAACAACAACGACAACGACAACGACAACAACAACAATGGTTTTAAGACCGTTCGCCCTTATACGCTCGGGTGTCCAATAACGCGTATTTCCCAAACCCTCGATACCCGCCCTCTTCGTCTTCGATCGAACCCCTTTTGGGGGGTATATCTTTCTTCCCTGCAGGCCGGGCCCCGGCAAGCGGCGGGGCGGCCGCGGACCGTCGGCCTGGCCAGCGGCAGCGCTGATCGGCGGGGCGGCCGCGGACCGTCGACCCGACCCCAAGAGGGACGGACAGGGGACCGACCACGACGACGACGACGACGACGACGACGACGTCGAAGACGACGGCGACGACGACGACGACGGCGACGACGAGCGAAAGCGAGAGCGAGAGAGAACGACAACAGGGCCACGAAGGGCACGAAGTAGGCCACGAAGGGCGACAGCGGGGACACGAAGGGAATGCGTATGGGGCCACGAAGAGCGGGGGCCACGAAGTGCAGATAATGCGGGGCCACAGAAGGCAACTACGGGGCCACTGAGGGTAGCAACTGGGCCACGCAGGACAGTGAGGGGGCCACACAAACGGCGACAGCGGGGCCACGAAGGGCACGCACATGGGGCCACAACGGGCGCGACTCCTGGGTGCCTGGGTGTCGGGAGCGCGGCGTTTAGGCAAATTGCAGGAAATTTCAACGCAAGGCCATTCTTCAGTAAGTTGCAAGCCAGTTTCCAGCGAGAGCGCGACTCCAGAACGCCGGGAGAGCGATTCCTGAATAAATTGTAAGGAAGTCCCAAGCGAGAGCGCGATTCCTGAATAAAATGCGAGAAGTCTCGGGCGGGAGCGGGGGTCCTGGGTAATTTGCAAGGAAGTCTCAGGCGGGAGCCGTTGTTGCTGTTGTTGTTGTAACCCGGGGGCCAGGGGGCCAGTTTGAGCAGGAAGACTTCCCCTGTCAAAAAACAAGGTGCGAGCGTCGAGGGGCACACTTTGATTTAGGAAAAACAAAATGCACCAGTGGGGGGGATCAACAATAATTATTCTTCAGAGATGAAAATTCAACAACAACACCACCACCACCAACACCAACAACAACAGCCAACAATCACAACAACAACCAACACCAACAACAACAACAACAACAACAACCACGACGACGACAACAACAACAACAACAAACACCACCAACAACAACAACCAACAACCAACGCCACCACCAACAACAACCAACCAACAACAACAACAACAACCAACAACAGCAACAACAGCAACGACAACAACAGCAGCAGCAACCACCAGCGACAACCACAACACCAACAACAAACAACAAACACCACCACCACCAACAACAACCAACAACGATCAACAACAGCAACAACAACAACAACAACCAACCAACAACCAACAACCAACAACCAACAACGAACAACAAACAACACCACCACCACCAACACCAACAAGAACAATCATCCGCATCGATGAATTCCACTTCAGCCACGCGCCCAGGGACAGTGAATGACCGTTCGGTTCAGCCCCCTCACTCTGATGCTTATGTCATTGGTCCTTCCCCGATCAATCCTGGAGCGCAGAGGGCCCCAGGGGGCACCGACGGAGGCGGCGCGCCAGGGTGTTGAGGCCAGCCGGCACCACGCGATGGGGGCGGGGGGGGGGGGCGGCGGCACGCACAAGGGGGCAGAGGGGGGGGGGAAAGGCTCCTTAGAAGGAGGCTGCTCCTTGGAAGGCGCCTGCCCTACAGATGCAGATCTGAGACGCAGGGGCGCTTCCAAGGAGCCTCCCCCCCTCCCCCTGCCCCCCCTTCTGCGCGTGGCCGCGGGGGGGCTGTCGGGGCGCAGCCCGAAGCCTTACGAGGCCCGCAGCCGGCCTCCCGGGGCCGCGACGCCTGGGCGTGTGCGTCTCCCCTTGGCGGCTTCTCGGGGGGAGGCGGCTCCTTGGGAGGCGCAGGCCTTACATCTACAGACAAGGCCCACGCCTTCTAAGAAGCAGGGGTGCTTCGAAGAAGCATAGAAGATCAGAGAGGAGGAGGCGGAGGAGGAGGGGGAGGAGGAGGAAGAAGAAGAAGAGGAAGAGAGCAGGGGGAGGTGGAGGAGGAGGAGGAGGAGGAGGAGGAGGAGGAGGAGGAGGAGAAGGAGGCGGAGGATTTCGACGACGATGGCGGCGACCTCGACGATGACGACGGCCACGACGACCCCGACAACGACGGCGGCGACGGCAACCACGGCGACGGCAACCACGAAGACGACGACCACTATGACCAATTCAGCGGTAACGACGACGACGAGCACGACGACAACCACGACGAAAACCACGACGGAAACAATGACGACGACGACGACGAGGACGACGACGACGACCAACGCGAACACCGCTACGACGATGGTGGCCGCGACGGCGACGGCGACAACCCACTACGACGACGGCGGCGGCAACGACAACGACGACGGCAACAGAAAGGACGACGACAACGACGACGACGACGACGACGACTGCCGCGCGTCCTGCGCGGCCTCGCTGACGCAAGGCCGGAGCTCCTCTACAAGGAGGGCGCGCGGCGAGACAGGGGAAGGACTGGTGGGACGTAGGGGGAGGAAGGAGGAAGCGGGAGCGGGAGGAAGAACGGGAGGAAGTGGAGGAGGAAAGGGAGGAGGAAGGGAAAGGGGATGAGGAATGGGAGGAGGAAGGAGAGGAGGAAGCGGAGGAGGGGAGGAAGAATGTGGGGAGGAAACGGACGAATAAGAAGAGGAAGGGGAGGAGTGGAAACGCGGGAGGAGGAGGAGGAGGAGGAGGAGGAGGAGGAGGAGGACGAGGAGGCGGAGGCGGGGGCGGAGGAGGACGAGGGGCTCAGGCCGAAGATCAGGGAGGGAAGCGGGAGCAGGAGAAGAACGTATTGGTTGACTGGTGGATGGCAAGGCCTGTCATGGTCCCCGCCTTGGCGTACCGGTGCGAGAGGGTGGAAGTACGTTTTGGACCTTCCCTACGGTCGTTTTCGATGGCCGAAAGGCTGGCGGGGCACCCATGTGAGCGGGAAGCCGACTCGGGTGAGCTGGCCCGAAGGCGCTTCGCGGCGCTCCAACGGCTGAACCCGAAGCCAAAGCGGAGGTGCACAAGATAATGAGAAGGGCACACCCTTTAGGTTTGGGTGACAGCACATCGCTGAGCGGTGACGCTGCCTCCGTGGGCACAGGCCCCCAACCCTTCAGCACCAGCCAGCCAGGCAGAGGGAGCAGGGGAGGAGAACAGGAAGGAGGAAGGGGAGGGCGAAAATGAGAAAGGGGAGGAGAAAGGAAAGGAGGAAGGGGAGAAGGAAGGGGAGGAAGAGGAGGGGGAGGGGAGGAGGTGAAGAGTAAGAGCGGAAGCGCGAGAGCGGGAAAGGGAAGAGGAGGGGCTACGAAAGGGGGAAGATCAGGCGCAAGAAGCATCCTGATCCGCCACCGTGCCTGCACAGAGTGGGCGCGTTAGGATGCTCGTCTGTCGCCTGGAATGTTTACTCTATTTTCTCAAAACCAATCCCCCCAACTAAAAGCCCACACGCGCCAGTCAAAGCCCGCGCCCCCCCAAACCCGCGCCCCCTGAGTTTGCTTTCCGGCGTCCTTTTTCCGCCGAAGGCGTCAGACGGGCCAAGAGCCCCCCGTAGACGGTGCACTCGAGACGGTCAGCAGCGCCATCACCCCTGAGCGCGTGGGGACCTCTGACCATCGTATCCAGGATACACTGAGCATCGTGCCTGAACCAGGAAACCCCTTTCAAACGGTCTGACAAGCCCCAAGAGGCCCCAGAGAACCCCCAAGAGGCCCCTAAGAGGCACCCAGGAGACCCCAAGCAGGCCCCAACAAAGCCCCTGAGATGCCTTTTCCGCCTTGTCTACATTCTCTCCCTCTCCTCCTCCTCCTCCTCCTCCTCCTCCTCCTCCTCCTCCTCCTCCTCCTCCTCCTCCTCCTCCTCCACCACCACCACCACCACCACCACCACCACCACTACCTCATCCTCCTCCTGCGAGCGCTGGCGCAGTCTGTGGCACGACGCCCGCATTCTCTCTGACGCCGAACAACTCCGCGAGGACACGGTAGGGCACCGCGACGAGCCTGGCTGCCGAGTTACGCCACCGTCTCGGCGCGGAGCTCCGCAGCTCGCCCGGCGCCGTCCGCCCCCAAGGCGGTGCGCAGCTGTCGGGCTGTGGCCCGGTGGAGGACCACACTCAAGTCCTTGCCCCACCGGGCCATGAGCTGCCCGGCGGGAGCCTTGGCGGCGCCCTCGTCGGCTGGCTCCAGCAGCGCCGCCTGCTCCCGGGCCAGGCCGCGGAGGTGGCGCAGGGCGGCCTGGCCGTGGCGGCCGGCGGCTTCCAGCGC
>CAUYUJ010021148.1:721286-724172 GCA_963575745.1 Prorocentrum cordatum
CTCCCCCTGCTCCGTCCTCCCTTCACCCCTCTTGCCTCCGCCCTCCTCCCCCCCTCCCTTCTCGGTCCTCCCCCCTCGCCTCTTTGTTCGGTACGCGGTAGCGCCCACGGGGCGGAAAGTGGAGCTGTTCCACGGTGCTCGCCGCGCGGCAAGCGACACGTGGGGGGGGCAAAATGTAGGCTACGCCTCTCCTCTCCTCGCGACGTGACAACGCCTGCGGGACTGAGAACACTGCTGTTACACTCGAACTGCCAGGTGCAAACGCATGGCAAGCGAGACCAACACTGCTGCACTCCACGACTCGCCACGTGGCACTGCCTGCGGGGCGGAAAACAGATACCTACTAGCTGGCCGCTCTGCGGTTGATCGGGAACTCCCGCCTATCACAGAAGAAGGGGCGGCGCGCGCAAGCGCGCGCCCTGGCGCGCGCCGGCAGATCCCCGGAGGTTGCTCCCATGGGGGCGCGGTGGGACCTGGCTTTCTCGCACGCTGTGGGGGTCGACGTTGGGGGGCTGGCGAGCAGGAGCTCTCTGGACTGGGACACGGCCCGGCGCGCCCCAGCGCGCCCCGGCGCCGCACGCCAGGAGGTCCCCAGAGCTGGCCCCATCTGCGGCTCGACTCTGTCGCGCGCCGGCGTTGGGAGGATGCCTCGGCCGAGAGCCCCAGACGGGGACACGCCCCGTGCGCCCCACCAGCGCACCCCGGCGCGCGTCTGAGGGCCTCCCTGGGGTGGCTCGGGGGGCAAGCTTCCTGAGGATGTCCCGGAGGGCGCCACAATTATTGGGATTCGTCGTCGGCATTCCCCGATTTTTTCCGGAAACTGAAAACGGGGCCTTGGAGGGCCTCCTTGTGAAGGCTCGGAGAGCCCGTTTTCTGAGGATACCCCACGCGAGGGCGCCAAAAATTCGTCGCCGGATTTCCTGGACCCCCGGAAACGGAACAAGGGGCGCCGGTTTGGATTTCGTCGCTGGATTTCCTGGATTTCCCGGCGGTTGGTCCGCACTTTCCCTCGCGCGCCAGGGGTCAGGATGAGGTGAGTTCTGAAAGCACCTCAAATTTCGAATATTTCATATATTCGCCACGTGACAACGCCGGGGGAGCGAAACAAGTACAGCTCTAATCTCCTCGCCCCGTGAGGACGCTCGGAGGGGGGAACAAATACAACTCCAGTGCACCATCGCCACGTGGCAGCGCCTGCGAGGCGAACGCCCGCGCGCCGGCGCGCGCGCCCGCCGCGCCGCCCACCCGCCCGCCCGCCCGCGCGCCCGCCCACCCGCGCGCCCGCCCGCGTGCGCGCCCGCTCGCGCGCGCCACCTGGCAACGCCAAGCGAGCGGAACAAATACTGCTCCGCTCTCCTTGCTGGGTAGTCGAAGCCAATCTGGCGCCAATCTGGCAGGCCCAATCTGGCAAACGGGGGCAATCCGGCGAGGGAGCCAACGCGAATCCAGTCTGGCGAGTAACCCAAATCCTCCAGTTTGGCCAAGCCAGATTGGCCCTTGGGGCCCAATCCAATCTGCCAGTCTGGCCTTCGACTACCTAGCCTTGCCACGTAAGAACGCGCGGAGGGGGGACAAATACTACTCCACTGCACTCGCCATGTGGCAGCGCCTGCGGGGCCAACCACCATTACTCAACTCGACTCGGCACGTGGCAACGAAGCGGGCCTGGAACACTTCTTTTCGTCAGCGGCGAGGCAGCGAACTCCGCTCCAGAGAAAAACGGGCCGGGAACACATGCTACTCCACTCTACTCGCCACCCAATGACATGGGGAGCGAACCAGAAGCATACCTCCGCTCTACTCATCACGTGGCAATGCCGCGCGGACCTAACAAATACGAATCTCACTATACTCGCCACGAAGCAACGCCTGGGATGCGAAAACCAATCTTCCGTTCGATTCGCCACACAAGAACGCCGCGGGGCGGGAACAAATACACTGCCACTCCATTCGCAACAGGGCAACGACAGGCTGGCAAGCAACGAAGAAAGTCTCAAAACAACCGCCAAAGCCGCAGAAGCCACAAACGGACCACGCTGAGGTACCCGATGGAAAGCACCACTCGCCGACGCGCTACCCACAACCCGAGAAACCCACGAACTCCACGTGTGAACTTTTCACCGCCCTACTATCCTCTCTGTGGCCCTAGCTGGTCTCCTACCTCCGTCTGCCTTGCCCTACCGTCTCCTACGTCCACCAGCCTCCTCCAGCTGCACCCTAGCTGGTCCTACCTCCTCGTCCCTGTTCCCATCTCCTGCCCCCTCCCACTACTCCGACCTCCTCCTGCCGCCTACTACCTCGCCCTGCCTCCTTCGAGATCCCCTCCTCAGCTTTTCTTGATAGGCCCCCTCCCAGCTTGACGGAGCCTGCCCCTCCTGGAGTACCCGTTTTCGGGCTTCGGGGAAAGCTCCGGGTTCAAGCAGTCATGGGCAAGGGGTCCAGACCTTCGGGAGGCCACCTTGCGAAACAAAACCACAACGTCGGGGATCTGGGTCACACGAGCCCCGAACAAAAGATTCACCTACAGGGGGATTTTGGACGGCAAATTTAAATACCCCAAAAATACCCCAACATAGCAAAAAATGTGCAAAAAAATGTCCCCAGACTATTTTTTCAAATTTTTGAATTTTCCCCCTGTAGAGGGACAGGCCCGACTTAAACAAAAGACGCTTCAACAGCACCCGCTCATCGGGGCCGTGCGCGTAGCAGCACGACTCCCCCGCACCGCAGGCGCCGCTGGCCAGGTAGGCGGGGCAGAACCTGGTCTTCGTGAAGTCCTCGGCTGGGAGAGTGAGAACGCTCGAAGTGGAAAAGAGCCGATGCGTGAGAGGAGGAGGAGGAGGAGGAGGAGGAGGAGGAGGAGGAGGAGGAGTGGGAGGATGAGGA
>CAUYUJ010021149.1:0-47500 GCA_963575745.1 Prorocentrum cordatum
TCCTTATCTCAGCGTCTTGACTGTAAGTCAAGGACCTCACGGCCGGTGCATAGCCTGTCGTCGGAACACCGTGAATCATCTGACCCGCCTCAGCGGAGCCGGGCACGCGCCAGCGCCTGACCTCTCAGGAGCAGACACCATCATCGCACGCCTCTGCGTCAGACCTCCATGCCAGCGACAGGGACCGGCATAATAAGAACGTCAGGGACACGTCATGTTCGAGCCAGCACGGAGCACAGATGCCTTGAGGTACCCCAGGGCCTAGGCAGCACATAGATTTTGGCGTCTTGTTCGCGGTGGCAGCACACAGAAGAGCGCGCATGGTTTGAGCACGCGGACGCCGCGGGCTGGTCGGCACTGTCGATCAACGGGGGTGGAACGTACGGGGCACTCTGGCTAAGCGTGTCGCGGCACCAATTCTGGCCTACAGTCAAAAATATGATTAAGAAAATAATCGCTTAAGAAAGCTGGGCCAGCTTTCCAGAAGTTGCTTAAGGATTTGTTTGGTCGGCGGCTCCGAGGCAGCGGACAGGGAGCGGTGGGGTTGCTAAAGGAAACGCTGGGCCAGCTTTTGGAGCCAGGGACGTGCACTATTCATTTTTAGGATCCAAGGCTACCGATCCCCTCCCTTCAGAAACTGAGCCAGCGTTCCGGCAAATTGGTTAAGAAACGCTGGACCAGCTCTTCGGGGGGAGGCTTCTTCGCCATACGCGGGACCGTACCGCGCTTCGGCGCGACCCGCCATACACGTTCCGGTCCCCAGGCATCCACCTCCCGAGCCTCTCCCGAGCCTGCGCCCCGCGGCGCAGAGCGACAGGCTACTCAGCTGGGAAAGGGCATGGCGTGCCGCAGGGGCGGCTGCCGCGACACGCTGTGCCAGAGTTCCGCACCGTGGGCCCCGCGCAGGAGGAAGGCGAAGGCACTTACTTAGCCTTAGGTCGGGCATGTCCCCCCACAGGCGGATGTTGAACGAAAAACAAGAATTAAGCAAAAAACGCACCGACATGATATATATATATATATATAAGTTGAAAGTATCCAGACTATTCTGTTACTATGTTTGAACATTCCTCCTGTAGAAGGACACCCCCGACTTTATTAAACTTAGCCGCACCGCGTGGGCACGAGCCGCAAGAGGCCAGCCTCGTCTTGCCGAGGGCTGCGCACAAGCAGCCTCCGCAGACAAATCCTGGCTAGCCAGACAGGCCCCCGTGACAGTCCGGGACGATCTCGGTACCCAGCCGCAGGGCGCGGAGCGCTCCAGGTGCCGCCCCTGCCAGAGGCGATGCCAGGTGCCGACAGCGCCCTGGACCAGTGTACTTAGCCCAGGAACCGGACGGCGCCAACTGGGGCCGACCTCCCGCCAGAGTCCCTGCGCAAATTGCCCAGGCCTCATGCCGCATCGGCTGCGCACCCGAGAGCTCGCGGCCTTAGCACAGACCGCAGGAGCTCGGCCTGCACGGAGGGACAGCGCAGGCGCTGTCTGTCGACGGACGAGCCAATGCCGACGGCGACGGCGACGAAGACAACGACGACGACGACGGCGACGACGACGGAGCAGGAGCAGTGGTCCTGTGCCCTCGGATCTCCGCGACATCGTGGAGGCCGCCCACCGAGAAGCGGAAGAACTTCCTGTCCAGAGCCCGGGCGATGCTCTTGCCGATGGACCTTGGACCGCCCAGGTGCCGAATTTGCCCACGACGATCGATGGTATTGGACGTGCTCACCGCGCGCTCTCACCCCGACACGGGATAGCGGATCGCTCTCGGAAGGTGCACAGGCCGTACAGCGTGATCGTCTTGCCCCCGTCCTCGCCCTTCCCAACTCTCCAATAAGAGACACAAAGTTCCATGGAAGCCCTCATTCTGCGCGCGTTTGGCGCCGACGAGGGTTCACGATGCCAGCTGCAGTCTCGAGAGGGGGGGCGAGGGGGAAGACTTGCGGACAGTTCCTCAGCGGGGGAGGTGCAAAAAGAAGGTTGGTTGCCGCCTCCGCCCGCTGACAGCTACCCTCACTCACTGAAGCGGGGTCTCCTGCCAGGTGGGGCTGCCCTTCCCCCCCAGAACAAACGGGGGAGGGTTCGCCCCAGGCAGCACCATGAGCCAGAGGCTTGGGCCTGCATCCAAATCCCATCAGGGGCTCAGTCAAGTAGTGCGCTTGACGCTCAGACCTCGAATTGTCCTCCTCCGTATCCTTATCCTCGCTAAACTTACCGACAACAACGCCATCATCCTCATCTTCATCTTCATAACCGTTCGTCGTCATCATCGCCACCATCACAATGACCATCACAACAATCATGATTATCACCATCAGCAGCATCATCCTCAGCAGCAGCAGCAGCAGCAACGTCATCATCACCACCACCATCGATATCATCACCATCATCGTCATCATCAAGGTCATCAGCATGAGCATCAACATCATCATCATCAACATCAACATCATCATCATCATCATCATCATCATCATCATCATCATCATCATCATCATCATCATCATCATCATCAGCATCATGATCATCATCATCATCATCATCATCATCATCATCATCATCAATATCATCATAATAAGCATCCCCAACATCATCATCACAACCATCACCACCACCACCATCACACATCATCAGCACCACCACCATCACCAAGATCATCACCGACACCGGCATGAGCACCATCAATATTATCATAATCGCCGTCCGCCGCATCATCATCACCATCATCATCATGCGCAGTCGCACCATCATCACCACCACCATCATCATCATCATCATCATCATCATCATCGTCATCATCTTCATCAACGTCAACAGCAGCATCAGCATCATACTCATCATCTGCACTAGCATCACCATCACCATCGCCATCGCCATCAGCATGATAATCGACATATTCCTCATCGTCACCAGCATCCAGATTGTCGGCGTCCTCAGTATCGTCTGCGTCTCTCTCCTCCTACAACTACGGTCATGCACTAGTGTCGAAGCGACTCACCCCCCGTGACCAGGTCACGCAGCCAGACCGACGGAGGCGACGACGGAGGTAGCGGCGGTGAGACCAGCGCGCGCGCGACGCTGGGGGCCATGCGTCTTCCCGACGCCGGGCGGGCCCACGAGGCACATGATCTTGCCCTCGAAGAGATGGCGACAAGAGGAGGTCGGATGCAGAGGAGGAACAAGGTAAGATACGAGGAACGCCGAACAGTCCACAACAGACACTGCGGGAGAAAATCCAAACAAACTACCTCCCCTCCTCGTCCCCGGCCTGACCCGCCACCAGGGGAAGGAGATGGAGGGAGGCCGAGGAGAAGGAGAAGAAGGAGAAGGCACATGATATGACCCTAAGGGTCGAGGAGGTCGAGGAGAAGGAGGAGGAGAAGGAGGAGGAGGCGAAAGGAGGATCAGGCGAGAGGAGGAGGAGGAGCAGCAGCTTTGGAGCAGCTTTTTTGGGGGGGGCACGCGTCATGCCCCCCCACCCGCCAGCCGAGCGTGCGAAGCGCGCGGCCGCCCCGCGCCCCCGCGCAGCCGCGGCGGCCTACCGCGCGCGGCGGCGGCCGTCAGCGCCGCCTCCTTCCTCCTGCTCTGGCGTGCTGCGCCGATCTTGGGCCCTGCCTTACAGCAGGGGGCGGATGGACGGCCCGCCGCGCCCTGCCCGCTGCGTGCGAGCGCCCTTGGCCTCCTGCTGCCCCTCGTCCTGCAGGCGGCTGCGGTGCTGCGAGGGCCTCCGTGCGCGCCAGCCCTCTGCAGCTGCGCCCTCGCCGAGCCCTTGTTCTGCTTGTCAAGCGTGCACAGCCGCACTGACCTGGGCCTCCAGGCTGGCACGCCAGTCCGCAGGCGCGGTGGCGCCCACGCAGGCCGGCCGCTGGGGCTGCTCCTGCACGCTGCCTGCGGCGCTGCTGGGCATGTCTGCATCCTGGCCCGCTGCTCCGCGAAGGCCGCACATGGCAGCGGCGGCCAGGCGTCGGGCTTGCTCGGCGCGCAGGCGGGCTTCATGCCATCGTGGAGCTTCATGCCATCGCCCATCTCCGTGCCCAGCCCAGCGGCCAGGATGGCTGGAGGTGGCCCTGCAGGCCAGCCGCAGCCTATGACCACTGGCCTGACGGCCTCGTCCTGCCTGCTCGATGCCTGGCCGCGCCCAGCTGCAGCGCTGGCGAACGCAGTCTCCTGTGGCGATGGGAGGCCTCGCGGCGAACGATCCATGGCCGCGCCCGTCAGCCTCCTAGCCAACTTGCTGTCGTTGGCCGCGCCTTGGCCTCTGGCGACACGCTTGCGGCCACTGGCCTGCTGCGGCGCTGGCGGGGCCTCCTCTACGACCGCCCCGACTGCTGCCACGCCCAGCGCAGCGCCCGTGGCGAGCGCGGCCGCACCGCCCTTGGACCTGCTAGTCCGCGTTCTCCTCCTCCTCGCTGAGGGCCGCGAGGGCGGCCGGGGTCCGTGGTGGCATCCTGCTGCGTGCCCCCTAGCTGCTCCATTGGGTGGCCGCCATCAGCCTGTTCAGCATGGCCCTCACCATGGGCTGCTGCAGGCGGGTCGCTCTGGCTGCCGACCTGCCCCGACTGCTTGTTGAGGGTGCCCGTCAGCAGCTGCTCGAGTTCTTGGACGTCGTCCCGGAACGCGCTGACTTTACGTTCGAAGTGGTCGATAGCATCGGTGACTCCATGCATGACTCTCCTCCTGCCAGCGCTGCTGTCGGAGCTCCACTTGTCTCCAGCGGGGCTCTCCGTCGACGATCGTGATGGCCAGGGGGATGATGGGCTTCCTGGCTGCTTCTCTTCACCTTCTACGGCTCCTGATGGTCCGTGAACTTCTTCTACTGCTCCATCTGCAGCGGTCTCGCCTCGTAGGTCGTCGCTGGAGCTGCCCTGGTAGAAGCTGTCGCCCTCCGCGTCTGGATGGGCCCCATCACTTTGCCAGGGAGAAAACCCGTTGTCGACGGCTTTGCTGTGCGGATCGCCCTCAGCCCTTTCAGCGCTGTCAGGTGGTATGTCGCCTGAACCGCTGGCGGATCCTGGCTGGTTCCTCCTCGGCGATCTCGACCTGCGCGGCACTAGCTGTGCCGCTGGCAGCTGTTGGGGGATCGGTGCCTCCATGAGGTCCCCGTCCGCTCCTGCGTTCGCGAGGAAGTTGCTGGCAGCTTGTTCGTGAGCTTGGAGCGCTGCCAGTTGACGGCAATACTCTTCACCCTCGAGTGCTGCTATGCGCTGCCAGTTGTCATGTCTTTTGTCGTTGGTGGCCTGCCAAGCATCCCTGCACTCATGCAAACGCTCTTCGCCACCGCTCGCGTGCAACAACCTCGTCGCCCAGTCCTGTGAAGAATGGGGCGAACCTGGGAGCTCGCAAGGCGTCCATCACTTTGCTGATGCATGCCTCGGTCCACTCTCTCTGCGCCAATCATGTATGGGCTGGCGAATTGCCTGGGTCGGCGTTGTAGCGGCTCTGCGTCGTTCTCGGCCGCCAGCACCTACGGATCAGTCGCACAATCACGCGCCGCTCGCCCTTCGCGAGATTGAGTCGGATCTGAGCTGCTTGCTGCAGAGTGGCGCTGCCCCCTGCTGCTGGTGTAGCCACTGGCGCTTGCACTGCTCCGAGAACAGGGCAGGCCTGCCCAGGGCCATCATTCCTATCTTCAGGATGAACATGTCGTCGCATCGCCGCCCCTCCGCTGTCCACACGAGGTGGCTGCAAGCTACCTTGCTGCGCCATGGCAGGACACGATGGCTGCACACCTGCATGGAGAAGGTGTCCAAGAAGCGCGCGCCCTCCTAGAGCCGCACCATGTGCAACCGAAGTCGATGGAGTTATGGTACTGTGGGACGCGCGTGTCCCCAGCCCAGCGGGAAACACTTCGCTGGCTACCATGGGAAGCATATGTGCTGCACTCGCTGGCCGAACCAGGCCACCAAGATCAGGTCCGCCTGGTAATCCATGCATATTTAGAGGCTGACGGGGGCCTAGCCCAGACTCGCCGTTGGCCTCCAAATGTCTCGCTGTCGTCTGTGGCTGCACGTCAATCATGAAGGCGATCGCCAATTGCCTCAGTCGGCGGTGTAACGGCTCTGCGTCGTTCCCAGCCTCCAGCACGTACGGATCACAGTCGCACACTCGCTCGCAGCTCCGCCCTTGGCGACATTGAGTCGGATCTGAGTTGCCTGCTGCGGAGCGTCGCTGCCGCCTGCTGCTGGTGGTGTGGCCGTTGGCGCTTGCACTGCTCCGAACACAGGGCAAGTCTGCCCGAGGCCATCGTTCCTATCTTCAGCATGGACACGTCGTCGCACTGCCGCCCCTTCGCTGTTCGCACGGGGCGGTTGCAGGCTACTTTGCTGCGCCGTGGGAGGACACGATGGCTGCACATCTGCACAGAAGGGGTGTCCAGGAAGCGCGCACCCACCACGAGCCGCACCACGTGCACGCGAAGTCGTCGGAGTTCTGGTACTCTGGCATGCACGTGTCCCCAGCCCAGCGGAATGCACCTCGCTGGCCGCCTGGGAGGGCAACCCCGAACTCGACCCCAACCTCGCCGAAGGACCAGCACGGGAAGGCGCCCTCCAAGCTGCTCCTGCCCCCAGCCCAGCGAAACGCACTTCGCTGGCCATCTGGGGTGGTAATCTTGTCTGAGGTCCCGAACTCGCCTCGGGACCAGCACAGGAAGACTCCCTCTGAGCCGCACCTGTCCCCAGCCCCGCGGAATGCACATCGCTAGCCGAGAGAGAGGAGGAGGAGGAGGAGGAGGAGAAGGAGGAGGAGGAGGAGGAGGAGGAGGCAAGAGGAAGAGGAGGAAGAGCTGGAGCAGGAGCAGGCAGATCAATGAGGTTCATCCTGACCGGGGCAGTGCAGAGCTAGAAGGCGACCGAAGCGGCGCTTCTGCATTTCCCAACAATCCTGTGGTGTTCGGTCCTCGTTTTGACGAGACAGCGCCCCGCGTCTCACTCACTCATTCCTCCTCCCCCCCCCTCCTCCCTCCTCCCATCCCTGCCTATGCCCTCCGCATGTCTGTGTTTCGGCACACCCAGTGCAACGCTTCGTGGCCCCGCAGGGAGCTCCACCGAAGGCCCCAGCGGCAGGGTCCACATGGCAGCGCCGCCCCATTTTGGCGCAACCCTCACACGGTTCGTGGCCCCATAGGGAGCTCCACAGAAGGCCCCAGTGGCAGGGTCCACATGGCGGCGACGTCTCATTTTGGCGCGCCTCTCATACGGTTCGTAGCCCTATAGGGAGCTCCATAGAAGGCCCCAGCCGCAGGGTTCACATGGCGGCGCCACCCCATTTTGGCGCCCCCCTCACTCGGCTCGTGGCCAAATGGGGAGCTCCGCCGAAGGCCCCGGCGGCAGGTGCCGCCCAATTTTGGCGCACCATTCACACTGGTCGTGGCCCCATGGGGAGCTCCACCTGGGGCCCCAGTGGCAGGGTCCCATGGCGCCGCCGCCCCATTTTGGCGCACCCCCCGCACGGCTCGTAGCCCTCTAGGGAGCTCCACCGAAAGCGGTGCCACAACACGGCACTCACAACTGCACCGGGCTGGGTCCATGGCCAGGACGACTTTACCACGACGCGCGAGCGGCACGCCCACCGCGCCCCCCGAGGGCAGCGGTTGTGGGCGCTACGGGCTGAAGCAGCTAGGAGGGAGGGGGAGGAGTCAGCGAGGAGGAGGGACGGCACGGAGGAGGAGGAGTTTCTTCGGTCTTCGGGAGCTTTCGGACACCTCCTGAAGTATTTCAGGACATGGCCAAGGTCATTCGAAGGCGATTGAAGACGGATGAAGGGGAGGAGGAGGAGGAGGAGGAGGAGGAGGAGGAGGAGGAGGAGGAGGAGGGAGACGGAGAAGAAGAGGGGGGAGGGATGGGAGGAGGGTGGGATGATGGAATCGGGCGTTGGCGGGACCTGGTTTAGAGGAACATGGTTGAGTTATGTGTACCAGGGGATGACCCCCCGCCACATTGTACTAACCAAAATGGTCGTCACCAGAGAAAACTCCAATTCCGGCAAACTTGGTTCAGTGATTCCGGCAAGCGGTTTGGGCTTCGGGGCCGAATCGCTGACCAGCACCACTCACCCAGGGTCCTGGGCATATCCGAGGGGAGGAGGTGGAGGAGGAGGAGGAGGAGGAGGAGGAGGAGGAGGAGGAGGGAGAGGGGGGAGGGGGACGGGGAGGGGGGGGGGACGGGGGGGGAGGGGTAGGGGGAAGAGGGGAAGAGGAGGGGGAGGAGGGAGGGGAGGAGGAGTGGGAGGAGAGAAAGAAGAGAAGGGAGGGGAGGAGGCGGCCAGGGAAGCCCTCCGCCGGCGGGTTCCTCGCGCGGCTACGCGGCGCGCCCGAAAGGCGGGCCGAGCGCGAATCACGGCGCACCGTCCTCCAGGGCGGCAGCCAGGGGGCGCGCCCGGGGGCGAAGCCTCCGACGACGAGGAGGAAACCGTCGGCCGGGTCGGTCCGCTCCGTCGCAGCCGACGCTGTCGCCGCAGTCCTCGAGGAACCTTGGGCGTTGGTTGGTGCCCTGATACTCGGACTTGGCGGCGAGCCCGGGGAGGGAGAGTGAGAAGGGGCAGGCCTTCTCAGAAGGCGGCGGGGCTTCTCAGAAGCCTCTCCTGTTGTCTGGGAAGCTCTCCAAACAGTGCTGGCACGAAGGGTTTGTTTCATGTCTCCTCCAAGGAACTGGGCCTGTCTGCCGCTCTGGCGGCTACGTTGCCGCCGTCGTCGCCCCGTCGCCGCCTCCTCGCCGCCCGTCGCGCGGGCCTGTCTGCCGCTCTGGCGGCCACGCTGCCGCCGTCGCCGCCCCGTCGCCGCCCCGTCGCCACCTCGTCGCCGCACAAAACACAGATTGCACCAGATTGCGCCACATGTATTGCACCGCTTCGATTACCAACTTACCACGCGCCCAAGGTCAGATGCCCTTCGGCGGACGGCCCCAGCCGGCCGGCCAGGCCAACATTACTGCGGATGCTTCCCGGGGGCGTGCCTCCGAAACGGAGAAGTATCGAGATTGTTCTAACAGCACGCCCGCCGTCGCGAAGCGACGAGACCATTCAAGAAATAGTAATCACACAAGCAAGACTGCACAGTCTGCTTTCGAAGTCTGCGCCCCCGGGCACTCCCCCAGGACTCCAACGAGCCCCGCTGTCGGCCAACCACGCCTGGACTCCACCTTGCCCCGTTTGCCGCCTCTTCGGCGAGGCTCGGCACTCGGCCAAGACTGCCTCAGCACACCTTCACCCAGCTCATCGCCTGCTGCATCGGCTTTGCTCCGGAGCCTTCGCCACAAGCTCAAACCTGGCAGCCCGACGCGCCTCGGCCTCAACCTCGCGGAAGGCCACCAGCCTCCTCAACGCGTCGTCATTATGGCGCCGCCCTGCCTCTATGTGCACTCGGAGGTCGGCCACGGTGCTCTGGACAACCCTCTTCCATTCGTCTCTGACGTCGGCCGCAGCACGCGCTCCATCCAGGAAGACCAGATGGTAGTAATTACCACACTCCGCCTGGTCTTCGGCGTCTTGCAGTTCGGCACAATTGGCCGCGACCGCCTGGCTCAAGGCGCCGCGGGGCCCGCCGATCGTGACGCCCCAAAACCCTGCTCCAACTCCGTCTCGAGCGCCTTCACGACGCGCCTTCACGACGCGCTCAGGATGCTCCACCTCGGGGACCTCGGAAAGCACCTCTGGCGGGGTGGGAACGGCCTCCACGAGCTCCAGCCCCCCTGCTCGCGCTGGCCCACATCCACCCCCACCGAGGACTGCGTCTCGTGGAGGGCGGGCTCTGCTGCTGTTGCTTCAGCCAGGCGGCCGCTGAGATGTCGGCCATTGTCTGGGCCACGTCCCACCAGCTGCACTGGAACTGCGCCCGATGCCAAGGGCCGCTGTCCGCGCGCGCCGCACTGGCAGCCCTTCCTGCCCTCTGCACGTCGCCACGGCTGCTCCTCACCGAAGCTTGTGGCCCTTGGCCACGGTTCGGCCCCGAAGTCGCCGCGCTGGCAGCACTTCCTGCCCTTTGCGCGTCACCGCGGCTGCTCTTCGCCGACGCCGCTGGCTCTTGGCCGCGCGTCGGCCCCGCGGGCACCGCATTGGCAACCCTTCTTGCAGTCTGCCCGCCGCCACCGTAGGTCCCCACCGAAGATGCTGGCTCTGGGCCGCGCTTCGGCCCCGCAGGCGCCGCGCCGACGGCGCTTCCTGCCTTCTGCACGTCGCCGCGGCTGCTCCTCGCCGACGCCGCTGGCTCGGGGCCGCGCGTCGGCCCCGCAGACGCAGCGATGGCAGCACTTCCTCTCCTCCCTGCGGGGCAGTCTCTTTGAGCCGCGCCTCGTCCTTGGCTTCGCCGCCGTCGACCGCGCCCACGACGTCGTCCTCCTCGAGGTCGTCGCCGCCGCTGAACGCGGCCCGTGTGCCTGAGACTGCACGACCGCTGGCTCCAGGCTCATTCGCACGAGCAGGCCTCTTCGCCCTCTGCCGGCCACCATGACCGCGGCCGAACGCGCGTCCTCCCAGGCGCCCAGGGCCGTCTCCAGCGGGACCCCCGTGCAGAGCCTCGAGGAGGCGTTGCCCGTCGGGCTCGAGAAGCCCGGCGTCGGCCTGCAGCTCCTTCAACGGCTGCCTCTGGAGCGCGGCCACTGCCCCGGAGCAAGTCCGTCAGCCGCCGCCCGTGCAGCGCACCAGCGGCGTCGGGGAGGCGCGGCAGAAGACCGCCGCGCACCTGAGGCCAACTCCTGCCCATCCCACGCGTGGAAGACCTTGCCCAGTGACGGCAGACAGGCGCCCTGGCCGCAGCACGCGGCAAACGCCGCACCAGCGCCCTCCAGCTAACCGTTCGCCCCAACCTTTGACCAAGGCTACCATCGCCGCTAGCACGCTGCACCACACAGGCTCTCCTTTCTAAGAAAATCCCACCAGCCCTTTGGGCGTGAGTGGTTTAGAGAGCCCGCTCTGTCCTCAACCCCCCTTCTTCCCCTTCGGGGAGGGGTTTACCCCTCCCCCTACCCCCTCCCCCTGGACCTGGAGAGGGCGCCCCGCGGGTCGTTGGAGGGGTCTTTTTCGACTCCTGGGAGGGCCAAAAAACGACGACCCTCACGAGGATTCTGGCCCCGACGGGGGGACGGAGTTTGGCCCCTCTGCTCTTCTTTGAAGCCAAAAATCATTGATTTTACTAGAGTTTTGGCCCCATTTTGGCCTCCTGAGGGGGCCGCGCTTCTCGTCCTTCATAGCAAAATCATTGATTTTACGAAGGTTTTGGGCTCATTTTGTCCTTCTCAGGGGGCAGCTCTCCTTTGCGCTTTTGAGGAGGTCGCCAAGAGGCCCCAAGATGGCCCCAAGAGGCCCCCAGAAGGCTCCCAAGAGGCCTCCAAGAGGCCCCCCCCCAAGAAACCCCAAAGAGGCCCCCAAGAGGCCCCCAAGAGGCCCCAAGAGGCCCCAAGAGGCCCCCAAGAGGCCCCCAAGAGGCTCCAAGAGGCCCCCAAGAGGCCCCACGAGGAGCCCGAACGACTCACACCAGGACGAGGGGCCCGACTCACCCACGAAGAGCCCGAACGACTCACACCACAAGGAGGGGCCTCCGAACGACTCACACCAGGGACGAGCCCCGAACGACTCACACCAGAACGAGGAGCCCGAACGAGTCACCCCAGCAGGAGGGGCCCGAACGACTCACACCAGGACGAGGGGCCCGAACAACTCACACCACGAGAAGCCCGAACGACTCACACCAGGACGAAGAGCCCGAACGACTCACACCACGAAGAGCCCGAACGACTCACACCAGGAAGAAGGGCCCGAACGACTCACACCAGGACGAGAAACCCCAAACGACTCAAACCACGAGGAGCGCTTTCTCTCCCTCCTCCTCCGCCTCGTCCTTCTCCCGCTCCCCCCACACGGAGGATGTACAAGGAGGCGGGAGGAAGGAGGAACAGGGGAGATATGCGGGGCCAAGCGGACACACGCCTGAAAAACACGACTGTCGGCATGCTTCGCAAGAGTTGCTGCTGTGAGATGGGCTGGTGGGGATACGCGAAGCGTAAAGAATACACGTTACCACCCTCCCCTCACCGGAGTTATCGATTCCCCAGGAACCTATGCAAAACACATATGACTCCGACCCAATGTCCCTCCGACCTTTAGAACTCAGACTATCCCAGCCAAGCCGGTATCGCCCCCCCTCGGTTCTTTTGCAATAAATACTATGTGCGCACAATCGTATTTCGAAAATCACAAGTTTTCAAAAAATCCCTTTCAACAATAATCCCGGCAAAGCAACCTAACAGCGATGTGTAGAAGCATATCTGAAAGCATTCCCCTTAAGATTCAGATGAAAATCCAGTTGTCGAATTCTGCTGTTCTCGCAGTCGTAGTCGCAATCGCGATGACAGTCGCAGCGGCAACGGCAGTCGCAGTCACAGCCTCAGCCTCAGCCTGCCTCCTCCTCCTCCTCCTCCTCCTCTGTCTCCTGCTCCTCCTCCTCCTCCTCCTCCTCCTCCTCCTCCTCGCTCCTCCCTCCTCGTCTCCTCGTCTCTGCTCGTCCTCCTCCTCCTGCCTCTCCTCCTCCTCCTCCTCCTCCTCCTCCTCCTCCTGGTGGTCCTCGTTCTCCTCCTCCTGGTGCTCTCCCCCCCCCTCCTCCTCCCTCGTCCTCCTCCTCCTCCTCCTCGTCCTCCTCCTCCTCTTCCTCCTCCTCCTCCTCCTCCTCCTCCTCCTCCTCCTCCTCCTGGTAGTCCTCCCCCTCCCCTCCTCCTCCTCCTCCTCCTCCTTCCTGGTCGTCCTCGTTCTCGTCCTCCTCGTCTTGCTCGTCCTCCTCCTCCTGGTGTTCTCTCCTCCTCCTCCTCCTCCTCCTCCTCCTCCTCCTGGTGGTGGTCCTCGTTCTCCTCCTCCTGGTACTCTCCCCCCCACCTCCTCCTCCTCCTCGTCCTCGTCTTCCTCCTCCTCCTCCTCCTCCTCTCCCTCCTCCTCCTCCTCCTCCTCCTCCTCCTCCTCCTCCTCCGGGTACTCCTCCCCCTCCCTCCTCCTCCTCCTCTTCCTGGTCGTCCTCCTCCTCCTGGTCGTCCTCCTCCTCCTGCTCGTCCTCCTCCTCCTCCTGCTCGTCCTTCTTCTCCTGCTCCTCCTGCTCCTCGTCCTGCTCCTGCTCGTCCTCGTCCTCCTGGTCTTGCTCGTCTTCTCCTCGTCGTGCTATTGCCCCTGCTGAAAATGTGGCCCAGGAATGGGAGTTCTGGGAAGTCGAAGAGCACGAAGTTGCCTACAGCTGGCTACGGGCATTCAAAATGTGGCCCGGGAATGGAGTTCTGGGAACTCGAAGAGCACGAAGTGGCCTACTTCGTGCACTGGGCTGTTAGGTAGGTTGTAAGGCGACTTAGGGATATGATAATAACTTGTTCGCAAGTCTCATGTAACGCTGGTATAACTTACTTATAACTTTTCCTTAACTTTCCATTCGCTTCCAAGATTCCCCATATATTTTTGTTTTACTTCATAACTTTTTTCATAACTTTTTCCTAATTTTTGCTAACTTCCGTGTTTGAACCCATGGCCCGGGCGGCAATATATTCGATCCGTAACACACTTTCGGCTCAATCTGTTCGGGTTTCCTTGACATTCTGCGACGAGGGGGATTGTGCCGTCGCGACATGGACAACGCTGTCAAACGTGCCCGTGTAGCTGCATCTGTAGGCCTCAGCACATCTTTCAATGCCATGAAGAGGATGTTTGACGCTTTGCAAGAGGAGGACCTAGATTCTAAATTGGGCTACAATTCGATTTCGGCTTCAGTTCTCAAGTACGTTGAAAGCATTCGAACAGGGTATGGGAAGATAATGCAGAGCGTTTCCCTGGATACACCGCGTCGACGCGCCACCTTCCGCCGCCCATATATATTTTATAAGGGGAAAGGGCAGAGGGGAAAGGGGGAGGGGGAGGGGAGTTGCGGAGTGGGGGAGTGGACGAGCACGGAAGAGGATGGGGACTTGAAACACATGTCATATAGGATCGCTACATACATCAGTAGATGCTTGTGTACCTCGCCACGAGGGGTCACGAGGAACAAGATGATGGGTCCTCGTTCACATGGTGGTATGCTCACCCTCTCGCCTTGTTGAATCACCTATGTGAATCCTCGCCTGCGTTTGCCAGACTGATGTCGGACAGCTGCGCTGGCAAGCAGTGCGGCTTGGCGTTGTGGGGGGACGAGGCCAGCATGGGGAACCCAATGCGCCCCGACAACGCCAATAAATACCTTGTGGCTTATTTTACAATAACAGATCTCCCAGAATGGTGGAGGTCACAAGACCACGGGTGGTTCCCCATAGGCGTCCTCGAAGTAGATCGGCTTTCGCGTGTGTTGGCTGGGTATTCTGGTGTGCTCCGCAAAATATTTCACGTTATGTTCGCGGGCCTCCATAATTTTAAAGCTGGCGTTCGGTGCAGTGACGGTCGCGGGGGTCTTTTCTTGCTCCAGGCTCATCATAAGGCCTTGATCCAGGACGAGAAAAGCCATAAGGAGGCACGGGCGCTGAAAGGCGCGGCAGGGAGTTCCTGTTGCGCCAGCTGCAAGAACATATATAACGGACCCCCCAGCGCGTGCGAACACGATGATTACATTCATCACTATTCGACCGCGCGGCCCTCCACATTTGATAGGCACTCAGATGCATCGGTGTGGCGCATGGTAGACAAGTAATGACGCTTCGCGCACCGCCACAAGCCCATCCAGAAACCATGCTGACGGGGCACGCCTGGACGGGAGAGGTCGTCGAGTGAGAGAGGGAACGGAGGGAGGGGCAGGGGGGGAGGGGCAGGGGAGGAATGCGATGTCGATAATGCGCCTGACGACGCCGTCGCCCCTGGCGGTAGTGAATCTGCGCCGCGAGCGCCCTCTGTTGAGTAGGAAAGATTTTGCTGAGCTCCAACAGCGATACGGCATGAATTGGGAACCACACAGCATCGTGTTCGACGACGCTCTCAGAGAGCACTATAAACCTCACAGCAGCCATTATACAACGGCCTTGCGGCAAATCCCGACGGGGGAAAAAGGGGGGAGGGAGGGGGGAGAGACGATAAGATATGCGACGGGGAGCTCCACCTCCCTCCTCGTTCCTCCTCCTCCTCCTCCTCCTCCTCCTCCTCCTCTTGTTCTCCTCCTGGGGTATTAGCAACCCACTAATGAGCCAGGTTAGGCCAGATATAACCCACCTTGGTATCCACTGATCACACCCCCATCCCCTGACCAACCCCCGCGCCCATCCCAGCAGGTAGGATGGAGAGGTGATCTTCCTCCTCCTTCCTATTCCTCCTCCTCCTCCTCCTCCTCATCCTCGTCCTCGTCCTCGTCCTTCCTCCCCCCCTCTCCTATCCTCGACGCTGTGTCCCGCCCCTTGTGGAGCGGGTGCGGTTTGGGATTGGATGCACGTGTTATGCGCAAGCGGAGGGGTGTGTCAATATTTGATAAATGAGTTCGTCAAAGAATTGATGTCTCGGGGTATCACAGCAGCTGACCTTGACGATTTCACGACTGCGATGTTTCGTGATTCGTCGGGCGCCTCGAGAGGACATCTCGTCAAATTGCCAGTGAATTTTTTCAGGAAGCGGATCAATTCTTGACGCTTCGCGTATCCTCACCAGCCCATCCAAAAACGATGCCCAGGCGAATTGCGGTGATCAGGGAAGTGAGGGAGCATACAGAGTAGCAACGGGCTCCATGGGGGGCCCGTCTTATCCAAGAGGGCGAGGATGGAGGAGGAGTCGGAGGATGAGGAGGAGGAGGAGGAGGAGGAGGAGGAGGAGGAGGAGGAGGAGGAGGAGGAGGAGGAGGGGGAGGAGGGGCAGCAGGTGGGAAAAGTGAGAGGAGGGTGGAGTGAGGAGGGGGAATAGGCGGATGATGAGGAGGAGGGGGAGGAGGAGGAGGAGGAGGAGGAGGAGGAGGAGGAGGAGGAGAAGAGGGAGGACGAGAAGAGGAAAGGAGGAGGAGGAGGAGGCTGATAAAGTGGAGGAGAAGGAGGAGTAGGCCGACAAGGAGGAGGAGGAGGAGGAGGAGAAAGATGAGAAGGAACAAAAACAATGACGTGCGGGCCCCTCTTGGGACGCTCTTGGGGCGCTCTGGGGCGCTCTTAGGGCCGTCTTGGGGCCATCTTGGGCCCCTCTTGGGGACCTGGCCATCTTGGAACCATCTTGAGGCCTCGAGGGCCATCGGAAGCGAAACGGCGAGAAAGCAAAACACATTGATTTCCCTTAGGCGTTGGAGCCATTTTGGCCTCTTGGGGGGCCTCCTTGGGAGGCTGCGTGGCCAATTGGAGTCGTCTTGGGGCGGTCCTGGGGCCTTTTGGAGCATCCTCGGGGCCATCTTGCGGCGTCTTGGGCTGTCTTGGGCCATCTTGGAGGTCATATTGGGCTCTCCGAGGCCCTCTTGGAGCCATCTTGGGCCATCTTGGACGCCCCCAACTACCAGCGAAACCCCCCGTCCAGGTCCAGGGGAAGGGGGTTAGGGGGAGGGGTAAACCCCTCCCCGAAGGGGAAGAAGGGAAGCTGGAAGAGGAACCCCCCTGAACCACCTACGCCCAGAGGGCTGGTGGGATTTAAAAGCTGACACGCACGCGAAAATGTTCGCTGCCGAGGCCCTCACTGCAGTGCAAGTGCTTGACTATACATTGGCCTGCGGCGATTCCCAGTGCACCATGGTTGCATGGAGGGTGGGCGGCGACGCAAGTATATGTGGGAGGGCGCGGGTAGGACAACTCATATATGCCTTGGTTTCGATTGGAATCGTCGATCTGCGGATTTCTGTTTAAAGTCTCTAGATGCCAGGGCCCCGCCACTGTTGCCGAGGCACAGCCGTTGCGTCCACCTGATGAGCAGCATATTAGACATTCTTACATTAGGCGATGAGGCTGTGCAGCATTCGGGCAGGCTAGCAGCCCTGATCGAAGACCACCACCAATTGATGGTGCTATAGCCGTTCGGCGATTGTCCGCCAGCATTTGTTGCCACGCGCATCGTTTGGAGGTTCCTATGGGACGTCGGACATGCCCCAAGCATGCACAGCGCCTGGCGCGCCCCAACTGCTGGGGCGGCGGATTACCTTGTACGGCGCTCGCGTGTGCAAGATAAAATCTCACCTACAGCACCACGTGCCAGAGAATTTGTCAAGTTTTGGATTGAACCTCAATTGTTTTTCCAACGAGCGCAGGCTGAAAATAGTAAAGAGCGTTGCCAAGCACATGCCGCATTTACGCGACAAATCCCAGCCTATGATTTGCAGGATGCTACTCGACTTAGAGGAACGCATCACGCAGGCCCCCTGTGTTCCCAACGTGCTGAAGGCACCGCAGGACGCACCGACGTTGCTGGATTTCTTCCCCATCGGCCAGAGGCCGAGCTCCGTAATGGCATCCAAATCAATGAATTGGCGCGGGGGAGGGCTGGTGGTAGGTAATTTCTTTTCATTTCGCGGCGTCGGGGGCCGCATTTCAATGTATCAGGCGGTCGGGCTCGCACGGGCAATTTATTCTCTGAACGTGGACAGCAATCGGTTTTTCGTTGTTGCCAGGCTGCTCTCTCCGACAAGAAATGCCCCGCATCTTTACGAGTTTCCCGACCTCCCCTGCGCGCCCTGCCCGATTGAAGGCGCGATCGACGCGCATGCGGTCGTCTTTGATTCGGGCAAGCTTCGGCCTTTATTCCGATCCGTGTGATGCGTCGCTCCACCGCGGTGGATGCGCTCGCCCGCCTTCTCCTTCCTCTCCTTCTCCCTACCTGGCCGCCCCTCCACTCCCCCCCGCTACACCCCCTCCTTTCTCCTCCCCCTCCTCTCCCCCCCCTCCCCCCCGCCCCTCCCCACCCTCCCCCCCCCGGCGTTCGCAGCGGAGATTTTGTCCGACACGCGCGTGGCAGGGCGCCCGTCTCCGCCGCCTCACGCGGCCTGGCGTGCGGCTCGGGGGGGCGGGCGGAAGCAGGGGGATAGCTCCTAGGAGCGGGCGCGAGGGGCGGGGGTCGAAGTGGAAAGGAGACGGGGAAGGGAGACCTCGAAACAAAGAGAATGTGATATCTCAACATGCGGCGGGGTTTCCACCCTCGTAGGCATTTCTCAAGACCTGACCGTTTTTGGCATCGCAATACTGTGAGGCTTCGCCCACGCAACGCGTGCCCCTGGGTCGAGCCCATGGAGCCTGCCAACGGCGCCCTCGACAGCGCCCGCGTGCAGGATCGGACCCCGCATTATCATTAGCTTCCCCTCTCCTTCCTCCCTCCCATTGCTCCTTCGATCAGCTTCCTCCCCCATCCTTTCCCCGAGCCCCAGCCAGGTAAGGGAGGGGGCATGAGGCCTCCATGCCCTGGCAGGTGCTCGGGGAAATCTGCATAGGAGTCGGCGCCCGTCCCCCCCATCAAGATCGCCGTGCACTTTTCGGAGGATGTCGAGATTATCGTTTTCGAAGTCGCTCGGCTTCGGCGGTGGCCTGAGTACCCTAAGGATCGGATCACGAAGGCGGCCGTGCGCGTGTACTTCGGGTGCCGCACGCGGAGGGCGGGCAAGCGCCAGTGGGCGCCGATGAGCGACGAAGATAGCATTTCGGGGGTCCGAAGGCGGGGGCCCGAGGGAATGGGCCCTGAGGGCGAGGGGGCTCATGCCATGGCATTGATTCTCGATGTCGCGGCACCCCTTCCCGCCCCGAGGGCGCATCCCTCGTGGATCCCGCGCTCGAACCTCCGAGCATGCACTTGCGCAAAGCGAATGGCCAGCCGAGTATGGGGCGCATTCTATGCGGGGCGCTTTCGCACCGTTGCAAGATGTGCGACGAAGGTTTCAAAATGCCTCGCTGGATGTGACGCCGAAGTGAAGGAGGGATGAATGGGAGTGAAAAGATGGGAGGGGACCAGGGGATGGGGAGAAACGGATGAATAATGCCCACTCGGCCCTCACGCCACAGCGCTGCGGCGCTCGGCACCCGCGAAGCTGTGGGCATGCCATCGCTCGCGGTTTATGTTGTTTGACTTGCGTCTGGGGTTGCAGTCTCCATCAGCAAGTTTATTCAGAATCCTGCGCTGGAGGGGGTTCCAGCGCGCCGTGCGAGGTACCAGTTCGCAGTCTCTGCAGAAAAAAACAACACTAGCTCGATATTCATGTATCCACATCAGGAACGTCTGGGATTATGCCCACCCCCTCAGAAATGGCAATTGCCGATCGCGTTGTTGAGGCCCCGCCCAACTGCCGCGATGGGGGTGGGGGGAAGAGAGGGAGGATGAGCAGGAGGAGGAGGGGGATAATGAGGAGGAGGAGGAGGGGAGGCATCCTGGATAAAATCGCCCGAAAGGTTCCCGTGCCACCGTGCCCAATAATCTAGAGCCCCCTCTTGATTTCTTGGGCCCAAGCTGGGGGAGGGAAGAAGGGGGGAAGGAGGGTCGACGGCGAGGAGGATGGGGAGGAGGAGGTTCGATAGGCGCTGAGGCTCGAGCAGGCGCTTGTCCGATGGAGGAAGACGCCTGGGCCGACTACGGACCGCCCGCAGATGGCCCTCTCGCGACGATCCGTGCCCCCCTGCATAACGGCAGTGTTGCGTCCGCTCAGATCTCACAGATATGGACGAGCCACAAGTGCAAAGTGGCGATCAGAGATCGCCAGCGCGGACAGGGGCGCCAATTGTTCATCACGGGCCGCAGCACCAAGCTCAAAGCAGCGTGGGAAGCCACGCAGCAGATCATGCGCCACAACGGGCACTACGGGGCCAGGAAGACAACAGAACAACAACGGCACCAGAGAGATCTCGAACATCGTCGTCGTCTGAGCCCTAGGACGCCCGTGCCAGCACCGCCCAGACCGAACCCCGTGTGGCTGGCGCCTCATGAGGCAGTTCCCCAGCACGACGCGTGGGCCGAGGAATGCGGTTACCGCCATGACAGCCGCGTCGGTGCTTGGGTACCTTGTGATGAAGGCTGCGATGGTGGAGGAGCCCACCTCCAGCCTCCTCATGTTCGTCGCCCTCCTGCTTATGTTCCTGCCGCTGCCCCCCTCCTCCCCGTGCTCCTCCTTCTCCTCCTCCCCTCCTCCCACCCCCCTCCCCCTTCTCCTCCTCAGCCCTCCTCGTGCGGCAAAACCAAGCATATCACCTTCCCCCATGTGCTCTGCGCCGTGCACACAAACCAGGAAACTTACCGACAGTCAGATTCCGACCCTCCCTCGCCCGAGTCATCCTGAGCAGGCCCCACCCCCACTCCCTATAACACTGGGGAGCGGGGCGACGGGAGGGGTCTGCCCAAGATTACTCGGATTAGGGCGGGTTGAATACTGACTGTCGATCGCTGCTCCTCTGCGCACCTCCCCCCAGCGCCCGAGGAGGCGAGGCTGGGCCTGCAGATTCCACGCCGTCCGCTGTGGCCTCTGGCTCGGGCTCGAGTTCCAGCTCGACCTTCGCCAAGGACCGCATTGGAGGGGTGGGGGTAGGGGTGGGAGCGCGGCGCGCCCGCCGTAGGACCCCGTCCTGATCCCTGGGCACCCAGCCTTCATCCCCGCGCTCGCCAGCGTTATGGACGAGGTGGAGGCCCCGCCGCTGGGGTTGTGCAGCGGCAGAGGTGCAGAGGTTGAGCAGAGGAGACGGAGCGGGAGTGGTAGAAGGGCGGGGGCGGAGGTGGTACAGGGGGGAGGGCGGGAGTATATTCACACCGGACAAGTTTAAGGGTACTGGGTACTGTTGGGCGGAGCCTCGGATGTGAGACTCGTGTCAAACTCGTTTTGTGGTACTCCTGGACCACTGCTTGGGCCATGCTTGGGCCCTCTGGAGCCTCGTATGCTGCTGTGGCGTCCCTGGAACATGGGAAGCCCTCCCGTCCACCTCCTGGCCCTCTTGGGGCGGCTGTTGGACTGGGCACTGGGAGGGCTGTTTCCCGCCCCCCAGCGCGACCTCCAGAAGATCTGCGAGGACAAGCCCGTGGCCGAGACGAACTAGCACGAGGCCGCTCCTGCCGCGCCGCGGGATTGGGCGCGCGCGCAGCGTCGCCCGCTGCAAAGTCCCCCCCTTCCTCCTCTCTTCATCCTTCATCCTTCAGTTGCTTGACTCCGACTCATCCCAGTCTGATTCCTGCCAAGTTTCCTCATCCTTCAGTTGCTTGACCCCGACGCATCCCCCCCCTCCAGACGAGGAGGAGGACGAGGAGGAGGACGAGGAGGGGGAGGGCGAGGAGGATGAGGGGGGATGGGGGAGGACGAGGAGGAGGAGGGCGGAGCAGACGAGGAGGAGGACGAGGAGGAGGAGGGCGAGGAGGATGAGGGGGGATGGGGGAGGACGAGGAGGAGGAGGGCGGAGGGAGGGAGGAAGGGACCCCAGGAGAGGTTCGTGTAAGTGGCGATTGGCATAGTTGTATATTCGTGGCCCCAAGGGCCCTTATGACCACGGGCTCTTGTTGCTCTTCATCAGGTTTGTGTAAGTTGCGGCAAGGGCTATGTCCAGGGGCTCCTGCTCCAACTGCGCCTCCAACTCCCCCTGGCCTCGCCGCCCTTACCAAGGGATATGTCGATCGATCCCTATCCCAGGCTTCGTGGGGGTTTCGAGTGGACCAAACAAAAATTGGGGCCCAACCCTGGGATATACGAGGGGGGGCGTCCATCCTCGATAGAGGTGCGTCCGAATAGCCCCATGGGGGTGTATCCCAGGGTTTCCCTCCTTTCTGAGCCGCTCCATGTTTCGCCGAAAAGTCTGGGGTTGGGATAGAAACATCGCCTGCGAGCCCTCTCCTCCTGCTCGGCCGCCATTCTCCATAGTTGTTTGCGGCTCCAAGAGGAGCGCTGGCATCGGAGGCTCTGCCCCACTTGCCGCCAGCATTGCTCGCCAGTTGCCAAGCATGGCTGCCCCCACATCTTCTCGCACCGACGCTCCGCCCATGGCCGCCGAACCCAATGCCCGTGCCCTCAACTGCGTGGAGTGCAAGAAACCATGCCAGGACAAGCCTCATACCGTCAAGGGCCGTGACAAGGACGGCAACGTCACCCGCGTCATCTGCTCCGACTGCAACGGCCTCAAGAAGCGCATCTTCGACCTCAGCCAGATGGAGGACGCCCCAGAAGGGTTCGCGATGGTCAAAGGCGACGAGCGCGCACAGTTCATGGCCGATTGCGCTGGCCTCTATGGCACAGATCTCTTGAATAAGATGCAGGAGTGGACGACGAACAAGACGTCGAAGAGCCGCGAGACCCAGGACGGCGAATACGGCGACGCGATGCCCGTCTGCATCGCCGCCGAGCTGCCGCAATTCGTGAGGGACCCTGCCGCGTTCGAGCGGCTGTGCAGTCAGCCTAACATGACATTCGAATGCAAGCACAGCGGCATGCAGATGGTGTATGTGCCCGTGTACAAGTATCAGGACGTGAACAAACGGCTTGACCAGGATGAACAGATCCGTGAGACCAGCGGCGAGGCCAAACTCAAGAAGTCGAAGCCTCAGAGGGCGCCCAGGGACCCCAAGAGTGATGCACCTAAGCCGATGCCCGAGGCCCTCAAGAAAAAGGTCGACAAGGCTGTCCAAGAGATCGACGCTTGGCTCCACGCGGCGGCTGGCCCGCTCATGCACGCGAAAGTCGACAGTGACAACTCGTACGTGCCCGCCCACCTCGTCACCAAGGTCGAGTCTATTGGCACCGAGCTCGAGGAGATGAAGGGCAAATTCAATGAGGCGGTGGATCAGAAGATGGAGAGGGGCCACGTGCTGAACTTGTTCGAGCAGTCCAAGCTGATCGGCAGTCGCCACCAGGACGTCGTGGCCAAACTCGAAGGCCCCTCTTGGGGGGGGGAGGAGGAGGAAGAGGGAGGTGGGGGATAAGGAGGGAGGAGGAGGAGGAGGAGGAGGAGGAGGAGGAGGAGGAGGAGGAAGAGAGAGAAGGAGGAGGAGGAGGAGGAGGAGGAGGAGGAGGAGGAGGAGGAGGGAGAGGGAGAAGGGGGGGAGGAGGAGGAGGAGTAGGAGGAGGAGGAGGAAAAGGAGGAGGAGGAGGAGGAGGAGGAGGAGGAGGAGGAGGAGGGGGAGCCAGGCATGGTCGATGAGATGCCCGAGCACATGCGCCCGAAGGCCGAGCCTGCCACGGACGGCGAGGGGGCCGAGGCCGCCGACCTGCAGGCAGACGCTGGCGGCGCCGAGGACTGGCAGGGTTCACGTGCATAACTTAAACCATGCATCGGGGTTCCTCGGGCCCAAATACAGTTGGAACATAATTGAAATAGCATTGAAAACCTCAGGATGAGAACGCCCCTGGAGACCTGAGCCCCTGTTCGCACGGGACCCTTTCGGATGCACTTCTGGACGTGTGCTAGATTTCTGGAGGAGCAGACGGGAACGAAGCGCAGGAGGCGCGAGAAGTCGAGCCCTGCCGCCGCTGGTGTAAGGAAGCGCCCAGCTGCAACTAGTGGGTCTGTTACAGGGGCTTAGGCAGTGGCCCTCTTGCTCTTGGGCGGCCTTCTAGGCAGTCTCCCTCTTACTCTCCCTCCCTCAGGCCTCACGATCATGGACTCTTACTCCCCCTCCCTCAGGTTTCACGACCAGGGGCCCTCACTCTCCCTCATACTCTCCCTTCGCGATCTTACGCGGCCTTCTATGCAGTCTCCCTCGTACTCTCCCTCCCTCAGGCCTCGCGATCATGGACTCTTACTCCCCCCCCCCTCAGGCTTCGCGACCAGGGGCTCTCTCTCTCCCTCTTACTCTCCATCTTACTCTCCCTCCCTCAGGCTCCCTCTAGGCAGCATCCCTGCTCTCGTGGACTCACGATCTCCCATTTCTGAGTGGCAGCGAGCAAGCTTGGCAACGACTCGTGGCATGCAACTTGCGGGCACACTTAAAGGGAAGTGTCCACCGTCGGCTGACGGCCGCAGTGCGCGTGTAGGTTTGACATCGGGGAGAGATTCAACGCTTGCGGAGTGGCACGCTTGCTCATTGTCGCAACTCTCCTCAATCTCCCTCGCCGTCATCTCCCCTGTCGCGTGCTGACCCTCCTCCCCTTAACCCGCCCCCTCCCTCCTCCTCGCACCGCCCGTCGAGGGGTATCCCGCGAGGTATCCCGTGTATCCCGCGTGAGAGCCTCGATCAGGGAACACGCGGGATACCCTGATAATTATCATGGTATCCCGCGAGATATGGCGTCATCCCTGCAGGTATCCCGCAAGGTATCCCACGTATCCCGCGTGATTTGTTGCGCGGGGCGCGCGGTGGGCAAGGGGTCGGAGTCACGGCGCAGCAGGGGTGGGGGGCGGACCATGAAGAAACGGAACGAGGGGGCACCCGAGAGGAGGAGGGCCGAGGGGGCGTGGAGGTAGTGGCGGAGGGGCCGAGTGCCCACCACCAGGCAGGGTGGCTCGCCAGGTCGTGGAGGAGGGAGAGGGCGAAGGCATGATAACATTTGAGGAAGAGTGCAAATGCCAAAGCTTACCTCTCTCCCCCACAACGCTTCCCCCTGCCCCGCAGGTCCTGCAGATGAACGAGGGCACGGTGGCGACGCGTGCCTCGCAGAGGGCGCGGGGTCCGTTCTCTCCGGTAGACATGGGTGCTGCGGGGTCGTGTTTCACCCGAGCTTCTCCGGTGAATGCAATTATTTTTTGCGCTGCGGTTCCCTGTTTCTCCGGTGAATCCATGCTTATTCTGTTTTACCTGCACGGTTCCCCGAGTGCCCCGTTCTCTCCCTCCTCATCTTCTTCCACCCTCCTACTCCAAACCCTCACTGGTCGCACCCCCTCTCTATGTGCACGTTTCCTACAGTGTGAGCGGCGACGCCCGTGGCGGACACGCGCCCTGGCCGCGCGCTCGGCCCCTCGGATTCATCCCGTGGACTGTCCCCTCATCGGACTGAGTGTCCGATGGTGCCACAGGCTTCCGAGCGCCAGCAACATCAACTACTATTATGTATTCCACTGTTGTTGCCCCAACGGTTACGATAGCAAGACGTCCACGACTATGTCTTAACTATAACTTGATGATGTTGAGTTGTTTCTTATGGGCGTCTGGGTTATATCGTAATTATGTATCAAGAGCGCCTGCCTTGTACGATGTACGTATTGTTACGCTTCATTTGCGTTTGGGTTTGCCAGATCAGAAATGTGTTCATTGTGTTTCCATACTGGATTGCCCATTTCTTAATTATGGTTCCATTATGTCTTACGTATGCATGTTCATGTCTAAACTATGCATCACTTATGTCTCAACATGAACGAATACTGGATTGATCATGTTTTAGTACGCTAAAGCATGTATTATGTATGTTGTTTCTTGTGTCTTGGTTATGTACCATATGTGTGTTGGAGTATGCCGTAGCTGTGTGTTAATCATGTTGCAATCAGGAATTGCTTATGTATGTTTAATGTCTTAACTATGTATTGAATATTGTTTAAATGTGCCTTGGCTCTGTAATAATGATGTAATGTGTGCTTCAACGTTGTCCTAGTCGTGCCTGGGTTATGTTTTACGTGTCTATTCTTTATGTTGCAGATGTGCCTTAACTATGTCTTATCTATGTCCTGACGGTGTTTATGATTATGCCAAATATGTTTCACTTGTTTCTTATCTGGGCCCCCCCACCGATTAGGGGGGGCCTCAGGAGCGCGGAAACGGAAAAGGCAATGTTGGTAGGGATCAGCACACGCCCGAATGCTGATCCCTACCAACACGCTGCTTTGCTCTTTTACGGTGTTAATCATTTCTCCACGGTGTTTGAATTCTTGTTTGATTAAAGTTTAACGTTGTCCTCATTATGACATAACTAAATTCAATGAAGCTATTCGTTATGTCTAACTTATGCCTTAATTGTGTTTCCAGAGCGAGTCTAGAACGGGTCATCCCACTCTTTGGGGGAGGCCTTAGGAACGCGGAAACGGAAACAAGGCCATTTTGGTAGGGATCAGCACCCGCCCGAGTGTTGATTCCTACCAAAACGCTGATTTGCTCATTTAAAATCTTAATTGTATACCCATGATGTTTATAGCCAACTGATGTTCAACATTGCCCTTGTTATGTCCGAACCAAAGATAATGAAGCTCTTCGTGATGTCGGACCTATGCCTTGAATATGTTTCAAAACTGAGCTTGGAACGGTGCCCGCACCCTTTTAGGGGAGGCCTTAGGAGCGCGGAAACGGCAAAAAGCCATTATGGTAGGGATCAGCACCCGCCCGAGTGCTGATCCCTACCAAGACGCGGCGTTGCTCCTCTTAAGGCTTTAATTGTATATCCATGCCGTTTAAATTATGTCTTAATTAAACTTTAATATTGTCCTTATTATGTCCTAGCTAAATTACATGAAACTCTTCACTCTGTCTATAAGTATGTTCCAGGACCAACCTAGGACGGACTAGGCTAATTACATGTCCATAAGTATGTTCCAAGACCGAACCTAGAACGGGCCCCCCACCCTTTGGGGGGAGGCCTTAGGAACGCGGAAACGGAAACACTGCCATGTCGGTAGGGATCCGCACCCGCCCGAGTGCTGATCCCTGCCATAAACGTTGGCTTGCTTCTTTTTAAAGTCTTAATTACATACCCATGATGTTTATATTCTGTCTTAATTAAGGTTTAGCGTTGTCCTTATTATGTCCTAAATCTCACGAAGCTTTTCGTAATGTCTAACTTATGCCTTACTTATGTTTCGGGAACGATTCTAGAACGGGCACCCCGCCCATTGGGGGGGGGGCTGTAGGAGCGCGGAAACGGAAAAGGCCATGTTGGTAGGGATCCGCACCCGTTCGAGTGTTGATCCATACCAAAATGTTGTTTTGCTCCTTCATTTTTTTGTTTAGTATATCACCCTGATGTTTAAATTCTGTTTCAACCAAGCATCCGTTGTTGTAGTGCGGTGTCTATCGATATGGCTGCCCATGCATTCCATATGGAAAAACATATAAACTTCACAGAGAAACGCAACACCAAAAAACTGCAACACTGCATTTTTTTGTCGTGCCAATTTTCTTATGCAGTATATATTTTGCCATATGGAACGCATAGGCAGCCATATCGCTAGGAACCGCACTTGGACAACTTGTTTGCCTTTTTTTGAAGGGTTTGATTAAATGTCCATGACGTTGTCTGTAACATTGCCATAATTATGCCCTAACTAAAGTTATTCGCATTTAACATTGTATTTCACATTGTCATTATTATGCCCGATCTAAAGTTAATGAGGCACGTATCGCGCGTTAGTGTCCGAATTAATTGTTATGTCTTAAGTATGCGTCTTGTGTGTTGAATCATATCGTAACCATGTCTCAGTTAAGTACTAAGAGGGTCGGATATCACGACTGCGACTGCTGATGCTCTTACTACTACCAGGGCCCGTACTCCTACAACTCATATATCTACGCCGAGGACTATTCCTGTTCCAGTTTCCAGTGCTACTGCATGCTTCTCTGTTTGGGGCCCACGTCAGAAGCGACGGTTCCCTCAATGTCTTCGCTCCGCTGTTTGGGGCCCACGTCAGAAGCGATGGTCCCCTCAGTGCCACGGTTCAAAACCTCGCGCGCCCCTGCCCCCATCGCCTCGCGTGCCCCCCTCGGGCCACGCCTCGGGCCACGCCCATGGAGCCTACGCAACAGGGCGGATCGCGCCCCGAGCAGCCGCCACGCGAGACGATTCCGCAGACGCCTATAGACTTGTTGATGGATCAGGCGGAGCGGGAAGTCAAGAGTCGGCGGTGGAAGGGAGAGAAAGAGAGAGAGAGAGAGGGAATTGGGGGGGGAGGAGGGTGGGCGAGGGAGGTTCAGAGCGGTGGGAAGGGGAAGGAGGAGGAGGAGGAGTAGGAGAAGGAGGAGGAGGAGGATGGGAAGGATGATGAGGAGCATGAGGGGGAGGAGGAGGAGGAGGAGGAGGAGGGGGGGGAGGAGTAGGAGGAGGAGGAGGTGAATGCAATGGAGCAGGGCCGAGAGCAGGTGTTCCACCGCATCGCCGATCTGGAGAGTCGCGTGAAGAAGCTGGAGGATGCCAAGAACAAGAGGGAGCAGAGGGAGCAAGGGCACGAGGGAGCCGCGGGGCAACAATGAGGATTGAGCGGTGCCCGTCAGTAGATTGCTCGTTTACGATTGTCTCCGACGCTGGTTCGCGCACGTTCGCTGCGGGGCCCCAGAGAAATGGTTACGATTGTCCCAGGTGCTCGTTTACGATTGCTCCATCACGATTGTCTCGGATGGTTCAGGCACTCTCAGTGGCTTTCAACTTATCTCAGCTTATCCCCCTCGCCCTCCGCCCCTCCCCCCCCAGCCCCATCCCTTCCCCCGCCGTCCTCCTCCTCGTCCGGAGCGAAGATCGATGCGGGGCAGTGTGACCGCGACGGCTCCTGCATCGTATGTAGCGTTCTTCGTGGGGCCCGCCCACGAGCTCGAATCGAATCCGTGGCACAGCCATTTGTGATCGAGGCGTTTGCATGCCAATCGCTGAGTCGCCTCCACCGCCCGAACTTCGCGGACGATGGCCGCGAGCGCGGCGATCCAGGGGGTGCGCGAGGTGGCGGAGCTCATGGCCGTCAGCGCGCAGAACGGCGTCAACAAGCTCGCGGACACGTACAGGCTCATGACCGCGTCCATCAATGGCCTCCAGTCGGTCTCCGTATCCGAGGCCACGCAGATGATCACGATCATCTCTGGCACCCAGTTCGACGTCCACCAGAAGGGCCACCTGGCGAACCTCGTCAATTCGAAGATCGGCACGACGACCGCCCGCCCAGTGAGGGCTGGAGGGGGGCCGAGTCGCACGGTGAACAGCCGTCTTCAGGACTGCCTCTCGTTCTACAACTACATGACAGAGGACTTGTGGACGAAGTTTCTGGACCAGAACTGCCCTTGGCATCAAGTGCTCGACGGGATTGCCGCGCGAGCAGATGAGATGGGACTAGTTAGCCCGAGCGAGCCGACGGCGCTGTCCATTTGGTGCACGTTGGTGCTGGCGCGCACTCCGCAGGGCATCCAGCCGCAGACCTCGGGACACGAGTGCGTGACGAAGAAGGATGAAATCATGGCTGCCATCGCCCGCCGTCGGGCGCTCGTGCGGCTCCCTCACCACGGCGTGGTCAAGACCTACCCCGACTCGCCTGGCGAGTTGCATGCGCTGAGCGAGGACGGCGCCACAGTCTACAGGGCGGCCTACCCAGACCACGCACCTCCCGTGTTGCCGAAGGTCAACAGCAGCTGGGTCGACATCCTGAGGAAGCAGATGCCGTGCCGCCGATCTCACGCCAAGATTTCTGGCGACATGAGGTTCGTTCGCGGGTCTGGGGGGCGCCTCGGACAGGACCTCGGCGCGCGCATGGTGCCTGCGATGGGCATGGCTCCATGCGAGCATCGTGCAGGCGACCCCTACGTGCCAGGCCTCATGATCGCCAATGGCCAGCCACAGCAGCCTCAGTACCAACAGCACGGCCAGCCTCAGTACCCACAGCAGCCTCAGTACCCACAGCAGCCTCAGTACCCACAGCAGCCTCAGCCCCACCCCCACGGGCAGCCTCAGCAGCACCAGTCGCGCCAGCAGTTGGCGTTGCCTGGGCCGGAGGATGGCGGTGCGGCGCCCGTTGCTGGCGCAGGAGTGCAGTGGAAGTAAGAGTAGTAATAGCAGTAGCAGTGGTAGTAGTAGTGGTAGTAGTAGTGGTAGTAGTAGTAGTAGTAGTAGTAGTAGTAGTAGTAGTAGTAGTAGTAGTAGTAGTAGTAGTAGTAGTAGTAGTAGTAGTAGTAGTAGTAGTAGTAGTAGTAGTAGTAGTAGTAGTAGTAGTAGTAGTAGTAGTAGTAGTAGTAGTAGTAGTAGTAGTAGTAGTAGTAGTAGTAGTAGTAGTAGTAGTAGTAGTAGTAGTAGTAGTAGTAGTAGTAGTAGTAGTAGTAGTAGTAGTAGTAGTAGTAGTAGTGTAGTAGTAGTAGTAGTAGTAGTAGTAGTAGTAGTAGTAGTAGTAGTAGTAGTAGTAGTAGTAGTAGTAGTAGTAGCGTAGTAGTAGTAGTAGTAGTAGTAGTAGTAGTAGTAGTAGTAGTAGTAGTAGTAGTAGTAGTAGTAGTAGTAGTAGCAGTGCACTTAGAAGCAGTAGACTTACTATGAGTACGATCGCTAGTGCTAGCTAGCACTATCGATCGTCGCAGTAGTTGTAGCAGCAGTAATACTATCAGTGCTAGTAGTCGTCGTAGGCGTATGGTTTGCAGTATTCGTCACACTTGTAATGGTAGAAGTACATGTAGACTCAGGCGCGCGAGTGCGAGTACACGCATGCGACGCCTATTTTCACATGTTTGCGGTTGCTCTGCGCAACAAGCTCAGCAATGCCAGTGGTAAGAAATTGGGGAAGGGGGAGGAGGGATGAGGAGGAGGGGGGGGGGGGGATGAGTAGGAGAAGGAGGAAGAGGAGAAGGAGGAGGAGGAGGAGGGGGAGGAGGAGGGGCGAGGAAGACACATGGACGTAGAAGAAGCGGGGTGCGCGTGCCACCCCGACCCTCCCCGACACCAGAGGAGACGGCGGCGCGCCTGCAGCTGGCCGCTCCGTCGAGGACATGGCGGACAGGCTCTTCCCAAGCCGAACCAGGGGGCGCCTGCGAGACCTCCGAGTCGACCCCCTCCCTCCACCCCCTCCTCCCTATCCCGCCTTGCCTCCGTGACTCCTCTCCCTCCTCCACTCGCTCCCTCTCGTCCTCTTGTACCCATCGTACTCATCAGCTCACTCATTTCATCATCGCACTAATCATCTGACCCATCATCTTACTGGTCATCTGACTCATCATCCTGCTCAGCATCGTACTTACTCATCTTATATTACTCATTATCCTACTCACCATCGGACTTAATTTCTTACTCTCTATCGTACGCATCTTATCATACCAATAGTATAGTACCCATCTTATCTTACTCATCACCTTACTCATCATCGTCATCATCATCGTCTTACTCATCCTGTTCCTCTCTCGTTCCTCTCCTGCCTCCCTCCTCCTCCCCGTTGTTCCTCACCCTCCCCTCCCCCCCCATCCGCTCCTGTTCCCCCTCTCGCCCTCTCCTCGGGGAAGTGGGATGGGGTGGTGCACGGGGTCTTGAGAAGAATGGGGCACCCTGGTTCGTCCTGCGAAGGTTCGGCAGGGTGCTGGCTAAAGGCAGGGGCAAGCGGGGCGCCGCGGCCGCGGCTGATGCTGATGAGAGCGACGGGGGCGAGGGCGAGGACAGGGGCAAGGAACTCCACCAGGAGGGAGAAGCGTGGGTGGAGGCGGACTCAAGGGGGTGAATTCTTGACGCTTCGCGTATCACCACCAGACGACCCGCTCGCTGGAAAGGTAGCCCCACCAGCCCATCCAAAAACGATGCCCAGGCGAATTGCGGTGATCTGGGAAGTGAGGGAGCATGCAGAGTAGCAAAGGGCTGGGGGACCCGTCTTACCCAAGAGGGCCAGGATGGAGGAGGGGTCGGAGGAGGATGAGGAGGAGGAGGACGAGGAGGAGGAGGAGAGGGAGGAGGGGCAGCAGGTGGGAAAACTGGGGGGAGGGAGGAGGGAGGAGGGAGAATAGGCGGATGATGAGGAGCAGGGGGAGGATGAGGAGGAGGAGGAGGAGGAGGAGGGGGAGGAGGAGAAGAGGAACGGAGGATGAGGAGGATGAGGCTGATAATGTGGAGGAGAAGGAGGAGGAGTAGGCCGACAAGGTGGAGGAGGAGGAGGAGGAGGATGAGAAAGATGATAAGGAACAAGAACAATGCCGTGCACAAGAGCCTCCTAGGATGCCCCTTGTAAGTTGTTTTGGAGTCCTCTTGGAGCGCTGGGAGTCTTGGATGCCTCGGGGATCCTCTTGAGGCCTCTTGGGGGTCTAGGGAGCCTCGTGAGGGCCTCTTGGGGACCTCTTGGGGCCTCCTGGGCGCCTCTTGAGGCCCTCTTGGGGCGCTCTTGGGAGCCTTGGGAGCGCTCTTGGGGCCATCTTGGAGGTGATCGATCAAAGGAGGGCGTCCCCCAATTAGCGTCCCCCCATCGGGAGCCTCTAACATCGCCTCTTGGACCCCTCTTGGGACGCTCTTGGAGCGCTCTTGGGCGCTCTTAGGGCCGTCTTGGAGCCATCTTGGGCCCCTCTTGGGGCCCTCTTGGGCCCTATTGGAACCATTTTGATGCCTCGAATGGCCATCGGAAGCGAAAAGGTGAGAAAGCAAAAAACATTGATTGTCCTTAGGTTTTGGAGCCATGTTGGCCTCTTGGGGGGCCTCCTTGGGAGGCTACGTGGCCAATTGGAGTCGTCTTGGGGCGGTCTTGGGGCCTTTTGGAGCATCCTCGGGGCCATCTTGAGGCGTCTTGGGTTGTCTTGAGCCATCTTGGAGGTCATCTTGGGCTCTCCGAGGCCCTCTTGGAGCCATCTTGGGCCATCTTGGACGCCCCCGACTAACAGCGAACCCCCCCGTCCAGGTCCAGGGGAGGGGGGTAGGGGGAGGGGCAAACCCCTCCCCGAAGGGGAAGAAGGGAAGATGGAAGAGGAAACTCCCTGAACCCCCTAAGCCCAGAGGGCTGGTGGGATTTGGGGCGAGGGGGATGGGGGGGAAGAGGGATGAGGAAGTTAGGAGAAGGGTCGCCCTCACAGAGACATAGTTTCGTCGTGACTGCGGCGCCCCCCCCCCCCCTCTAGGATTGCCCCAGGAGCAGGGGTGGGAAGGGGGGGGCGGATGAGGAGGGGGAGGATGATGAGGAGAAGCAGCAACGACAGCAGCAGGGGCGGAAACGACGCCCTTTGTCTGGTGGCGCGGCAAGCGGGGCAGAGCCTCCATGTGCCAGACGGCGGGGGGGCGGGACGAGAGGAGGAGGGGCAAGCTAGGTGCACTCGCGTCACATCTGACATCCTACCCATTGGGGCCGCGTCACATCTGACATCCCACCCCTTAGGGCAGGGCCTCCATCGAGTTCATCACACCCCGTTCCTATTTCTTTGCGCCCCCCCCGTTGGGCCCGATGGCCGCCCCCCCCCCGCCCCGCCCCGTCAGCCCCCTGCGTGCAACCCTATAGGACACGGGCCCCGCAGCGACGGGCAAGGGCAAGCGCAAGGCCAAGGGCAAGGGGGGCGCCCGCGGCAAGGGCAAGGGCAAGGGGGGTGCCCGCGCCCTGCGCAAGCCGGCGGCCGCCCCGAACGTGTCCTTGAAGTTCCCTGGCGTGGCGGGGCCTGCCCCGCCCGTCTCCTACAAGAGCTACAAAATATGGTGGTTTTTCAGCGTCGCCGCCGCCCCCGTCCACATCCCGAGACTCCTCCTCGTCCGCCTCTTCCTGCCCTCCCACTCCCCTCCATCTTTCCCTCCCCCTCCGATTCAGTTTCTGGGCGACCCCCGAAAGCTTAAATCGGGCGCCCCCCGAAAGCTTAAACCGACGACGCAGAGCATCGGAGGCCTCAGGGGGGCCCTCGATGCGGACGTCGGAGGCCCCAGGGGGGCCCTCGATGTCCGCCTGCATATTCCCCTCCTCCTCCTCCTCCTCCTCCTCCTCCTCCTCGCGCCGTGGTTGCCCGAGCGTTTGGGGGCCGTGGATCTACACGTCCTTCGGCTCGTCGCGCTGGAGGGTGCTGAAGGCTGGGCAGGTGGTCGATGTGCAGTTTTCTTGGAAAAAGAAAGAGCCCCAGCTCGTGTGGAAGGATGTCGTGCGCTACGTTCAGAACGGTAGGTGAACACCTATGCGTAGGTGAGGGTTTCAGTGCCATGAGCTTGTGCTCTTTGGTTCGTTTCTGATCGTTGCCCGCAACGGTGGCTTGACCCCTTGGCAGCGAACCAGACACCGTGCGTTAGAGAAACGCAAGTGGGAAGAACAACATTCTCTCGCTCTCCCCTTTCTCGTGCCCGTTCCAGCCATGGGCGCGTGGCTATGCGTCGGTCATCCCTGCAGGGCCCTCTTCATCCCCCCTCCTCCTAAAGGTATCCCCCCAAGGGTATCCTTGAAGACTTTGGCCTCAACTTGGGCGCCCAAGGGCCTTGCATCCTAATTATGTTGGTAGGGCAGAAATGTGAGAGTGCCCTTCTCCTCCCTCCTCTTTCCCTCCCTCCTTCCTTCCCTCCCCCCCTCCTCCCCTCCTTCCACCTCCTTCCCTCCTTCCCCCCTGCCCCCCCCCTCCCTTCCTTCCCCCCCCCTCCCGAGATCGGCTCGAGATGGAAGTGGCGGTAGGTGTATGGGAGGTTTTTTTCTATGTGTGGGTCCCCCCAGCGGGCCCATGGTTGATCGCGCGGGTAGCACCACGGGTTAATGCGCGGTGGGCGCGGCCGACGCTACCAGAGCCGCCGACGGATACGGAGCCGCCGACGACTCCGCCGACGGAGCCTCGAACTTAGCGGCCTCGCGGGGCCATCGGGGAATTCCAAGGCCGAGCGGCGATCGATCGATCGATTCATCAATCGATCGGTCGCCGTTTGGCCCATTCGCACGCCGAGGCCCGAATGGATCACGAGCAGCGAGAGCAGCGACGGCAGGCCCGAGACGATCGACGACGACACCGACAGGCCCGAGACGATCAGCGACGACAGCGATTAAGGCATTCCCCCCTCCACCACGAACGTTGCCGCCACTGCAGTCGTCGAGCACGCGATTCGACGGGAGGCTCCGCCCCCGCATGCATGCCAATTCATAACTTTTCCATAAGTTTTCCTAACTTGTTCATAACTCTCGTATTGTGTTTGTAACTTTTCGCGTCCGTTTCTCGTGAATCATAACTCTCAGCTAACGATTTATAACTGTTGTGTAACTCTGATGGGCCCAAGCGCAACTACAATATAAGTCGATACAAGTCGTGGTATAAGTGCAGCATGTACTTACATCTTGTTATATTTCAACAAGAGTTATATCTACATACATCTAGATACGACCGATACAACTGTTGATCGCTGGGTTATATTGAGCCTTGCGTGAGTAATAACACGATTTCTGGAGACATATATCGCCTGAACCAAAGGGGTGCACGAAGTACAGTTGGCTCCGGGCATTCAAAATGTGGCCCGGGAATGGAGTTCTGGGAACTCGAAGAGCACGAAGTGGCCTACGGTTGGCTCCGGGCATTCAAAATGGCCCGGGAATGAAGTTCTGGGAAATAGAACATCACGAAGTGGCCTACAGTTGGCTCCGGGCATCCAAAATGTGGCCCGGGAATGGAATTCTGGGAACTCGAAGAGCACGAAGTGTGTGACTGTTGCATCCGGCCCTCCAGAATGTGGCCCGGGAATGGAGTTCTGGGAACTCGAAGAGCACGAAGTGTGTGACTGTTGCATCCGGCCCTCCAGAATGTGGCCCGGGAATGGAGTTCTGGGATCTCGAAGAGCACGAAGTGTGTGACTGTTGCATCCGGCTATTCAAAATGAGCCTGGGAATGGAGTTCTGGGAAGTCGAAGAGCACGAAGTGTGTGACTGTTGGTGAAAAACGAGTTCGGCACAGGCCCGCCCGGCAACTCCCAACACCTGCCCGGACCCCCCTGTGGAGTGATCTGTGACCTCTTTTGACACTACTAGAAACCTATCAGTCTTCGCTGTTAGGTAAAAAACAGTGACGATGTGCACACGCGCGCGTCGTCGCGCGCGCATTCCAAAATCCTTCAAAAACCTCCGGTATCGGGAAGATTCCAAAATCGAATGTCCAAAACAACAGGTTTCGCAACACGGATGTTCGACCAAAGCGTGTGCGCGCGCGCTGTTGCGAATTAGTTGTAACCAATATGTTCACAACATTTTGTCAAACGGGCTTCGCGCGCGCATGTCGAAATCGTTCGAACGCCCTTGCGCGAGTGCGGGGGTGCACGACCCGCGTCAGAGAATACCATGCGGACCACTTTCGCGCGTCTGCCGCGCGCGCATGTCGCACCCCTTCCAAAACCTTCATCACCGACGCGATAACGCATTCATCGTCGCCGACGCGATCAGCATCGGCACCGTCACTGGCTGCCCCGTCGTCGCTGTCAGCATCGCCACCAGCGTCGCTACTATCATCATTGTGTCTACTATTGTCGACGTTGCCATGATACCGCGCCCGCCCAAGTCGCCGACTCGCACTGAAGTGCCCGCTGGGATGTGCCGAGCGGTCAGCGCCACCACGTTCGCGTCGGTCGCGCCAAACTAGCTGGCCGCTGCGCGCGCAAGCATGCGCGGGCTAGCGCGGCCGCGCAGATGCACCAGCCAACACCAAGCACTCATCGCAATCGCTTCCGCATGGGTTTTGCAGACCAAGTTGCGGGTGGGTGGGTGGGATGATTGAGCGAGCAGTGGAGTTGACAACTTCAAGTTTGTCAAATAAACTGCATCACCTACACTGCACCTCGGAGCTGATCATATATATATATATATATATATATATATATATATATATATTCTCCGTTCTAAGCAAGTAATCGGATTTATCCCGCTACCCCCGTGGACAGGACAATGCCGTTTCGCGAGTTTCGGGGCTGCCCCATCGTCCATCCGAAATATCAGCTCAGATCATCCCCGCAAATCGGGCATCCACCCCCCCGTATCCTCTGCAAATAAAATGCGCGCACAGTCGCTTATCAAAATGCCAGAAGGTTTCAAGAATCCCTTGCAACGCAAAAACGGACAGAGTGCACAACCGCGCGTTGTCGCGCGCGCATGCCGATATGCGTCAAAAACCGCGGGCTTCGTACGTCGAATTCTCAACATGTTCATCAAATGCTACCAAACGTGCCTATGTCGAAATCGTTCGGACGCCCCTGCGCGAGTGCTGTCGCAAGGATCCAATGCAACGAACAGGACGAATGGCACGCGCGCGCGTCGTTGCGCGCATGCAGAAATCTGTCAAAAACCTTATCTCTAAAGATCTCCAACAACATGTAAAACAAACACCGTTTTCCAAATACTTGCGCCCGCGCTCCTGCGGATTCTTCCGGAAACCAAATGGCCCTCAACAGCGCCACTACATACTGCCAAACGGGCCTCTCGCGCCGCATGTCGAAATCATCCGAACGCCCTTGCGAGCGTGCTGGGGGGGGGGGCACGATCCGTGTCAAACAATACCATGCGACCCACTCTCGCGCGTCGGCCGCGCGCGCATGTCGAACTCCTTCCAAAACCTTCATCACCGACGCGGCGACGCATTCACCGTCGTAGACGCGATCAATATCGTCGGAGACTTCACTGGTCATGCAGTCACCGTTGCCATCATCACCACCAGCGTCGCTACTATCAGCATCGTGTCTACTATTGTCGACGTTGCCATGATACCGCGCCCGCCCAAGTCGCCGACTCGCACTGAAGTGCCCAGTGGAAGTACCCAGAAGTCAGCGCAAGCGGCCGCGTCGGTCGCGGCAAACTAGCTGGCCGCTTCGCGCGCGAGCATGCGCGGGCTAGCGCGGCCGCGCAGATGCACCAGCCAACGCCAAGCACAAATCGCAATCGCCGCCGCATGGGTGTTGCAAAACAAGTTGCGGGTGGGTGGGTGGGATGACTGCGCGAGCAGTAGAATTGACAACTTCAAGTTCGGCAGGCCCTTTGCACACCATAGAGTGCATCACGTTGATTGCACCACAAAGATGGCATCACATAATATGCACAAAAAAACAAAAAATGCACAACACATAGATTGCATAACATTGATTGCACAACATTGATTGCACCACCGAGATTGCACATAACTTGCGGAGCATAGATAGCCCTACATAGACTGCACGAGATAGGTTTCCCTAAAAAGGAAATAGGTTCTACCACCCTCCCCCCCTGGGGTTAAAAAACCCCTTTTTCGTATTGCATTTTACATATGATTACGCCCCATCGTCCATCCTAGCGGTGAATTCATACTATCTCGCCTAGGCCAGTATCGGCCTCCCCTCGGTTCCCATGCAAAAAATACTATGCGCGCGCACTCGTGTATTAAAATCACACGTTTTCGAAATTCCTCTGCAAAGAATGAAACGATGTGCACAAGCGCGCGTCGTCGCGCGCGCATGCCGGAATTCCTTCAAAACACCTTCGGTTTCGGAAGGAATTTAAAATCGAGTTCGCAAAACAAAAAAAATGCAAAAGCACTAGGTGTCGCATCACGGATAATCTAAAACAGCTTACGCGCGCGCTCTTGCGAAATCTTAAGACAGCCATCGTTTTTTCCACGATCCTCAAAAAATCCGCCGACCCTGTCGGCATGTGTGAGGGTATTGTCCGTTAAAGTCGTCATCTCCCTCATTCGTTGGTCGTCGTCTCTGTCGTCCCCTTTCCCTGCCTCCCGATTTCCCGATTTCCCTGGGCTCGTCGAAGCTCCCCCCTTTCCCAGGGACCTCCTCAGCGCGCCAGCCTAAGCGAAGTTGAGCAACGTCGTAATTGAGTCGAAGGGAAGCCCCTTCCCTTCGATCCCTCCGGGGGGGGGGTCTCGGGGGGGGCGGGGTCCCGGGGGGGGTCAGATACGACGCCCCCGCGGGGAGTCCAAAGCCCCGAGACGGGCCAAGCGTGCCCCAAGAGGCCCCAAAGACAGTCCAAGAGAACCCCGAATCGCCGAACGATTTGTCCAAGACGCCTTGACTGCCTCCAGACGGCCCAAGAGGCCTGCAAAGCGCCCCAAGAGGCCTCCCCAAGATGGTTCCAGGAGAGTGCCCATACGGCCATACGGGGGACCCGAACGGACATTTCGAGCTCTCAGCCCCAAGAGGCCCCCAAGAAGCCCCGAAGAAGCCCCAAGAGACCCCAAGAAGCTCCCAAGGGGCCCCCAAACAGCCCCAAGACAGCCCAGGAGAGCCCCAAATTGCCCAGGAGGCCTCCAAGAGTGCCTCGAGACGGCGCAAGAGCAAGAGGAGCCCTAGACGGCCCAAGACGGCCTCAAGAGAGCCCCAGGCTGTCTCAAGAAAGCCTCTGGCCTCCTCCTCTTCCTCCTCCTCCTCCTCCTCCTCCTCCTCCTGCTCTCCTCTGCCTCCTCCTCCTCCTCCCCACCCTCTGCTCCCCCTCCTCCTGCTCTCCTCTGCCTCCTTCTCCTCCTCTTGCTTCTCCTCCACATCCTTCTCCCCCCTCCCCCGCCCTCGTCCACCTCCTCCGCCATTCCTCCATCTCCCACTCATCCTCCTGCACCTGCCCCCCCTGGTTTTCATCTTCGTCGTTCTCAGGGTCGGCGGCACCGGCCGTAAGGCCTTCGCAATACTACCAAACGGGCTTCGCGCGCGCGCATGTCGAAATCGTTCGAACGCCCTTGCGCGCGTGCCGTCGCGGGAATCCTTGACAAAAAACTTGACGAAATGCACGCGCGCGTCGTCGCGCGCGCATGCCGAAGTCCTTCAAAAACCTTCGGTTTCAGAAGCATTTCAAAATCGAGTGTTCAAAACACATGCAAAAACACAGGGTTTCGCAACTCGGATTTTCAACAACAAAAGCGTGGGCGCGCGCTCTTGCGTCGTCGTCGTCGTCGCCGTCCTCCCCCCTCCATCGTCGTCGTCGTCGACGCCGTCGTCGTCCTCTGTCTTTCCTCGTTGTGGTCGTCCTCCTCTTAGGCGTCGTCGTCGTTTCCGTCGTCGTTGTCGCCGTGGTCGTCCTTCATCCTCCCTCGTCGTCGTCGTCGTCCGTCGTCGGCGCCTCGTCGTCGTCCCTCCTATTTCGTCGCCGTCGTCGTCGTCGTCTTCCCTCCTCCCTCGTCGTTGTCGTCGTCGGCGTCGCCGTCCTCTCTCCTTCTTCGTCGTTCGCGTCGTCGCCGTCCTCCCTCCTCTCTCGTCGTTGTCGTCGTCGCCGTCGTCGTCCTCACTCCTCCCTCGTCGTCGTCGTAATCGTTGGCGACGTCGTCGTCGTCGTCGTCTTCGTCGTCGCCGTCGGCGGCGTCGTCGTCGTCGTCGGCGTCGTCGTCGTCGTCGTCGTCGGCGTCGTCGTCGGCATCGTCGCCGTCGGCGTCGTCGCCGTCCTCGTCGTCGTCGGTGTCGTCGTCGTCGTCATCGTTGTCGTCGTCGAAGTCGTCGGAGTCGTCGTCGGTATCGTCGTAGTCGTCGTCGGCGTCGTAGTCGTCGTTGTCGCTGTCGTCGTCGGCGTCGGTGTCGTTGCCAAGTGCCATTTGGTACCGACCGTCACGGTCTTCAGAGGTCTTGTGACCAAGTTGCGCTTGGGAGGGTGGGATGTTTGCACGCGCAGTGGAGAGGACAGCTTCAAGACAGCCAAGATTATGAAATTCCACCACATCGACTGCACAGGACTGATTGCTAGAAACTGTTGTGGGGTCCACGATGGCTAACACGTTGTACATTCGGGGAAGGCTTACGAAAACCTCTCGGGAGGCCCGAGACCTCCCGAACCTTCTGAGGAGGCCTGCCCCGTCTGACTTCCCCTGTGGGCTCGCCGCCGACTCTAGTAGCCGGCATCCTTGTTCATGCAGCCCTTCGAGAACTGGCTGCGCCAGTCGTAGCCGTACAGCCACATGTTGATCCTGAGAGGGCGCCGCCGACCCCATCCGCCTCTCCTCTTCTTCCTCCTCCTCCGCCTCCATCCATTCCTTTCCTTGCAAGCAGTGGCTGCAAAAGGTTGTCAGTACCTCTGGCAAGACAAGGGAGAGTGTCAAGCCCGACCAGTGTCCACCAATGTTCCACGTGGTCGACGGCAACATCGCTCCAGCGTGCAAACAAGAATTTCTAGATGTTATTTGCTTTCGGTCGGACCTAGACCAGAAGAACATTCCTCAAGAACATGAGACCCTCCGTCGGCCAGAACAGACAGAACAACCAAGGGTAGCGTCCCCAGGATGCACCTGAAAATCCAAAAACACGCGAAGCACTTTGGAGCACCCTCCCTGAACCGACCTCGACGTTATACCTCGGTCCGACTGTACTCAGAAGGGCCATGATGTGCGTGGAAGTTGTGGTCCTCTGGCAGGATAATTGAGAGTGTCAAGTCCGATCGGTCCCCACCATTGTTGCACGCGGTCGCGGCAACATCACCCCAGCGTGCAAATGATAACTTCTAGATGCTCTGTGCTTACCCAGGTGGGTCATTGTGGCGGACTCTGGACACCCTGGAAGCCCAAAACAGTGCTCACCTCTCGTCTGTGCATCCTCTACTTCCGCCGCCTGCCGCCAGCCTTCCGCCGGCCTTCCGCGGGCGGCGGCGGCCTCGTTTTGCTTCCGCCGCCTTCCGCCGCCCCTCCGCCGCCTTCCGCCGAGGAAGAGATGGCAACTCCTCCCATGCTCGAAGGCACGGCCTTCTTGGAGCGCCCCGTGCACGTGGAAGCTGCAGCGGCAGAGCTGGCGCGGCTCTGATCGCCACTGCTCGCGCCGACGAGGTCGTGCGCCCACGCGCCAGGGGCGGCTCGCGCCGACACGTCGCGCGCGCGGGCCCCAGATGCTCCACTCGAGCAGGCTTGGTCTGAGACGAACAGAGACATACTAGTACTATGTGCCCTCCTTAGATGCGCGCGTCCGATCCGAACATATAGTATACCCATCTTGTAGTACATCGTTTCCCGAGCGGTGTGGCCAGAAATCGCCCGCCACGACGCATATACCAGAATATGTCTTGGTGCGTGCGACGCCGCTGGGGGGAGCGACGCACACATAATCTTAGAATGTTGGGGTGACGCCGATCTGTTGCCAATCGATCTTGAGTGCGTGTGTAGCCGTGCCCCTGTCCAGGTCCACTTGTCTTCAGTCTCCCGCCCGTGTGGACGGGCAGGGCGATCCTGAAGCCGAAAGGAGTGCCTGAAGCCTTCTGTGGGAGGGCTCAAAGAGTCGTCGCAGTTTGCCAGGCTCGGACTCGTCGCCATTTGCTGGACAGGTGTGGCGGCTAAAATCTGTCGTCGGCACGACGTGCTCTGCGCGCCAACACGTCCTGCGCCGGTACCAGAAACGAGTTGCGAAAAAATGTGAAACTGTTGATGTGCCCTTGCGTGCCCTTGATGCCGTGCCGTCGCCAGGGCCGTCTGTGTTTTGTATTCCACCTGCCTGCTTTGATGGATAGGGGAGCTTCTAAAGCCCAAGAAATGCAAAACAACTTTCTGGTGTTCTGTCGGCGTTTTACTGGACGGCTCGACGTCGTCGCAGATTTGCCTGACTCGGATTCATCGCGTTCTCCTGGATGGCTCGCGTTGATTCGTCCACAAGGCGCATCGGGCTCGGCTCTGTGCGCCAAGTCCCCAGCGACAAGGGAGGTGTGGGCCTCCCCCATACTCCCTAGGGGAGGCCGAGGTGAATGAAGACCTGAGGAGGTTGACGAAGCCAGAGCACGGTAGCACGCTGCTGCCGCAAGATGTTCCTGGTTGCTCTCCCCCACTGGACTCCAACAGCTTTCACCTGAAAGCCTGGCTGACTGCCTGACAGGCAATGCAATATGCCCTGCCTTGCTTCAAGCTTGATTGGTCGCCTAACGTCCGCATTTCCAGGGCCCGTTGAGCGTTGTCGGTCGATCCCCTCCGCCACTCTCGGGCCCTCGCTTCACTCGCGTTTCGGGTCCGCGTCGGTCCGCCTTCCTTCGTTCACGCGGCTTGCTTCGCTTTCGGGAGAGTCAGAGCTTGACTAATGTTACTCCCATCGCACTTAAGGACCACATCCCAGAAATCCGCCGACCCTGTCTGCGTGTGTACCCCCTGTCGGCGTGCGCTCAGTCGACGCATCCGTTGTCCTCTTTCCCTGCGTCTCCGTCGTCCCCTTTCCCTGCACCCTCCTCTTCAAGCCTGCCAGCGAGAGAAAACCGTAGCAACGTCGTACTTAAGTCGAAGGGAAGCCCTTCCCCTTGATCCCTCCCCCGCCGAGGGGGGGGGGGGTCCCGGGGGGGGGGTCCCATGGGGATCCCGGGGGATACGCATCCGCCCCTGGGCATCCCGGAGCCCAAAAAAGCGCCAAGACGCGCCAAGAGTGCCCTAAGAGGCCCCCAAGAAGGTCCAAGAGTGCCCCGAATCGCCGAACGATCTGTCCAAGACGCCTTCATGGCTTCCAGACGGGTCGAGAGGCGTGCAAGACGCCCCCAGAAGCATCCAGGATCACTCCCAAGACGGCCCCCATGAGACCCCCAAGAGGCCCAACAGAGGCCCCAACAGGCCCGAAAAACATCCAAGAGGCCTTTCAACCACAACCCCAGCACGGCGGCGGGAAGGGCCGCATGCCACAAGGCTCCCTGTCTGTCTCTGCTACGACTCCCTCGGCCCATATGGGGAACATTTCCTTCGCCTTCTCCTGCTCCCTTCCACCTTAATCCCCCTCCTCCTCCTACTCCTCGTATTCGTCGTCGTCTTCAGGGTCGGCGGCACCAGCCGTAAGGCCTTAGCAATAATGATACCAGAGAGAAACCCCAATCATAATCTTTTTAGGGCTGTAGGGCTGTAAGGCTACAGGGCTATACGGGCTTCTGGGCGCTACATGGGCTATATGGCTATATGGGTTATAGGGCTATAAGGCTATAGGGCTATAGGGCGATAGGGATATAGGGTTATAAGGCTATAGGGCTATAGGGCGATAGGGCACCTGGGCACCCGGCACCCGGCACCCGGGCACCCACCCGGGCACGGGGCACCCGTCACCCGCGGGCACCCGGGCACCCGGGCATCCGGGCACCCAGGCCTGGCCACCGAATCGGCGGCGAACCCGGGCACCCGGGCACCCGGGCACCCGGGCACCCGGGCCCGGCCACCCAATCGGCGGCGAACCCGGGCACCCGGGCACCCGGGCACCTGGGCACCCGGGCCCGGCCACCGAATCGGCGGCGAACCTCACCTACCCTGAAATCCTCTGGGACCCCTACACAGGCAAGCTCTGATTGGGGAATTTCGAGCACCCGGAAAAATGACCAAAGAGTGCCGAAACAGTGTCGAAACAGTGTCGGACGAGTGTCTCCCAGGGCCCGACACGTGAAAACCCTCGAGTTTCGGTGCTTCTCTGGTGCTCGAATTTGTTTCTGGTGATCAAGGCTAACGTACGTTGGAACATCAGAAGGCTTGACGCGAACTCACGTCCAAATAACATCCTCCTCCTCCTCCTCACCCGCCCTGTGGGAGGGGACGCGGGGAGCCGTGGCCACACAGCGCCCTGCACCGACCCTTGAGGAGAGCAGTAACCAGGCTGGGAGGAAGGGCCTGGGAGGATGAAGGGTATGAGCAATAGCGTCTAGATGCAGGGAAGGATACCTTCGGCCGCCTACGGGTAATGATCTCCTCACTTCTCCCGCCCAGAGATCCGACGTCGTTTTTTCCCTGAGGCCCCCCCGGAAGTCTCGACCCCATTCCCGAGGACCGGCTTTTCATCCTGACTCGTTGTTTGACAGCCCTTGGGCCCGGCAAGGGCCCCTGGAGGCCGAAAACTGAAAGCAACCTCCGTTTTGATGTTTTCAGTGCGTTGGATTGCTGGGCAACCCCAACCTCCCAGCCCGAAAAACGGTGCTCCCGAGCCCCGGCAACGCCCGTCCCAGGGAGCCCCAGATCGGCGCGCGAGCGCGCCCCCCAGGCCTCGCCAGTGCTCACTGCACCGACCTTGCAGACGTGCTGCAGCGCATTGTTGTGTGGACTTCTGCTAATGCAAAACCCCGAAACAGCGAGTGAAAAACGAAATGCGTTTCGCGTGGATTTCGTGTTTGCCTTCCTCCCTGGCCGAAGAAATCCGCACGAGATTCACCTCGAAATCCGGAACCGAGAGCCTCCAGGACAATCTGAGCGCCATGACAGCGCAGGCCTCAGGGCCCCGTAGACCCGGACACGCTAGACCCGGACACCCAACACCCCTCGAAAACAATTTTTCCAAACGGCGGCACGGACTAAATGCTGCACTGCAACATTTCCAGAATAAACCCGGACACAGGCCTCAAAAAGCCTGCAAGACCCCCCTAAACCCGGACACAATCCCGAATCCTGCAGTGCAGCAAACAAAACATGCACGGGTGCTGAAAAACGTAACTTTGCAGGAAACGATGTCGTTTCCTTGGTTTTCCGTGTCCTGGTTTATCTGTGTCCTGGTTTCCGGGGGCCTGAAGGCCCCATAAAGGGTCGGGCCCGGAAGGGCTGGTGCGCGTGCCAGACCTTGGGCGCGCGACCGGCGCCGGGGGCGCGCGACCGGCGCTGGGGGACAGGCCGGCCGGGCCGGAGAGCCCACGAATCGCATCGGCAAGCCGGACCAGCGATCGCCAGGAATCGGACCGGCGGAAACCGGCGGCCGAGTCGGCGGATAAACCGGTAGGCTATAGCGCGCCTCGAAGCAAAGCTCGGAGCCCACATCGGAATCCCAAAAGTCGAATCGGATCGGAATCGGAAGCCGTCGGAATCGAATCGAACCGAATCGGAAGCGCCGAAATGAACCGTGGCCGGGGTAGGACACGAAGTACCGGCCACCTTCGACGGCGCGGGAAGCGCGCGGCCCACGCGGCAGGGCCGCGCGGCCGCCGCGGCCGGCGCGCGTCTGGCGCCCGCGCGAGGCGGCCGGCGCGGAGCCGCGCCGCCACGCAGAGGCCGCGCTGCCCAAGGAGAGAGCGAAACGGCGCGCGGCCCCACGGCAGGGCGGCGCGGCGCCGCGTGGCGAAGCGGCGACACGCTGGCCTGGGATCTGCGGCGAGCCGAGGAAGCCATCCGAGGGTCGAGGCAGAGGACGCCATTGGGTCTCCATTGAGTCTGCGCGAAGCCCGCTACCCCATCCGTCGCAGACATGAAGGACCCCGTTGCAGCGCGCATCTACCCCAAGTCCCCCCTCCCTCCTCCTCCCTTCGAAGCCAGTGGCGACCTGGCATAGGCCTGAGCGCGGCGGGGCAGCGGGACAACCCTTCAGATCCGAAGAAGATCTCGCCGGTGCACGGCGCCTTGGGGCAGCAGTGCAGATGCGCGCGCGCAGGTGGCGACATCCGAACCCAACACCCACCAACCATCGATTCCCCTGAATCGATGGGAGGCGGGGGTCGGGTTTGGGTTTCGCCTTGCGTTCGACGAATGCCGAAACCCGACCCCGCCGCCCACGGAGCGATCTGCATCTCGGGCGTTGGACTCCGCCGAGGGTCATTCGAGGACGCCCCAGGACAAAAAGAAAAGAGAAACGACGAGGGTGAAACCAAATGGATAAAACGGGCGGGGTACAGTTGGGCAGCTTGGCAAAATGTAAGCCATCGCGCGATCAGCGCCGATGCTACGATCATCCTCCAGCCCGCCCCTCCATCAGCGCACCCCCACGTCCCAGTGCTTTCCATGCCTCGCAGCAGAGACTGGCGAGAAGGGCCCCCGAATATACATCGCGCACCTCGGAGAAGGCATTAACAGGCGATGCCCGACCTACGGGTGCGACGTCGCCAAATGTGGACGCGGCCGCAAGAAGCCCTCGCAAGAAACCCAGCCCTGAAAAGCCGCGCGCGCGCGATGTGCACGGGGGAGACCATGAACGCCCCGAACGCAGCAGCTTCTTCAACGGCGGCGAAAAGTCACCGCGCAGCGCGCGGAGCGAAGAACCCCAGGGCACTCTGACGATAATCGCATGGCTTCTTGATGCGCGTCGCCACTGTATAGGAGCGCAGGAGCGAACTGAAGTTAGGTCAGGCATGTCCTCCTACAGGCGGATGCTCGAAGACAAATTAGCCGGACAAAGGACCCAACCAGACGCGGCCGAGAGCACCGCGAAGGATAAGAGACGGAGGAGGCGCCCTCCACCTGCGCCATCTTCGCGCCAGCTGGTCTTCAGCCCCATCCTGGGTGCGCCGCGGCGTGCGGCCGCGCTGCTCGTGCCAAGCCAATACCTCGCGGAACGCAATGGCAGCTCGATCCTGTCTGCCTCTCGCTGTCTGGGGAGTCGGGCCCTGGCTGCGCGCCGACCCTGGGGCGCCCCGGCCGCGCGAGCCCGCGGCAGAGGCGCCTGGCGTCTGCAGACCTGGCTTCACAAGGGCTCCCCTCCCGGGGTCGGGAAGGAGCGCGGCGACGCAGCACGCTTCCCTGCCACCCTGCGCCAAACTGGGCCCTCCCGCTGTCGCTGCGGCGTCTGTGGGCCCTGCCTCTGGACCCGCGCAGGCTCCTCTTTCAGGCGAAGGAGCTCCCCCGCCTGCCGATCGGGGACGCGCTCGATTCGCCTCCGATCCGCCGCGGCCCTGTCCTCGGTGTTGAGCAGAGGCCCATGCAAATATGCTCCTTTTTTAGATATCAGACGGACTTGAAATTTAGAACCCGCTGCTCGCGGCTCCTCAACAATCCTGACCCTGAATTGGACCCCGCTGCCCTTCGGGGGGCTTCTGTGCGGCGCCGCAGGGGCCGCGCCGCCCGGAATCTCCCCGACTCGCGCCCGTCGTCCCGGGCCGGGCGAGGAGTTCGGGCAACGAGCGGGGGGTATCCGTTGCGGGCGTCGCCCGGCGCGCACCCGCGGGCCAACGGCGCCAGCTTGAGCCGCAACGCGCGCTGGCAGAGGTGCGGCCTCCGAGACGGCCAAGACCTCCCAGATCTCCCCAATGAGCCCCAAGAGGGCCACAAGTAACTCCCAAAAGAGCCCCAAGGGGGCTCAAAGAGGCCCACCCTCCACCCCACCCTCTACCCTGCCCTCCACCCCCCCTCCACCCACTTCCATGTTGGCCAAAGATGGCTCCACGAAGGCCCTAGATCGCCTAAGATGGCCTTCAAAATTGCCCAAGACAGCCGAGCATGGCGAAATATAGCCTCCGCCAGACCTCCAAGAGGCCTCAGGATAGCCTCAAGATGGCCCAAGATAGCCGAGCATGGCCTAAGATAGCCTCCGACAGCCTCTAGCAGAGCATGGCA